>VXBI01002862.1:860122-1095976 GCA_013397375.1 Toxostoma redivivum | reverse complement strand
TTTTTTTTTTTTTTTTGGTATAGGAGGTGAGTCCTGTGAAAGCTGAAGTGTGGAAATGAAGCACTCAGGGGTAGGTGACACGCACAAGTTTTGGCTGGAGTGGGGATGCTTTTGTGACAGCAAAGATAGAAATAAGGCTTATCAGAGTTAATGTCAAGTTAAAACACCCACAAAAACTTTCCAGTCTGGTGCTCTGTTATTTGTATTTCAGTTCTGGATAAATGCAATGCATCTAGGACACATGAAGATTCTCTAGAACCAACAGTTGCAAGTGTTCATTGTCTCTGAGAGAAAATCTAGTTATTTAATGTGCCTATTTAAATATGGATTTAACAGCTGACAGAAGTTCGAAAACTTTGGTCTCTGTTTCTAGGACTTTCAGTATATAATTTTTCAAAATCAGCGTTGTTTTGTTTTTTTGTGTTTTTTTTTGGTTTTTGTTTTTTTTTAAATACATGAAGCCTACTCACACTGGCATTGAGAAATCCCAAATTGCCGCTTGTGTGGTTAAAACATCTGCAGGAAACAAAGGTGTTGGGCTGCTTGGCAGTGATCAGTTCAGATCTCATTTCCATTTGGTAATTGCTGTGAAACGTTTACCTGCTATGGTGTAGTTTATTTTGTCTGGAAACGCCTCTGTCTGTGCCTGTGGCTGCTAAGCAACAGCCCAGATATTTACTGTCAAACAAATAAAACAAAAGCCTCATCTGCCACTTGGAGGCCCGACGTCATTGTTACCCAGCTGGGTCATCATATCTGAGAGTCAGCTCTACACTTAGTTTTCAACCACACAGTAATTTATCTGGAGGAATCCTTTCTGTCTTCACAGTAAGTAGCAAGATTGTAACTATATGGAAGTATTCTAATGCCTCATATATTATTTATTTTAAATTGTTATGTTTTTTCTCCATCAAAGGGTGAAAGGAAAACTTACCTCGTGAGACAGCTTAATTTTCAAAAGTAGAATTACCTTTTTGGTTACCCTAGAACAACGAGGGATTTCTTTAATAGGTTCCTGCCATGACTAGAGCTGAGCCCTTCTCTTCCATTACCTCCCTTGCTTGACCCAAGACAGTGACCAAAATGTATTTCTTGGAATTGGTCTGGAGGAAAAAAAGGGATATAATAGAAAATCCAATTCCCAGAAGGAGCAGTCAGGCAGAAATGTTACTAACAAAGGGAAATTACCATTGAGGCAAGTAGGTAATCAATAGTAATCAAGTTGGTAGCTCTAAAATACAGAAGTTTCCTTTGAGATTTGTATTGTATTCATCTGCAGTGGGTCAGAGGCCAGGACAGACTAATTGCATTGAGGTAAGCTTTTCAGAAATATCTGGGGGACATGAAAAATTCAGTTTTTAATAGCTGGAACTTGTCCCCTTCTTGAGGGCTGTGGTTGCCAGCTGCATCCCCTCTCACTGTGACCACCAGCAAGTGGGTCACTCCTTGCTGTTTCAGCAGATCTGTATTTTGGTCATTCTGGGAACTGCAGGTGACATCTGCCAAATATCTGTACACACACTGTCCTACACAGGGAGAGGCCTCAAAAGCACAGAGAAGTGGTTTTGGGAATAACTTCAATAGTGTTGCTAAAGCCTGTTGCCAAAAGCAGGCACCTAAATATCCCTAGATCCCATGTACTGTGCACCTCATCGTAGGATTTTGCAAATATTTTAATGTACACTGGTTAAATGAATTTTGGTCTTTTCACCAAGTGTGTACTGGAAATGGGTGCACCTGGAATGGTGAAAGAAATATTCAAGGAAGCCATGGCACCAAAACACCAAAGTGTACCAAAATTGCCTTTTGCTATTGCATGTTTCAGTATTTGTGGAGGAAATAATAAAAGAGGCCTGAAAAAAAAGTCATCTAAACTGACTTCATGGATTTTGAAGCAGTTAGTTCCCATACAAAGTCCTGCTGTGTATGGGTTTGGAATATTAATTTTATGGGCTAATCCATCTGACCATCTGCTCATCTGAAATTCAAACAAGGCTGTGTACTGCAAGTTAGTCTCCTACAACAACCAATAGGTATAAATGATCAGCAGAATATGTCATTCTGTCTTGCTCCTCCATCAGTGAGTGACTACGACATGTCATTTAATACCTCAGCTGCTGATTATTCCTGATGGGGAGGAAAGGTGAGAAAGCAAATGATTGAGCTGGTAGTGATGTTTGGCATGCATCTTGTGGATCCACTTTTTTGTTGGTCTCTCCCATGGTCCAATTATTATGGGTTGTGCCAAAGGCTAGAGGAAAGACTGTGTTTAGATCTTCAGATTGGAAGTAGCGTGACAAATAATTTCCTCTGAGAATTACTTTCCTGTGGAAAGAATTGGTCTTGACTGGGTAGTCAAGACCAATATTTCAATCTCTTGACTAGCCTCTGGAAACCATGAATATATGCAGGTTTTTTTGAAACCTAGTAAAAATTTGATTTGATGTGGTTCCAACCACCAAACGGAGGATTTCTGTGCAGAATTGAGAAATACGTACTGAGTTTTTTAATTTGTACCTGACTTTATTAAACATTCACTCAGTAGCCCATACTCTCAGACTCAACATCTTTAAATCACCAATATTTGCCTAATAATTTTAAAATTCTAATTCAGATATAAAAAAACTATTATTTGTAATTATCTTTTTTTTTAACTTTAAATGTAAATTTTAATTATTTTGTTTGAGAAAGGATGCCTTTGCAAGCCTTGTGATTTGAGTAGCTGCTAAAGCAGTGGTATGCTTGAAACATTTAAGATAAAATGTGAAGTAGGATACAGTTCTGAGGCTTTGTATAATGGTTTGGTGGCTGATCATCTTTGGTGCCTTTGGAACACTTCACCACTGAGATACTTAAGAGTAAGAACTTTATTTTTAAAGAGAGAAATCTTGTCTTTCCACTGTTTTGTTACATGAAGTTGCCTAATGTGTGGGTTTCCACTTCCCATTCTGCAAAATGCATACAATCAGAGTTCATTGAATTCTTAGAAAAAAAACCTGAAACAAACTTCAAATTTTCCCAGAACCTAAATGCAATTTGCTTTTGGAGCAATTCCATTAATTTTCCTAATCTGTATGAGGAGTGGTAGCAGGAACTGAATCATAATGTTTGGAAAGGACTTTAAAGTATTTAGAAAACTATAAAATATTATTAAGTGTATAATTAATTGCTCAAATTCATAGTCTTTCTAATGGGTTTACTTTGTTGTTGCAGTAAAAGGAGAAGTCAGATTGCTCTAGGAAATACATTTTTAAAAAAATTTTAAAACCACAGCAATTTGGTTAACACATTTTAGCCTACATTATGGTTATGAGTTGCTGCATTACAGGGATTTCATGTAAAACCACTTCATACCATTAAGGGTAACATCTTTATGAACAGGTTAATAATAACCGTGAGAAATTAAAGAAGCTCAAAAGAAATAAAAGAGGAGGAAGATGAGTGTACATGAGGGAGATGATATTTTTGTTTTCTCTGCTGTTAGTTAATACCTAGAGAAAAGAAAAAGATGAATTTTTTTCTTTATTTGATATTGAAGAGGAGTCAGAGAAAGAAACCCTTTTACTAAGAGCTCTGAATTAGTTTTGTTTGGCACCATTCAGGTAGACCAGGATAACAAAGAAAGCTTTCAGTTTGCCATGTTGAGGTTCACTGAAAGGAAAGAGTGTGACTTAAGGAAGAGTTTAGGTAGAACCTAGAGAGACAATTAATTAATTTAAATATTTCTATTTGCTTTTCACTGGAAGACAACATATAGTTTGGAAAAAATATTGTCATTTCCCAAGCAAGTCAGTCTTTGCTATTTTCTGCCTTGCCTAAAACAAAGAAACAAATTGTGATACATTTAAAATCAATACAAAAAAATCTAGGTGCAAATAGGTGATTAATTCTGGTAATTAAAGAATGATAAATGGATGAAATACTAATAGTGCAGATTTTAAAGAAATCCCTCATAATGTTTAACAGTTCCTGAAACTGTGTAAATAAGTGACTAGAAAATATCTAATTGTAGATATTAGTAAGAAACTAACTAATCTGATAAACTAATTGTATTGAATACACACTGTTTTCTTCCAAAATATACCTGGTTTTCCTTCTCCTTCTATGATTACTTTTTATTGAGGCTTTTCTACATTTTAATATGACCAGAATAATTTTAAAATTGTGTATTGAATACTTTCTGGGAGCATGAAAGTCCTGGTTTAAGTTTGAGACAAGTGAACAATTAGAATGTTATTTGCAAAGCGTTGATAGTCTGTACGTCCTCGTATCTGTGGCCCAAGGAAAAATGTAAGAACTCTGCTACTGACTTATTTTCCATTTTTCTGTTGTTGCTCTAGTGGCCTATTCTGACAACTCAAAATGTTGAACAAACAAAGTAAATAAGCACTATGGAAACCATAAATCATAAAATATTCATATGCTTAGAAAAAAAAACATATTTAAGTTTCTTTTGGTCTCTTCAGGATGACTTTTGTCTCACTGTTTCAGTTTCAATAAAAGAGACAGCATGCACTAAACAGATAAAATATCCATTTATGTTTGAGGATATCGAGCCAAGTTTTGTTATCAGCTGTACTACTGTAAGTGTGGTAACTTCAGTGGAGTTACTGTGGTATTATCTTGACAGAAGTAGACAGCAATTAATGAGGAATATAGTTGCTGTATATTTTAGGAAATCTTGAATATGATATCTAACCACAGGCCAGATTTCTCCCTTCATCTCCAATAGGAAAGTAAAGTCAGACTTGGGTTCTAGATGAATTCAGCAGATGTTCATGCATTGCTCTGTGATGCAGTGCAGAGCCATACTAGGGCACTTTGATCAAGCTTTAATTTAATGGTTGGGGCAGTTTCTTTGAAAATAGGGGATGAACACCTTTTATCTCAGGAGAACATATTACTCAAGTCTCCCAGGATCTGATTATATACTTTAGTTGTTCTACTGTCATTTAAAGCAGGGGCACTGACAGTTTTTCCATCAATGCTGAAAGCGTGCAGTATTCCTTCTCACAGGAGAGAAATGGATAATCCACCTCACTGCCTGGGTGGTGGAAAGTCCCACCATTCATGAGCTGTGGCTGTTTCTCTGGGATTTCAAAGAAATAGAGTTGAGAGGTGTAAAATATTTCTACACGACTGAACTTGTGTTAGTTATTCAACTGTCCCTCACCAAAAAGGCAGGAAAAAACTCTAGAAATTTTATGATCAAATTAGTTATGTCCATTTATTGGGTTACAGTTATTCAGAACTATTAGAATACAGTTACACACTCATTAGACACATGGCACAGAATATCAGTGAGTCTGGCTGCCAAAAACTGTGTTTTTATCAAAGTGATTTACCCAGTAATTCTGGGTAATAATAATACCAAAAATACCTGCTGGGTGTGTGTGTGCAGGTATTATAAGCAGTAAGGAGACAAAAGACTGAAAAGGGCAGTGATTTTTCCAGGTGCCATAGAACAGACACTCCCAATAATAAAGAAAAAAAAAGGGAAAAGGCACTGTAGAAAGTGAGATTCCTTGGACACAGACATTGCTGTATTCCAAGTAGAGAATACAGGGAATTTGTACCTGCAGTGTAGTCAATTATTGGGACAGGAGGATTTACATCAGAGGAGCTTGTGCTGCTGAAATGTTATCGCATGTTCTACAAGAGTTTACAGTTTAAAATGTAAACAGTCCTAGGATTTCATGTTTTCAGATAACCAAAATCAGCTGGTAAAGTGTCAGAGCTGCTGATCAGAAAAAGCCCAAAGTAAATCAGGAGACATGTGGAGAAAAAGGAGGCAGAGGTCAGCAACGTGGCAGCTCCTGGGCAGAGGAAAGCTGCTTTTGTAGTGATGAGTTGGTTTGAATGTGACAAGAGAAATCCTTCTCTCCTGCTCACTGCATGTTAGGAAAGAGAGAGAGTATTTTAAAATCTGAAAAGGATACCTGTAGCAAGGCAGAAATATCCCTCAGGAAAAAAAAAGAAAAAAAAAAAAGACAAAATTATTTCTTTAAATATAAAAAAGTCATTAGATTTCTCCTTCTGTTCAAAGTTGTTATTTCTCAGGCAATCTTCATGGTTTTTATTGGATGGTGGAACATATTTTTCAAGTGCTATGCTGTTTAGAAAGTTTAAGAAACCTAGTTAGAGAACAAAACATTTATTGTCTCGTAGGACCAGTCATGTGGCTGGAAAAGTGAATTCCAAATGTTAAGTCCACAAATGAATGAAGAACAGCTCATGTGCATCCACTTACACTTGTTTTGTTTATAAGTAGTGAAGGCTAAATTACTATGAGGGATTCACAAAAATTATGTCTTACTTGCAAACAACCTAAATGTGAAAGTTGAGCTAGTCCCTTGTGACTGGAATTTTACTAGATTTGAGTGTAAGAAACAGATGTTCTCTATTTATATATTTATATTCAAATGTATTAGTTTTTACAAAATAAGAAGTAGATTTTGTTATTGTTCACATGCAGTCAGGAAATCCTGAGTAAAGACTCATGACTGATTGTCTCCTCTATCTTGCATCTTATCTAGAGACGTTCCCTGTGCAAAACAAGTGTAAAACACTGCTACACTGATACAAATATAAATGATAATGTTAGACAGAGAGGAACACCCAAAAGAGTGGTGGTTGTATTAGCAATGGTAGGCCTTTGGGTCAAACCAAGTTTTATTTTTAAAACTATGACTTGCAATCCAAGTGGCTTAATTACTTGTAAGCCCTCTATTAAATCTCCAGTAGTTGTAATGAGATAACTAAATACCAACACTATCTTCACTAAGTCCAATGTCAATTTTTCCCATCACCTGTCTCATAGATCTAAAAGAAAATTATAATGTCAGTATATGGAATTTCACTCATTTGACTGTCATCCTCTATGTTAGCAAGTTACCAAAACTGAATAAGAATGAAATAATTTGTAGATGGGAACTCAGCAGGAAAGGGCAGTACTCTGCAGTGAGAATGAATTTGGATAGTCAGCTTTAACTCTAGAATTCCTCATTGCCATCGATATGTGTCCATAGGCTGTCAGTACTCATACCACTATTAAAAAAGAATCAATTTTACTGCTGGAAACAAGAATCCCTTCAGGCAGAAACTTCACAAACTTTTAAAGATATTTCTTGTTTCATCTGAAGTGTTTGGGCAGAGGATTATTCACTTTAGTATTTAAATGGAAAAAATGCAGTAATTTTGCTGATTTGGTACAACAGCAGTATCTGCTGCAGTGTTTGCAAATTTATCATCCATCTGTTGATTTTTTTTTTCTAAGGAAGCAGAAACCATTGTGTTTTTGTTTTAGAATATTATAAATGTAAATCTATGTATTCTCACATTACCATAAACCTTGTTTCTTCTTCAAGGTCAGTAGCAAGTGTAAGAAGGAAGTCTGTGATGTGGGAAGTTTTGTGGCTGGCAGCTGGGCTCTAGCAGTGGTGACACTGCCAGGTTTAAAATGATGAACACATTGGAGGCTGTCAGGTTGGCCTCACCATGTTTGAGAGATGTCCCCACTGATATGGATTCTATGTGTGCATGTGGAGAGAGTAAATTTCACTTAGAGTGAATAAGACTGAAATAATTTTCCCCCAGCAGTTTGTGTACTCACCAGAGTGTGGCCCCTCCTCCAGCTAATATTTGCAGTAACTTTATATGTTAAAACAAAGCTATGCAGTAGCTTTGGTAGCTTAATTATGTGGCTACAAAATTAACCTCTGACCTTCCTTAGGCTAATCAGGAAATTGATTTCAGGAGCTATTCCTTAACCCAGGATATGTGGTGGTTAAAGTTAAACATCACTAATAGGAAGTCTAGTAACAGGAAATGTGTGAATGCTAATCCATACAAACATAAACAAACCTTTGGCTTACATACAGTTTTATTGGAATTTTCCTCTTGACTCCCTTTCCTTCAATAAGCCAGAAAACATTACAAGCAGCTTGTTTAACTCTCTGAAAAAACCTGAGGGTTTTTTTGTTGGCTATAGGTTTATCAGATTTCTGCTAAAGGAGACTTTCAAACTTGGGTAGAATTTTATGAAGAATCATCTCAGGACAGTTACAGGCAATTAATCTTCACTGCAGTTCTGATCAATGAAGTTTATTACCAGAAGAATACAAATTTTTAGGCAAAGTACTAATCAGGGCAATTTCTTTTTGTGGAACAGAATTGGAAGATTTAGAGAAAATTGACAAAAAAATCTATTTCCATAAGGTAATTTTGAAATCTTTTTATAAAACAAGTTGTCAGAAAGCCACTGAAATCAATATAATTTCAGGACAAAAAAGTAAATTTGTAACATTTTTATTGTTTTCATTGAATTCCAGCTAAATTTCATTAGGAAAATAGGCTCTTGTGACTTGCAGCTAAACACGAGCCAGTTAATACCACAGATATAAGTACAGACCTTACCTTGGAAACCTGTGACTTATACTTTTCTCTTCATACTAAATCAACAAAACCTTCATGATCATATTGAGCTCCACTGCGTTCAGTGGGATATTGTGCATGTCCATTGACACAGATCAGCTTTCAGGATTAGGGCCAAAGTAACTTTTCTGGGAGGGGTTTCCTTGAAGTCAGAGAAGGATCTTATGGGAACAGAAAAAAAAAGTCTAGTCTGACAAAATTCTTCCTCAAAACAGGAAAGAACAAGATAGCTGTAAAACAGTAGCTTACAATCTCTGTAGTTCCTCTTTTGTCCTGTCCAGGTTGAGCAAATCCATGATATTCATAAAGTAAACCCAGGCATTAAAGCAGGGGGTATGTATGGCATTAGAATAGTGTCATAATGATATGTGTTCACTTATTTTCAAAATTGGCTAACCCATGAGGCATACAGATTGTGGCTTTACTTTGCAGATAATTTTTTTCCTAAGGGAACATTTTCAAGAGCTCTTAAGATGTACTATTATGTTAACTTCAATAAAAATGTTATTGCATGTCAAATGAATATCCCGATGACTATCTAAAATATGTTTAATGATTAACAGCTGTGAAGTAAACTGTAAACATGTCAGTCCAGCCTTGTTAAATAAATTTGGGATTAATTCATTTGCCTTAATACAGTGTCTCCTCTGGAGATCATAAAAGCTTCTCTTTGGGGTTTGATGGTCCTTTGAGTATCTGGTTGTTTTTCCATTTTTGGAGCCCTGTTTGCAGACTGATGTATTGTAGTCATTCACTCCAGTGCAGTCCAAAAGCTCTTTGCTTACAATACCCAGGCAAACTTGTGAAATTGATTTTGATCACAGTCTCATTAAACACATGTTTTGCAAAGTGGGAGTGATGAGTGAGGAATATGCAGCCTGCAAGAGCCCTCCCACTTAAATGTAATAATGTTAAAAACTGAAGAAAAAGTTGCTATGTAGAGGTGCGACAATATTTATACAAACAACTCTTACGGCCTGATACTCTCATTAGTCTGGCGCTGTTGGAATAATTCCTGAATTCAATAAATTTAAATATAACTCAAGATTTGATCATAAGTTAATAGAATTTAATGACTAGCTATAAAGAGGTAGAGTAAGTCGCATAGTAATATCAAGCAATATTCTTTTTCTTGTTTGAAAGCAAAAAAAATCAAAGATTTACCATTTTATATGTATGTTACCATTTGACAAGGGGTTTAATCAGTTCCCTGGAATAACATTTTTACAGTGAATTTCAATCAGGCAAGAAATTTAATATTTTGAACTATTTGAACCTTGTGCCACTAGTCTTTTTCCACAGGAAAAAAACCTCCTTGTTCTTCTCTTCTCTTCTCTTCTCTTCTCTTCTCTTCTCTTCTCTTCTCTTCTCTTCTCTTCTCTTCTCTTCTCTTCTCTTCTCTTCTCTTCTCTTCTCTTTTTTTCCCCCGTTCAAATATTTATTTTTATTTTCCCTTAAAAAACTGCTGGTACTTGTGAGAAAGAGTGAGTCTTTACGATGCTTGTTTTGATAGAACAGAAATTGCTGTCAACATGTCAGTGTGAGGCACAGTCCTTTTTTACTGCAGTTCCTTAACAATGGCATTCCAATGAGGAATATAATTTGCCTAATTAAAAGGTTACCTGTAATATACAGCTGTCCCCTGTGCTGTTGGAGTGAGCACAGGTCTACCTGGTGAACCTGGGAATCCCTTAGTTCCCCCAAGAAGGAAAGGTCTGGCAACTCACCTGAAGAAGCTTTGTAGTGGTAGATGCTGGAAAAAATGTTGAGGAATCAGTCCCAAGTTCTACCCTTCAGGCACAAGATTATCTTCTGATATTTCAAAGGGTGGTGCTGCCATCCTCAGTGATCTGGATAGGCTGGAGAAATGGGCTGACAAGAACCCTACAGAGGTGGACAAGGAGAAGTGACAGGTCCTGCACCTGCAGAGGAACAACCCCATGCACCTGGTTTGGGAAGAAGCTTTACAGAAAACAACCTGGTGTCCTGGTGGATGCCAAGATGTCATGAGCCACAAATGTGCCCTTACAGCAAAGGCTAAAAGTATCCGGGGCCATATTGGGAGAAATGTTTCCAGCTAGTCAAGGTAGGAGATCCCAATTCTGAAGTACTGATGAGGCCACTCTAGAGTGCCTCATGAGAGACATGGACATACTGGAGAGAGTCCTCTGCAGGGCCATAAGATTAATAAGGCACTTGAGCATCTCTCCTGTGAGGAAAGGCTGATAGAGCTGGAAGGGTTTGGCCTAGGAAATAGAAGGTTCAGGGAGGCTCTTATCCACGTAAGTAAATACATAAAGGGAAGGTGCAAAGCAGATGGTCCCAGCCTCCTTTCAGTGGTGCCCAACAACAAGACAAGAAGCAATGGGCTCCATCTGAAGCAGGAGTTGCCTTCTGAACATGAGGAAACAACTTTTTCACTTTGAGCACTGGCACATGGTGCTCAGAGGACATGTGGGGTCTCTTACTGCCCCCCCCGCCCCCCCCCCGAAGATACTAAAAAACTGTCTAGTTGTGAGCCTGGGCAACCCTTTGTGTGGTCACCCTTTGGGTGACCCTGTTTGAGCAGTGGGGTTAGACTGGATGACCTCAAGAGGTTCCTTTCAACCCTCAACCATTCTGTGGTTCTGAATGAGTGCTGTATTTGTTTTCCAGACTTTCATGAGCAGTGAACCCAGTGACAGATTTAAAGGAAGGCTATATCAGTAGAGTATGTTATTTGAGCAGCCACTTATTTATCATGTAAAATAAAGCAGTTGCCCAAGTCTTGAGTGGAAATGGAAACCTTAAGTAGAAGAATATACAATGTGTGGCTGTGGGGCTGCTAGTTTTAGTCTGTCTGTTATAACTTCAGATTTGTGTAGTGGAATGAATTCACCACACACCTAATGGACAGGTATCCTAAAACTGTAAATTTACATCTCATTTAGTTCCTAATGATACTCCTTCTGGTGCTCTCTGACTTACATCTGGTACTAGAGAATTCAGCATTCTGTTAACTTGTCCTCCATCATTAAAGAACTTTGTAAGAAACACAACGATGGCTTATATTATATTTTGTGTATAGGATGCCAACTTCTAGAGAAAGCAGTCAAGAAAATCCTTTTACAGAAAAAACCCAATCAATAATGTAGTTTAATTGTTAGATTCTTCAAAGTTTTTATTCATCATAATTCACAAAACTGAAGCCTTGACGAAGACAAAATGGCATTTTTTGATAGTTACTATACTGCATGCCCAAGTAAGCAATGAACTTTTTCACATCAGGAGTGTCCTATAGCCAGAGTCTGTGGCTCAGTCCTCTTTCTATCCTCTTGTCTATCTGTGGACACCTGCTTCTTCAACTGCATGGCTATTTCACACTTGCAGTGGTATCCATTTAGAATTAAAGGCAGTTAAGGTTCATTAATTTCATGCTGTCGTTATGATCATACCAGCTATATAATACATGTTTGAAGTAATTAGATTAAATGAGTCTATGAAGGATGTGATGAGTTATTGCAGGTTTACAGTTTTAGACATGCTGAAGGAAAAGCAGCATTTTGTTGTGTTCCAATAAGTCTAAAAAGTGTTATAAATGGATATTTCTTATCACAGCATTATGGTACTAGCCAGCAGTAAATGCGTGCGGACATATTAACAAAATGTTCCATCAGTTTTAACAAAATCAATACAATCCCAAAGAATTGTCTTCTGGTTTTGGATAGAGGAAATTCTGTTCAGCATTACCATCACAATGCAAATGAGTTTGGAGCTCCTTGACCACACTGGTAAGGTGGGAGAGACCTATTAAACCCAGGGATATCTTAGGAGCTCTGAAGTGGATGGTGGCTCCACACTGTTATCTCTTCCCCTTTACTAACCACTTCCTCATGGCCAAAGGTCTATAGTACATGTATTTGACAGCTGTTTAAAATATACAGAACTGCCAAAGTTTCATTTGTAAAACAAAGTAAAAAGATTTTGAAGCCAGAAGTTGGGAGCAGAAGCTAAAATTTCCTGCTGCATTTCATTCTGCCTTCGTCTCTGAAATGTTGTTTTAAAGCAAATAGCTTAAATTTCGGGGCATAGTATTTAGTTAGCCCAAAATATTTTGCCACAACTCCCTTAATTTCCAAGTCCTTGTGGTTGAGCTCAGAGTCTCTGTGTTTCACTTGTGTGGTTTTTTGTGGTTTAATATGTTTTCTTCTCTTCCTGATATATTTGAGGGATCTCTGTGCTGAGCTGTCTCATCTGAAAGAGGCTGACAGAGTATGAAGGCAGAGAAGTATCCTTTGATGAGAAAATGCAAATCCCAAACAAAACATTTGCAGAACCACTAATCACCATTTCCATACAATTGAGCAATGATATGGGATTTATTATAGAATGACTCAAAGGTAAGGCAGACTCCTTATAAGAAATCCAGCAAATAACTTCTTAAACACCCCCTCCACTTCTTTCTACAGAGGGTAATTTTTGCTTTTTATAATTAGTGTCAGGACTCCCTCAGTGTTTGGTAGAACTGAGGTTTGATCTCTTTGGTCTCAGGAATGGTTTGTGAATTGTTTAAGGAGTTTCATAGCATAACAATAAACTATTTTGGTGAATACTGTCAAAAGGTGCTTCTGAATTTGGAAGAAGGTGTGGTGCTCTGAATCTGATATTCAGAGATGCTGGGTAACCCTAGCAGTCATTAGTTTTCATGGTTGTGAATTCAGCACTTTGAAATGGGCAACTGGTAATACAAAAGTAATGAAAACCTTGGAGAGTTTGGAAAGTATTAGTCTTATTTTAAATTTTACTTCTTCAACTTTACTGTTACAGTTATGGCTACTTCATTAATTAATTTTCACAATAGCATTTGATAAAGAAAAAATATATATCTGTGACCCTGCTTTTTTTTTTGTATTTTTACATGCTTCTTTATTTAGTTCAAGTTATATTTTAAAATAATTTCATTTAGCAGAAGCTGTTTTAATTCTGTTTGAACCTTAATTTAAAGCACTGGATATTACAATTATATTTAATTATAATGAGCATTTTTAAGAAACCCTGGTTTAGTTTCAAAAACCCTAGTTAGGTTTGGGTTTATAAAAAAACCCATAATTTTATGGTGCATTTAAAGTCTGATATTCTACTTATTTCTACTTATTCCTGATATTCTCTATATTTCTAGTAGAGCTTGGATAGGAAAATGAATTCAAACCAAGGTTCAGATATGGCATTTTTCTGTATCTAGTAGAACCTATAGCATCCAGATATTCAAGAGTGAATGCCTTAGGCACAATTCTATTTCTGTTTTGGATTCACAAATGTTGAAAAAAATATTTATATAAAATATCATTTTACTTCTCTGCATTACAAAAATCAGATAACAAAACTAAGATGGAAAAAGCCAAAGGTCCTCTTCAATGGTGGAAAACAAAGCAGCTTCATTGTAGGGTATACATGGAGTTCTAGAAGAAGAAGAATTTAGATGTACTGAGTTTAGTAGCCTGCAGTGTGAGCAGAAGATTGCAAAATTTCTATGCCAACAACTGTGTTCTATTTATCAAGTCAGATAGAGATTGAGTCATTTGACTTAAAAAAATTTAAGTATGATTGATCTCATTGTAGTGTAGATCAGCAAAAATAGGTCAGATGAATCATCTTTAAATGCTTGTTTTTCTTCTTTAACTTAAGAAAATCCCAAAACAACTTAAATTAACTAACTCAGATATAAACATCTACATTCTAGGGGATTAATATCAGATGAAATCTACCCAAAATATTCACAGTTTTGTCCCAGCTGGATAAAATAGGCTGTAGTATGTTTCGTCTGATTCAGTCTTGGTCTTTACAGGTCATGTAGCTGAGACCCTGGTCTGTGCTGAAAAGCTAATTGCTATCCTTAAAAGCTTAATATTTTGGGGTGTATTTCTGCTAAGTGCATACCTGCATGCAGCCAGTGTTTGTAGTTGAACTCACATGTCAGCATAAAGCACCTAAAGCACCTAATTCAGTAGGAAGAAACACTCTGTCCCTCCAGATTTTTTTTCCCTTCTGACCACCACTGGCCAATGAGTCAACTTTCTCAAAAGCAGGAAGTCTCTGTTAGAGACTATGACCAAGGAAAGAAATATTTGGGTGTCTCCAAGATAAAACATCCCAAGAGAAGGATGTTTGATCTGGGAAGCTTTGGCTTTACTTTTATGCTGTAGGAAAGTAACTCAGGAAAGGTTCATGTTATACCGGAGGGGTGGCAAAAGGGAGACCCACAAATTGTCACTTCTGTTTGAGAAATGCTGCATCTGTTGCCATGCCAATCATATAAGGAGATCTTTCTGTGGGTCTACATTATTGATCCCAGAGTGAATGTGTCTGAAAAAAGTCAAATACTGAGAACATCGATAAAGTTCAGGTGTACATGTTTTAATAGGAACAGAAAAGGTGTAGAAGTCTCTGAGTGTGATGAAGAGATTATTTTCTTAGGCTTTGTGTTTTGCTGGCTCATTCCTTTTGATTTTGAATACCCTTTTTATTTCTTCCCTTCAGTTTCAGACCAATTCTTTAACTTAAAATTGTTATCTTGCACTGTCTCAAGGGAAAGAGCTGGAACTGCTCCTACAGTTTTCTACCTTTGTCCTCTCTATAACTTCCTTTTCAGAGTTTGACTCAGGATTTGCCAATAATTGACCATGAGTTCAATTTTTTTTATCAAACCTCTTTTTGTAGTCTCTTTTTTGCAGGTTCCTAAGCTTGCTATTGTTGCCTTGATTATATATCATGTAAGGAATTGAATTTCTTGAGATTAAGCTGATTCTTGATTTCATCAATAGTAAATCTCCATCAAGTTAGATTTATTTTTAAACCAAATCTGACTAGTAGTTGTCTTTACCAAGAAATTAAATGTATACAGTACCTGAGGTAATGAATGTGCTTTTAATTTGCTTTCAAAGTTTCTACTAAGTTACTTCAGGTTGCTGTAATTAACCTGTAGCCATTTCTTGTCCCTTTTGTAGCTCTGTACCAAAAACAGTTGGATCCTCCAGTGTCTGCTGCTCTTCTGTGTTTCTGCTTGGCTCCACAGCTCAGATCCATGTAGCCTTCCTGCCATCAAACACTGCTGTTCCAGTAGAGCATCTTTTAGTTCTCTGGTTCTTCCTGTTAAATTTCAGGTTTGTAGGTGTGGGAGAGGAATTATTAAATTATTTATATTGGCAATTATAAATCTTATCTCTCTCCTACTTTAATTTGGAGTATAACTGAAGCAGTGTTTTAAAAGGGGTTGAAGTTACAAGCAAGGTTCTGGGACCTAATTGGGTTATGCATATTTTGAAATTGTCTACAGGGAATCAATAGTTTTCTAAGGGTTGTAATTCCTTCAGGGATGGAAAGAGTAATTTCATGACAAATGCTATTATACTTCAAAGGTAGAGGGAAAAGGTGAAAGTGAAGCCCCTGCTTGTGCTAAAAATTGAAAGTTACCCTACCAGTGCTCTTTACTTTTGGAGGAAAGCTGACAAATTTGAAATATCTAGTTCAAATGTTTGCCATTGACTAGCTGGCATTTGTTTGTAAAGCTGGTAGAAGCAGTTTTCATTCTTTCTGCCTTATCAGTGATTGATCTGTTTCTTTCTGGTATTCTTTCAGAGAACTTAATTGCATGATTTTTTTTCAAAAACAAGCACATCAAATGTCACAACATTAGCATAATCATAAAAATGTCAAGCATTGAGTGCATTTGCAATATGCCAGAGCTTACCAGAGAACATATTTTTCCATGTGATTAATGTGAGTCTCTGGAACCTGCCTTTGAATGGGCATCTCTTAAAGAGGTGACTGGTGGTTGCTTCAGATTATTCCCCTTAGGGAAAAGTATAGTTTTTCACTAAAGTGGAATAAAATTGGTCCTTAAAAGCAGTAGATCCTAAAGTAATGGACAAATGTAAAAGGTCATCTAAGAAAAGGAAAGGTTACTGGTAGAATCACAGTATCATAGAACAATTTGGGTGGGAAGAGACCTTAAAGAATATCTAGTTCCATCCTCCCTTTCATGGGCAGGGACATATTCCACTACACCAGGTTGCTCAAAGCCCCATCCAGCCTGGCCTGATGCTGTGGTCATGTTCTGTGCAGATCTTTGCTCTGTCTGGCTGTCCATACTGATCTCCAGCTGCAAGAACCTGGAAAGCTGGACCACAAATTTTGGTGCCTTTCATAATCTGGGTATTACTATCTATGTCATGGGTAGTATTGTTTTTTAAATATAGGTAGTTGATCAATGCAGTATATTTAAGATGACTAGATAAGGTAAAAAGCATCTGGTACATACTAATAAATGTAGTTTTTTGATTGCATTTAAAATTGTGCAGAATCTAAACTTTGATCCACTGCTTGTACTAATTACAATACCATTATTTTGGACAGTAATTTAATGGAAGGATTTGGGACTGTGAATTTCAATTGTAAGGATGGGAATGTGGGAAATGGGAGTTTCAGATACCTTTTGTAAAGCAACTATTATACATTCCTGTGCAGAATCCCTTCATCTTTCTTAGCTCTTACAGAGGGAAATAGCCACAAAATACAATTAAATACTTTAAAATTTGGACATAGGAACCCAATGTATTGTCTGTGCTGTAATTTGCTTCCCAACATCCTCTTCTGGATTCTGTCCAGAGCTCTTCACTTGATTTGTGAAAGCTGCCTTCACTAAGCTCTTGACTGCACTTGGTAAGACTGTTATCTAAAAGATTGCTTGGCATTGTTTTTTTCCGTGCATGGAAAGCCACAGACACAGTGTGCAGTGTTGTGGTATGATCCAGGAGAGGACAGCAGGAATGCTGTGAGCAGGAATTCTCCTCCTCCTTACAGCCTCTGAACCCCCAGTAGGTTTTTCTGAGGAGTACCCCATGATGTCACAGGATATCTCTGTCTTACTGTCTTTGTTCAGATGGGCAGATGTTTGCCTTTTGCACATTGCACTTGTGAAAATACAGTGGAGTATAAATAGGTCATACTGCTGGCAAAATGTGCCAAACTGGTAACTTTCTCCCTCCAAATATGGTTATGGAGAGCAAAGGTCTTGTAAACCCATCCATTTATGCTAAGGACAGAGTCATTACAGGTAGCTTCTCCTAATGTCATCTCCCTTTAAGGAATAAAAATTTAGTGTCCCTGCTTGGTTCACTCTTCTGCTCTGTGAAAGATCTGGAACAATGGCAGCTGGTGCTGCTGTGGTGGCACCAGGTCATGCTCCCTGGATATGGGCTGCAACAAATGGGTCACTTCAGGGGATAAATACCACTGGGCAAGAACTGCCAATCAATGTCTGGATCTGCATCCTCTGCTCTTCTAACTTGTT
This sequence comes from Toxostoma redivivum, assembly GCA_013397375.1. Classification (NCBI taxonomy): domain Eukaryota; kingdom Metazoa; phylum Chordata; class Aves; order Passeriformes; family Mimidae; genus Toxostoma; species Toxostoma redivivum. The sequence continues at coordinate 1,078,215 of VXBI01002862.1, read as the reverse complement.
CTGTCCTGAGAGAGTATTTTTTTTTCCATTTCCCCTACAGGTACCTTTCTGATCCTCACCTCATGGCACGTTTGATGTTCGTTGACAGAGGTCATGTGAAGCTGCATGTCCCTCTCCAGGAGCAGAATGGAGATTGCAGTGGCTTCAGTCTGCAAACTGTGAGTCAGAGATGTGCCCATGCCCACCTGGACCTGCTGCAAGAGGACATTTTCTCATTCCTTCTAGTTAATTTCTCCTCACATTCTTCTCTGGCCTTGGAAATTTGACTTTGTCTCCTGTAGTGTTTGAACACCTGTATCCTTTCCTAGACTGCTGGGTGTCACTTCATACTCCCTGAACTGATGATGGGATTCTATGAGAGATGTCAGAGAACATGGATTTGGCAGTGGTAAGCCCTGATAATAAAACCATTACAAGTCAGATTTTGTAATCCATCTCCTGGATACCCAAGGATGGACTCAAATATACATGTGAATATTTCAGAAAACATTCCACATAACTGTAGTATAGAAATAACTTCCCTCAAAATCCTGAGCACTGAAATTTTTGCAATTGCCTGTATAATCTGTACTTTTCTGATCATTAAATTCTACTCTGTGCTAGTTCTCAACATGTAAGCACAGGTCCTGCATTTACCATGGGGATGTGATGAGCTAGCAGCAGAGCAGCAGTGCTTGCCTGAAGTGCAGTAAGAGCAGTGGAAATAGTCAGGATTTGGGTATTGAAAAGCAGAAACTAACATGTATGTATGTAAAAAACATAGGCAGCTTTCTAAATTATTTTCAGATATCTTCTTGAATCTATCTGTAAAGAGGAAAACAATGTCAGATTTTTCCAAAGTCTCGTTTAAAATGAGTTTTGAAGGCAGCTTCCAGATAATGTACATTTTCCATTCAGCAACTCATGTGATGCCATGCAAGATTCCTATCCTGCTCCTGCTCAAGGCAATTTAAGATTTGACATTGATGTCATGAAGACTGTCGCAAAATATTTCAGGTGTACACTCAGACCTCAGGATCCATTCCTGTCACATGGAACTGTGTACAGCTGGGGAGCCTGGAGAGGTGTTAAGACAGAAGTCTCTGCACTGCCAGGAGTGTTTTCTGGCCTATTGTGGAGATCCCCATGGAAATTGCTGCCTCTGAAGTTGGTAGAAGGGGTGTTAGGGTGTATAGTGTGTAAAAAGAGGAGAGCCACAACTCCTCTGCTGTGCAGGTTGAGGCAGGGCAGCTCACCAGTCACTCTTATTCTTTCTCGAGAACGAGAATTGCACAGGGACTGTGTGTTGCACTGCCACCACAATAGTCATCTTTTCCACCTGAATTTGTAGATTTATTTAAACATCTCCAATCTGCTCCCCAATTGGTTATCCAAAAATGGAGTTTTCACATCAAGTCTGCAGGTGATCCATACTGCATTCTTGTTTCTTCCCCTAGGACACCAATGGATTTAATTCCTTAGCTAACACTGTTTACCTTCAGGAAGCACACACTTTGCATTATGGCCTCATATAAAGTTGGTAACTTTTGCATGTCAGTAATGAAAAGGAAATGGATAAACAAAATGGGAAGCATGGTAAGGTGTCAAGGAAAGGGAAACCAAAGAGTGTGATCCAGAATTTCACATCTCTTTGTGGGTGACTTGACTGAGATACAGATTGAAGGGACAGATCTTTTTACTATTACTCCTCAGAACCAAAAGAGAAGAAATTGCTTTGCTGGAGGCCACTTCATCCTGACTGCATTCATACACAGGTGATTTGTTTCAGTGTCCAGGGGCATATCCTGCAGTGTTAAAATCAATGGGAACGTTGCTGCTGAAAATAGAGAAAGCATTTTATCTTTGTTGTGATAACTGATGTCACAAGGTCTTGGGAGGGGTTTTACTGCTCTTAGAAACAATCTCAACTTGTGTTTTATTCCTGGTGCCTAATATCTCCATTGTAAGTGGCATTTCACCAGGATGCTGTGCCTTGTGAATTCAGGGAGAAAGTTACACGCTGGAAAGGCAAATGAAACCAGCACTTAGTGAGAAACAAGTAATTAAGACATCTGGATAGAGGAGGACACATCAAAATAACAATTTAACAAAGTAGGTGTCTGAGAACAAGAGACAGGAACTGGGGAGGTGAGGTTTCAGGTGAACTCATAGCCCAGAACAGGCATGGTTATACTGGATCCTAAACTTGTTGCACTCTCAGCTGCTCTTTCCTGCCTGGAGTCTTTCCAGGGCAGATGGTGCAGCTGAGGCTGCATGGCCTGAGGCAGAGTGCTGGAGCAGCAGCATGCTGTTAGCTAGCTTAGCAAAAATTGTCTTTTCTTTTTCAGCCCATGTAGTGTAAGCTGAGCCCTAACTCTGGACTTACTCTTTTCCTGTGATTGAATCCATAGAGGATTGGACTGTAACAATGGGAGCAGATTGTATATTTTCTTGTCCTTGGATGGTTTGACAGCAGGTCAGTGATAGCAGTTTTCAGAGCAATAAGGATTACCTGTCTGCTATATTTCCCTTTTCCCACTTACTCCTCTCTCCAAGCTGAATTATATTTTTTAAACAGTTGGGATTTCTTGTGCAAGTTAACTTCCTAGAGCCTATGCAAACCTGGGTTCTGGTTGTTCCAGTGGAGCACTGTCAAGTCTAAACACAGCCACAGTTTTCTAGTTTTCTTTCCAAAGATCTAATTCCAACCAGGCTGAATCTGTATCTCTGGGAGGCTGGTATTCCCCCTGTAATATTTCTGTGCATCCTCATCTACTGGATCATTCTGAAGACCGACAGCAGCAGCTCTCATTCAATAGGTGGTGGCTGCAAATTCCTGAAGTGGGGAAGGGTGGTCTGAAAATTTTATCTAAAACTTGGAATTTTCTCTGTAGTTTTTTTCATTGCTCTTTTATATTTATATATTGCTCTGAAACTTCACATCTTCTCTTAAAGTTGTTTTCAATTTAGGTCTCCAGTAGAGGAGCTAATTTTAGATATGTAGTTATGCTTTTTTTTCCCCTCATAAGAGCCTACTAAATAGAAAGCACTTTTATACAGAATATTGTTCTGGTTTGGATTCCACCTTTTTTTTCTTCTTTAGGAGTGTTAAAACCATGTCACTTAATTTGAACAGTAGCAAACCTCAGTCCCAAGCAGAGAAATATGCAGTCTTTCTCAAGACATGTTGAGACATTCCCCTGCAGCTGTAATAGGTTATCAGCACAACATCTCCACCCTTTCACCAGATGCAACCTCTTAGAAGAAACTTTTTCTTCAGACTTTAGTTGTATATCATCTGATCTCAACTAGTGTCAAAAGACCCAGGAGCTCTCTGCCTGTCTGCTGGGAGCATTGATCCACTCACCACAACTATTTACAAGATGTGAAGTCTTTCCTTCCCTTGCACTCTCTTCCTCTCTTAAAAAAAAAAAAAGAAAAAGCTGTCAGTATTTCAGAAAGTGTGAGCAGCAGATCTTTGTGTACTTTAATCCATAAATAAACATTTCTTCTTTTGAACTTCATTAAAATTGGATGTGTTTTCACTGTAAAACACTTCAGCATCCCTATCATTTAGACATATTTCGTGATGAATATTGCAATTAAGTTTTGTCTGTTGGAATAATTGTAGTCTAGAAATACTCAATTTACGCCAAAAAAGTAAATAAGAATCAGACTACAAGATATACTGCTTATAACAGCAATTTTAGAACTCCTGCTGTTTTAACAGGTTGGGCCAGATGCATCTTTGTTTTTATGACCAAGCTTGCAGTGAAGCTGGGGAGATGTGAGTTTGGTTGGACTTCTGCACAATTATATCTGACTTTCTTCTGGTAAGACTTGTTGATGTATCACATTCAAATCTCCAGCTTTGCCTTCTCTGTATTTGACCTGAAGAAAGGAATTCCTGCTTTAAAATGCTCATCAATCAGGGCTTCGTAGTTAAGCTGATAACAAAGCTAAGGCTAAGCCAGTGTTAATTTAGCCAACTGTTACATTACTGACAATATTTGTCAGCAAATGATTTTAATTAGACCAGCATAATGAGATAAGTAGGCTAAAACTAAGCTAAAACTAAGCAAATTACTAAAACTAACGAGGGATTCTGATGACAAACAAGTCCTGATGAGAATAAGAAGGATTTTTTTTTCTTTTTGTCACCAATGTCTGAGTAGCGTGTGGGAATGGAGAGACGGCACTAATCACATGAGAAATCACTTAAAAATGATGCTGGTGTGCTGGAATGCTGAGCTGTTGTCAGGAAGGCTTGCAGAGTTTGAGCAAGTGCTGTGTAAACTTCCTGAGTAGCCTTGCATGTCGGTGACACTCTCCCCTGGTTTTGTGCCTGCTTTACGTGCCTTGCATGGAACAGGGCAGGGAAGGCTTGTGGAAGGCTAAAGAGGCAGCAGGCACTTGTGCTGGGAGACAATACACTGGAAGTAAGGCATGTGGAATAGGAATTTCTGAAGTTGGTGGCTGTAATTAAGAACAGGTAGGGAAGAAAATGGGAAGAGTAGGCAAGGAAAAATGCAGTATTTGTTTTGAGAAAGAAGTAAGAATGGAGAGTCAAAAAGAAAAGCATTGTTTGGTGTTTGAACAAGGAAGCATTTGGGGTGAATAACCTGCTGCTCTATTTGTCTCTTTCTCTCCCTACATAGTTTCTTGTTCTGATTTCTGGTGGAGTTATTCTGGCCCCCGTGTTATTCCCCCTGCCTGCCCACAGACTTCCTGAGACCTGCTGGCAGAAAGAGGTTTTCACAGCCTCAAGTGTTGATTCTGAGAAGTGTGAAGGAAGCAGAACCGTGCTGGATGATGTGACTCACCTTGGAGAAGTTGATGTTTCCCGGCTGAGGGAAAGTGTAAAGTTTCAGCTTTGCTAGTCCAGATGTTTTAATGGATATTGCTGTATTGAGAGAAACTCTGGTCTGCATGTTTGACTCAGTCCTGAATAGGAGAATAACAAGTTACATACTAGCATAAATGTTTAATGATTTATGATAAAAAAAAATTAGATGATGAGCAAAATACTTGGTTAATTGACTATGGAGTCCTAAGATACCCAAAATGTAGCATTCCAGCTAAATATGGCTGAAATATCAGCTGTCATATGATGAATATTTTAAAGAAGATTCTATTATACACCTAGGGGTTCATTCTCTTCAGTAATGAGGACAGTTACCTCTAGGGAAAGGAAGCTATATTATTCTTGCCACTTAACCAGGGGCTGGTTTGACAGGCATCAGCTCAGAATATATGTGTATATATGGGGAATCACAGCAGCCTGTCTCAGGCTTACTGAGCAGGAAATGTTGTGCTGTACAATACTTTGGGTTTCTATCTATGGATTTGTGGATGGCACTGAGTGGGATTCAGACTATTTTTATTCCTGAGTCTGATTGTTGAGATGGAATTCATCACCTACTAAATATTAAATCAGCAGGTTTTTTAAAGAGTAACACTGTCTCTGCTGACTTGAATATCCTTATGTGGCCCAGAGGAAAAGAGAAACAAAGACAAGATGAGAAAACTATCATCTTTGGCATTCTTCTTAATATTAATGATTTCTCTAGTTTTCAAACTGTTGAAGGCAAAAAGTGAGATAGTAGAACTTTCACATGGGTAAGAAATGACCCAGGTGAAAAAAAAGCATACATTATAAAAACCATGGTGAAACTTCTGGAGTTGAATTATTTGTTGGAAGAGATGGGGAAAATGCGTCAACAGATTATTTTTTAAACAAGTTTTGTTTAATTGTTTCCAAATGAACCTGGCTGGGAATTACTAGGAATGTGGCAATTTCAAATTACTTGAACAATTTCATGTAGATGCAATTTATGTCAGATTTTACTCTGAGTGTGGTTTCTGAAGCCTAGTGTTTGCAAATGCTGAAGTTTTGAACTAACTACTTAACTTACATGCTGTTGTTCATCTTAGCAGACTGGCTGGAATTGTAAATAGTTCCTTCAGGTTTTTCTTTGTAAAGTTGCACTTCATAGACAATATCCAAAGACGCCTGTGAGGCGTCTGAATGAGGAGTTCTAGTATATTCATGGTTGTCTATATGAACATTCATCATGTTCCACAAATAAAAGCCCATTTCTGTTGCTCTTAAAGGATGCTTTAAGACCTTTAAGGATTCTTTAGGATTTTAAAAAATCCTTTTCTGATAATGAGCAGGTAGGTGAAATAACAAAGGCATGAAAAATGATGGCACATATTTTTTGGTTTTACAATTTGCAAAATAGTCACATTTCAGTTCCAGATATTAAAATGAACAATTGCTACACCAATCCTCTAAACACAGTGAAGATTCTTAAAAAGTTCCTGCTTGCTGACTGCTACAATGGAAGCTCACTTTTTATACTTTTTAAAGGCCTCAGATGACAAATCAGAATATCTTGGATACCCTGATATTTAAATAGCACATCCTGTACAATCCTATGATAGGAGAATTCCAGTCCTTTGCTTAATTTCAAGTAATTCTCCTTGTTTAGCCAGATGAATTACCTAGGTTTCCTAGAACACAAGTGTTTTATTCTGATGCTGTTTGCTAGGTAAACTGACCCTTCAATGCAAAAAAGGGACAAAACGAAAGTACTCATTAAGTTGATGCCTTTGCATATTTCACATGCATTTTTTAAGATCATGTTACATATTAATCAGTTTTAGTCACAGAGTTGTTGCCATGAATGCTCTGTGTATATGTGGATATCTGAGCTGCTTTGTAGGAGTGGGGGAGGTAAGGAAAAAAGGAAAAATTTAATATGAAAATCGGGAGGGAATAAGTGAGATGGGAAATTAGGAGGGACTCTGAGCTATATCATTCCCATTCTATATATCTGAATCCTTAGAGGCTGCAGGGTTTCTTTTCCTAGTTAACTTGATGTTCACTGAGAGTTTAGGTCAAATTTTGATGTTATTTAAAACCCAACAGTTATTATTTTTCATCTTGAGAGAAGGGTTGAATAATCTTAAATTGTCTAGGGACCACAAACTTCTTTGTCATCCTATCAGTTCATCTGTTGTCTACACTGGTTTTAAAAGAAAAAGAGAATATTTGAATAAAACCATTTTTTCTGTTTTGAAGAGAAGTTATGTTTCTGGAGTTTGTTTTAGATTTGTGCCCTGCTTGATATGATGTCCTGTTATGTAAGACCACAACATAAAGACTTTATCAAGACTTGGAAAGTTTGGGAAAAATAAATGGGTTTGTTGGGTTTTCTTTTTGCTTTCAATAGTATATGGGCTTGTATTTCTTTTCAGATTGTGAAGCAAAATAGATGAATATTTCCAATATCATGTAGCTCAGAATTTTTTCCACAGTGATAACAGTGAATTGCGAGAAAGATTTTGGAGTAATAGTCAAATACCTGCACAAATGAAGTAATTTTATCCCAGAAAGCTGTAAAAAATTTGCAGAGTGGTGCTTCATTTTAAACAAAGTCTAAGTCAACTGGAGCTGGAAGTTGGTGCTAACACTCAAAATCCTAGCCCAAAGAACTCTCCCTTAAATTTCCCCACTCCCCCTAATTCCTCTTCTTCCAGATTTCTTAGCACTTTGTCATGTCTTAGAATTGGTTTGTTAAGGGAATCAATTTATTTGGCATAGTGCAGTCAGGCACAAGTTCTATGACTTCCATAAGGCCTGAGGGTCGTGTGCTGTCCCCAGGAATGGTTCAGAAATGTCCCAGCTGCCTGCAGTGGCTGAGGCAGGAACGTGGAACTCACCCCAAGAGGCTGATCCCAGCCCCACTGCTGGTTCTGCCGTTCCAGCAGCTCTTGTGTGTGCAATTGGTGTGGGCAGACCTTGGCTACCTCCTTTCAGTGAGTCTGGATTTATGGTGCAATGGGTGAGAATGGCTGACCTGTAATTATCCAGCCTCTGGGAGATCTGTGGACAAAGCAAGCCCATGGCTGGAACATGCTGCTGCAAGTCATGATGAAGATTTCTTCAGACAGTGGGGGATTTGGGGAAGTGAGCTGTTGATGTGGCAGTCTGCTCTTTAGTAAGCTGGGGAGGTCAAAAGAAAGGTGCATGGGCATAAACTCATATTTTTTTTCCTTCCAAAGGCCTCAACTTAAACCTGGCACTTATTTAGGAGAGATATGACTGACATGTTCTCTGCCTGAGGTTTGTGGAAGGCTGATTTAATTGCTACATGTATCTACCCCCGTTTTGCTCTTAACTCTCTGCTCATTTTTGTTTCCAAGTCACTGTTATAACCAGCGATTTTAGCCAGAAGCAGCTAAAATGACAGAAATCTGTAAAAGGGGTTCATGGTTGGAAGTAGAGCACTACATGCTGAGTGTTGCCTGCCAGCATTTTACTTGGATTTTAAGTGAGGGGGAAGGAAAGTAAGAGAGTTCTAGTCTTCATTTTTTAATTAATGCAGACACCATTTTCATTCTGAAGTGTCACACACTGAAAATCAAAGGAGCCTTGTATAAATAATAAGAAAAAAAAAAAAAGGTTCTCCCGATTAGTAATGGAAAACATTTTCAAACAAGATCTACAGAATTACGAGAGGGCTGGCACTTCCTCAAGGTGAAAGTCTTTCAAAATCATAACATAAATTATTGATTTGTCCAAGTCTTTTCTCCATAGGAGATTTACAATCTCATTTTCATAGTTGTCTTAAGAAGGAAAGAGAAAGAGATTCTTATCTAGGTCAGAATGAAAGCATCTTCTTTTTACAAAATAATAATAAACCTCTATTTTAGATAAAGAGAATAGCTATGGTATGAAGTTATAGGGCTTTCTGTTGATGTCAGGAAAAACTTCATTTAAGAAAATATATTTACAGCTGTGCAAGTGTAATCAAACTATATGACATCTCAGATACAAGGAAGGATAGCTGTGAATTGTAAGTCAGATATATAAGGAAGACGTGTGGCCTTCTTTGATTTTGGCTGATAATAACCATCTTCATGAAAAGAAAAACTCCCCAAATAAAGAGCAAAAGGTGGAAAGTATGAAGACACTGGCAAATTAGAAGGGAGCAAGATATGAATCAGTCCCCTTTTCTGCTGCCATCTTAGTTCAAATACAGCAGTATGGGTCTAGCAAATAAAGATCAGGAAAACCAAATGAAAGGCTAAAGTAATGTGGCATATAAGTAAAGGTAAGCCTTTCTTGATGAGCTGGCTGGCAGCAGCTCTCCCGGTCTGTGAAGGAAGGATTTGACTGCTGAGGAACCAAAGAAAGTGAAATCCAAGATGGAAGTAGTCATCTCATAACCACCCCAGGCAGGAGAAGGAGTACCATAACACAAAGAAAGATACAGAAGGTGATGAGCAGAAATGCACTGAGCAAGCAGAGGGATGTTTGGGCAATGTCTCACCTTCTGTGGTGAGAAGCAACAGACTTCATATGTTTCAATCTCATTATAATTATGATGGAGAGGGTTAAAATTTACTCTTAAAACCAGAAAGGACTGGTGGAGCAAAATACTCCAAAGATTAGTGTTGTATGTCAAAGGAAAAGAAGTCTTCAAATGATGGACATTTGAAGCTAGTTATGTTAAGTGCTTGCTGATGAGGATCTTAAAAGAGACATGAAATAAAATTTAGTTCTCATCTGCTGTGGTAGACACAAAACACCCAAAGTGTAGTCTTTAAAGAATATTTTTAATAAAGAAAACTGCATTGTTTTATCCTGGAAGACTTTAGTGTGAGCAATGTGTTAAAAATACCATAATAGAAAAGTGAATTCTACTTTGGTTTTAGTCTGGTCATTTGGTTGCTGCTCCTGGTATTCTTTTGCTGTTCAAGAATTCTCCCCCAGATGGTTACTTTTCTGGCAGAACTTAAATCAGGCAGAATTAGTAAATTTTTTTCTGCCTATTGTCCTAAAGTTTTGTCTGCCACATACAGCTACCAAAGGAACAAATATATTGCAGAGGGCAGTATTAGATTATCATATACAACTGTTGTCAGGCATCTGAAATAGTGTCAATTTTTTTTGTCAGTCTTTGAAGAAGAATAATGGCCCTTAAATATGGATATTTGAATAGGTGTTTGCAGATCTGTCGTTAATACTTGGCTTTTTCCAAGATTTCTGGTTTCAAGATTGGCACTGTTTGGTCAAACCATTGCAGATATATTTGTAATATGCAATGTAGTCTGAAGCTGAAAATGGAGTTCTGGATTGTAAGGCAAGGATAACTGTATGGGCACACTTTCTTCCATGCAATGTTTTAATAAGAAGCAGGTAGTTACTACAACTGATAAGAACTAAGTGAATACTCTCTTGAAAATTGCAGATTAAATGCTAAGATGAGATCTGGGTCAAACGACAATTCAGGAACCAGCTGGACCTGTGTGGGCTGTAAGTCCAAATATTTCCTTTTGGGCTTGCTGTTTCTCACAGTTCCTCAATCGCTGCTCCTGCATTGAATATACATTGAAGTGAATATACATATATCCAGGCATTGAATATACATTGAAGTTACCCTAGAAAGTATTTTGCCAGCATAGATGGTTATGTCTAAGTAACCTTTCCATCAGACATGTGCAGACTGAATTTCTATTCAAGAGTTGCTAGTGCCCCTTTAAGTGCAACCATGTTCTTCATATCTATCTGTGCTGTAATTCCATCACAATTCTTGCAACTGCTGTTTGGGCTGCAAGTGAAGCTTCCCCAGGATTGTTGCTAGGGATGTAAAAGAATGTTCACATTGTGCTTCAGATTTGTCTCAAAAGCTTGCAAGTGACTAAGAAAAATAGCCTTTGTCAGTAAAATAAACATACTTCCTTCAGGTATAGTGGAAATGAGTCCAATTCATAAGGAAGGGGAATTGTTTTTACCAGATCATTTTTTCTGACCTCGACTGTCTCTCGATTGTCCCTTCTCAAAGACTGAATTTTTCCTCTGTGGAAGAAAAATGTTCTTCATGACTGGAAGGCTTTGTACATATCAAGTGGCAATTTTGCCAGAGGACTGGCAATTGCCATATAAAAAGTAGTTCAAACTAGGAATCCCCTGGGCTGGTGGGTTTGTCTAGTGTGAAACTCTTTCCTTTTTTTCTCATTCTAAGGGTACCCCTAGGGCTCTTGCTGGCTTGATTCTGGTCTTGTTTGTGTTGGTGTAAATCAGGAGTAATTCAGGTCCTGTAAATGCAGTTCAGGTAAATGAGATCAGGCTACAGCATGTGGTATTCAATCACTCTATTCTGTTAAAGGAGCTACAAATGGATGTTCATCTAGTCATTCCATTCCATTCCATTCCATTCCATTCCATTCCATTCCATTCCATTCCATTCCATTCCATTCCATGTTCAAATGTCCTTCCGTTTTCTACTCCTAATAAATACTTTTTACTTAAACTGAAGCAGCTTTCATTTAAAATTCTGTAAAGCTTTTTACAAACTTCAATTACCTAAGTTTCATAACATTCCTGTAACATCAGTTAATCAGTAGGGTTGTACAACTGCTGCATCCCATCAAATGTGGCTTCCAGACTAAAAAAAAAACAAAAAACCAAACCCAAACAAACCAAAAGGCATGTTAAAACAAGATTAAGTATGCAGTATTAATTTAAAATGCCTTTAGAATTCAGGGCAAGATGTGTTATCTAGTTTACAGGAAACTTTTGAGGGAAAAGAAAAGCAAAAAACCAAGCAAATATGTTTCCTTCATATAGGACATAGAGAAGAAATTTCACACAGAAAGCAGACCTTGTGGACAGATTGGAGTGATATTCAAAACTCATTCTGTTTGGGTGTCCATTTGTGGACTCTCTGCCTTTTACAGTTCTCCCTAAGGGTTTTTCTAAGATATTTAGAAATCTATCAGGAAATCACAAGATTTAGCTTCCTAATTAGTTGTGAAGCTGTGTTTAAAGCACACAGCAATTCAGTTACAAAGTGTATAACACCTTTGAAAATCCTCCTTTCTCCTCTCCTGCCTTTCCTCCTGCTGAGCATTGACTCTTAGCATGCCATACACTCTGGGCACAATTTGTGGGCTAATGTGAGGGGCTTGTTCTTTATCAAAATACCTGTGCCTTCCATGAGACAATTCCCCCTTTCAGGCAGAGGCTTTTGCTTGCACCATGGGAGTCCCTAGGTAAGAGTGCAGGTAAATTTGTCCAGGGATTCTGGCCCAACAAAGCAAATGAGATCATGACCACAAGACAGTGCCCAAGTTCATTGAAATGAAAGAACTCAATTTTCAGTTACAGAAATTGAGCTCTTGGGCAAGTAAGTCTTGAAGAAATCTATTTTATTTTTCTGAAGGGAAGCAGACACAGTTTTCTGTTAACTAAATTTTGTGTAGCAAAAGTTAAAAGGGAAACATTTCCAGGAATCTCTTATTGCAAGTCAATACATACCATTAATATGTTCCCTACTGCAGTAACAAGGAGACCTTGGGACCAAACTCTTACTGATTGATTCTCGTGAGCTCAGCTGGTGGTCCTTGGGCCTTATTAAATTCCCCTCGTCTTATTTTTTCACACTTATTCCCTTGAGCTACAGCTTAACTGCAAAACTTCTCTCACAACTTGTCGACTCTTAATAAAATTGTTGAGCATTAAGGTTCAAGGTTGGCTCATCCCTATGATTAAGTCTGTTCAGCTTTCAGCACAGTCAGTTTTGTTGCACTTAGCTTGATGTGCTTTGCTTAAGGCTTTCTGAACAATTGGTTTGCTCGGTGCTGTTGCTAGCCCCAGTTCTAGCCGTGTGATGACCTTTCTCCAGCCCTGATTGTTTATGTGTATCCTGCAGTTCACTGGGGAAGTGTGTGTTGGCTTCCAAACAAAGACTGCTGTCTATTATATATAACCTAAAAATACAACTGTGAACATGTGTAGGAGCTAGGAGCAGGATTTTTTTCCCGGAGTTTATTAACATACTACAGTATTTATTTCAAAACCTACAAAATGGATGTTTTTAGAGGTTTATTGTTCAAAAGTTTCTCTAGTTATAACAACAGACAAACTGATAGGGGCAAAGTAGAACCACTTATATTCATGGGCTTTATAAAGCAATTTAAACTATTGCATTTATATATATATTGCTATCTTCACTGAAAACCTGGGATTGCAAGAGGAAATGCCTGAGCTTTGGTGGCTACCTATAAATATGGCAAAGTGGTAGACAAAAATGAGTAAAGTTACGGGTGTTGAAAATGTCCAGCTACCCAGAAGTAAGCAGGATGAAGTGTCCTAAATTTATGTGTTCATTAAAAAGGAAAAAAAAAGGCCAAGCAAAAAAATCTTTTTGTCTACTAAATATACCTCCCTACTCCATCTCTCCATCTTTCATTTGTGTAGCCAGATCTCCTAAGATGAGGCTTAGGTCTTCATCCTCTGTGTATGTGTGTGTGATCACAAGATGACCTTACTCATAGAGTGAGGAAAATCAGAAGAACAAATTTCTGAATGTCTCCGTCATGCAGAAAGCTTAATCTGCGGATCATACCTACCCCAACACCCAATAGCAGTCACAATTTTGGTGCTCTAATACACCAGGCTGCATTAATTTGGGCTCTCACAGAGATTTTATTAACTTTTGGCTAATAAAAAAGACAATTCCACAAATTTGGTGTTGAGTAATCAGCCGTAGTTTATTTCCTTTCTTAAAAAAACCATAATTGTAAAAGACAGTAATGTCTGATTGTATGTTAGGGGAGCATAAAATATGGGGAAGTGAGAAAGCCCTGCTGTGCCTGTGAGTGTCCTGGTACAACGTGTAGAAGCTTTGTTCATTCTGCTGCAGGACAGTGAGCACCACGGCTGCTTGGTGCTGCTGTGCACCAGAGCAGGGGCTGCCAGGGGTCAGGCTCAAAGGAAGGATGGCTTGGAAATACAAATATATCTCATTACTTCTGCTCCCTTGTGGATTCTTGTCTGGCCCTTTGAATTCCTGCAGTTTGCACTTACCTAACCCTGGATATTCAATGCTGTTAAGAAGTTCCCGTTATCATGAGCTGTAAATTTTATTCACCACACCCATTCCCATGAGCATCCAAGCACCTGGTCCGACACACCATCCAAACAGACAAAGCAAAATTATGCAGAAAGTGGTAGTGGGAAATATGGACATGAGAGATAATGTGAAACCCATAAAAATGGCAGGTGGGTGTTCTCCCAGGGTGGCTGTGCTAAAGAGAGAGTGGGTGAAGCAGTAGCAGAATGGAAAACCAACAGAAATTAGAGTCTAATGCCAGTTGCACAGGAAGGATGGAGAGAGGTGAGGGGGAGTTCAGAAGGCAGTCAGGCAATGTGAAGGAAAGGACAGCTTCCAGCTGTAGAAAATTGCAGGGAGGAGACCAAAAGGAAGCAATTCTCACAGACAGTAAACACTTTTGCTATTATAGTAACTCAAATTAATAAATATTTATCTTATTAAACTGTCCAAATGACTTGGACCTCACTGGACTGGCCTCTGAGTAAATGTGAAAACTGTATCATTGGGGCTTCCCAGAGAGATCCAGCAAGTTTATTGAACAAAGCTTGTGACAACAGGTCAGGATAAAAGAATGCAGGTCTCCTGGGCAAACTGCTGTGCTGGCTCTGCTCCCCCCTGTGCATATCAGACTCTGCTCTGCAGCAACTCCAGCAATGTTTGATGCTGTTCAGATACTGCAGCAGAGGGGATCTGTAGAAGGCTCTGGCCTAGCTGATGCTCTGAGTGTTGCTGCTTTCTGCTGCTGTTGCACTCAGACTCCAGAAGGCAGCTCTCTCTTGTGCTTTCTTTTGGCATGACAGAGGGACTACACACCAGCTCCAGCCTTTGGAGGTGGTGGTACTCAAAGGATGAGTTGAGGTCAGAGAGATAGGTTGGAAAAAGCCTCCAGAGGTTACACTGTCCAAACCAAAGCTAGAATAACTTCAGATTTAAACCAGGTTAACCAGGACCTTGTCCAGTCTTGTTTCCAAAATCTCTCAAGACAAGACTCCACCATGTCCCTGGACAACCTCTTTCAGTGCTTAATCACTCACAGTCTACATTTTTATCCTATTATGTCCAATTAGATCTTGTCTTGCTGCAACTTGTTGTGACTGTTGCCTCTTGCTGAGCACTCCAGAAAAGAGTTTGGCTCCACCCTCATGCAAAGTCCTTTTTCTATACCAGGAGACTGCAATTAAATTCTTCTATACTCTCCACTTCTCCAGGCTGAGCAAACATGTTCCACCAGTTTCCCCTTGGATTTAATGTGCTCCAGCCCCCAGCTAAAAGACCTTTCTCTGGACTCTTTCCAGTTTGAATGTAGATGTCTATGTTGGTGAGCCCCAAGCTGGACCCAGATGCAGCCTCACAAGAGCTGAGTAGGAGCTGTATTCTCCTTGTCTTTTTGGATATACCCTTTGTGAAGGCAGCACTGAATTCTGCATCCCTGCCCAGGCTCCTCTTGCAGAGCTACAAGCCAGGCAGTCTGTCCCCTGCTGGTACTACCACGAGGGACATTTCTGTCCCTGGGACAGTACTTGGCATTTCTCTTTGCTGAACCTAATGTGCTTCCTCTCTGTCCAGCCCTCTGGCTTGTTGAAGCCCCTCTGTATGGCAATGCAGCTCCTCAGCATAGAAACTTTCCCACGTAGCTTGGCATCAGCCATCAGCCTTTTTTGTTTTTTCTCTCCTGCTCACTGAAGAAGAAGTTAAACAATGTCTTCCTCCATATTGGCTCCTTGGGTACACCGCCGCTTATTAGTCCTTAGACTTTGAGCTGTTGCCTACTACCTTTTGAATGTATGCAAATTTTCATCTACTCTGTTGTGTGTCACCCATTTGCCAGTGTGTCATGCTAATCCTTTGGGGAAGCCCTATAACCAGCTAGAAGAAATGAGGGTGCAATTGAAAATGCTTTAGCCGAACTTTTCAATTCCTGGAAATATCCCTGGAGAGTTGATTATGGATCAGAATAAGAAAAACTTTTCTATTCACTTAAAATATTAATCATTATAATCCTCCTCATCATCACAATCATCACCATCATCTTAGAATTAAAGAATTGCATTTAAAAAAGATGTATATCATTGTGCTTGAAAGACTAAGAACCTTTTCCATTTGTATATTTTTGTCTTTTAATTGACAGAATACTTCAAAATGACTAAAGGTCAGTATACATTTAACAAGAAGTTTTCTAGACTTTATCATAAACAATAATTTCCTCTTTAAATATATATTTTTTTCTAAATGGAGGAAAATTAGTGCAGCATAAATCCAGGTTTTATTGCTTTTGCTGTTCACCCACTGAAATCTCAAGCAGTGAAAAACCTGTTGCCTTTCTGCAGCCTCTGGAGTGAACTGAGCATCAAGCATCTCATACTCTGAAAATCTAACAAATTCACTTTTAAAATTAAGCATGGTGTCCTCCTTTTTGGCAGAAGGAGAAGTTGAATACAGCAATCAGTGTGTAATTTCATTTCTTTCTACCTGTGCAAAATGAATGTTTCATAGCCACAACAGAGGCTGAAGAATTGGAGAGCCCTTGACCCAGTGCAGAGCAGAAGGAAGTACATCCTGGTTCTGTCCACTATGAAATATACCTCAGACTTCCATTTCCAGCATTTGTCTCTCTTGTGCACGTGGAAATAAATAAGACAGATACTTATTTATGGAGATGTAATGCCCTCTGTTTGTGTAGCTGCAGGAACGCTCAGTTTATCAAAACCAAAAGATGTACTAGATTGTCTTAAAAATTTTTCCATTGGATATTCTTGTTGAGTCTTTTCTTTTTATACATAAGTAAGTTAAATGCATGAGTTTTAGCAGACACATAACAAAGAAATTTTGAACAAAAAAGTTCTGCAAGGGCTCAAGGAAAATCATCTTGTATGAGCAGCTAAAGGTTTGAGGAATGGGCTGCTGGGATACAGTGCAGAAATGGTTCACAGTAACAGCCTGGGTTACAAATTGATGTTTTATACCACAGCTGGTATGATCTTATGGTCCTAAATAGCTTGGCTGATCTGAAGGTTTTCACTACCTTCACAGAAAATGTGGGAGAAAGAAGAATTTTCAGTTAGCAGCAAGTAAAGCAGAGCCATAAATTTTATCTTGAATCAGGCTCTGTTTTCCAGTATACTTTGTGGGCTGTAAATGATGTTCTGATCTTGTTACTGTTCATTAACCCAAGGATGTGAAATCATTCTCTATATCTGGTCTCTCACCTCTCACCACATCCCCCCTTCCCTTTCTCCCTCTCTCCCACCCCAAATTCCTGTGTAAATAGTGTAAGTTCATTCATCACTAGGTAATCACAAGACTGCTGTGACCTACTGGTTGCAAAATTTGAGAGTACTTACAATTTCATTTGTAATATAGAAAGACATATTTGAGAAACTTCTGGACAGAGAAATAGAAAGAGATATGTGTATTTCACAGAATACTTAGTTCTTGTTTTGCACTAGATTTTGCATTAATTTTTTTCTTGATCATGTAGACTGTTTCTTTTATGTGCTTTTGTACACATTTGGTCTGCTTTCAAGTGAAGCTTATAAATGGGGGCTATTGCTATAAATGAAATATAGGAAACATATACAAATATATACAGGAAGAGAAAAATAATCTTGATACTATTAATCTCATGAAAGTTAACACAAGTGGGCCTTTAGTCAAAGAGATTTCAAATGTGAAGGATTTATTTAATTTAATTTTCAAGGCAAGTTTTGATAGCTTTAAATAATAAACATTTTGTTTAAGAAAAATCTCAAGAAAGCCTTCTGTCCATTTGAACGTATGTTAACATTCCTGTGCTTGAGACCTCCCTGAACTGTCTTATTCTGTGACTTTTATGCTGTTGACTTTGCCTTTTTTGCTGGTAATGTCAAGCTTAGTTGTTCAATGTAAGCTGTGTGGCTGAGGAACTCAGCATTATCCATTGTTTGAACAAGGTCTTGTTGTGTGCTCTGGCTGATTGATTGCTTATTCTCAATAAACAAAGACTTGCACTCAAGGTCTTTGGAACATTTCTTGCTCAGCTAGTCAACTTGTATTCAGAGAAGGCCAAATGTCCCTTTCCTATATTCATTTATTCAAACAGATAATTTTTTCTCAGACTCACTATCTTAGAAAGGAAGAGAGAGCAGTCAGGAGGAAGTATTATTTTTCTAGTCCTACTTATCTTTCTGTTTAAGATGTAAGGGTTTTCTGGGTACGTCTTTAATCTGAAGTCACGGCACAATATATTTTTAATGAGTACCTTTTATTCTGAAATAGGATAAAGTGAAATCCTAGTAATGCTAGAAGAGGAGCAACACTGAAAGCCATTGTTCCCCTGTGAAAAGAGAGGGAACCTGGAGTTAAGCTGTGAATATCTGCTTCATTTGGGAAGAGTATCAGTGGTCAATATAAACTCTTTGCAGGTGATTTAGTCAATAGTTCTTTGCATAGTTTCAGAGTTTTCCTCCTTCACTGACAAAATTGATTAACATAAGCAGTTTTTAAAAATATCCTAATACTGCAGTGTCACAGTCTGCCTTGCTGTCTTTAAAAAAGTGCTGTAGAATCAAGTTTTATTCTAGACTTACCATTCTGTATCTCTAATATGAGAAAGATAATTGCTAAGTAATACTTTCACTGTCTAGTCCAATGGAAAGATGCAATCTGGAGGTGCAGGTCTGCTTCCATTTTACTGTGAGGGGGAAAGAGAAATCTCCTGTAGGTTGCTGACATTTTGCTGTGGTAATGACTCTACTGTGCTGTGCAGACACAAAATAACACAACTGTCTGTCTTCCATATTCACCATTCCCTTCTACCTACTCCTATGCAAGGAAAAGTTAGATAAAGATGAGACCAGCAAAGTTCCTCCAGATAAAAGGAATGGTGTTGCTATAAAGCGGAACATTTTATAACATGGTATATATGCAACTGAAAATTTTTATGGAAATTCTATATTAAGAATCAACCAAATTTAAAAAAAGGGATGAATGCTAATATATTTGAATAAGTTCTCCACCCATCCCCTCTTAGTCTCTTTATTGGGATTGGGTTGGGTTGGGGATGGAGGAAAAATATTGTATAGAACTTTATTTTCTCTCTTTCCTCTCTCTGGTTGTAAGAATTGTTTTATTATTTACATAAATTTCAAGTTGAATGCACACCTGTATTGCTATGTACATAAAAATATGCATGAAAGATGTGAAACTTCCCTCATACTCTATATTCCTTTACTGAATAGTGGAATTTTATTCTTATGCTTACATTGGTTAAATAATTCATTATTTTGAAATATGACATTCTATATATAAACATCACTATAATTTTTTTGGTTCTGCATACTATTAACATTTGGAGGAAAATATGTACCTTAAAAAGTAAATTGAAACAGCAGATCAGTCTTCTTGAGATGGCAGATCACATGTAGATGAGGACAATTCATAACAGGTGTTAACATGAGAGAAGAGTCAAAGTCCATTTTTCTTGTATGAAAAGGAGACGAATCTAGTAGGAACATTTAGTCATGGCTTTCTGTAAATGTACCTCTCTGTGAAACACATAATTGCACAGCAGTAGTTCTAGGTAACTGTGTGCTGGAAAACAGGGCACTGATAGGAACAGAACCCTAGCTTTATAATCCTAAGAAATGGAGAGCAATTTGTATGTAATGCATCATTTTACACACACATTCTGTTAAACCTTAATTTGATAGAAAGGAGAGGTTCTGGCTGACTGGTATGGCTCCATTCCTACTGCCTGTAAGTCTAGAGATGGCAGTTGTTGATCCATCCCTGTCAAGTGGGTTCCTAACATTTTCACGTGGGTCCATCTGTCTTTCTGCAGTCTTACATCCACTACCAGTGGATTTTCACCTTGGTAATTCTCCTCATCCAGTAAATAGGCAATTCCACTGCTCTGACTGGTACCTCAGGCATCCCCTTCTGTGCAACTTATTTATCAATATTTGAACAATGCACACTGTCCCCCTATGACCCTCATTCTGTTCTTTTCCTTGTCAGAGACTGCTCTTTTGAGTAATCATTTTGACAGACTAATCACTTTGTCTCTAGAGACCCACCCTAATAAACTAATTTCCATTTAGACTTTTGCATCCTATGGTTCCTTATATCACCCAGCATCCTGCCTTTCCCAGCCACATTAACCAACATAAATAACAGCTACTGCATTTGACCTAAATTTTTTCCAAAAAGAGATGAAACTTTTGCAATAATTTGTCTTAGACTCTCTTTTTTTTTTTTTTTTTTTTTTAAAGTACAGGAACATCCCTACACATGTACACATATAATGCTAACTGTGTGGCAAACAAGGTTTTCAGGAATTAGTCAGGTTTGTGAGAGTCTTATCATGTAGTCTTGTGTAGCCTTCAAAATTTACTCTTGTGGTGGAAGTCCCAATGTGCCAAGTAAATAACAGCTTTCATTTTAATCAATATTCTAGACATAAGTTATCTTGAACATGGTATTTCATTGTTTTAGCTATATTCAGTGTTATGTGGGATGTTATTGTAGAATCTGGCGAACAAATCTGAGATAATGCAGCATTTCTTGTTAAACATTGCAAGATGTAGTGCAAGTTTTATAGATTCTGTGAGCATTTCTGATGCTGCAGGACACCACTGGTTTTTGAGCTTGAGGACAACTTGCAGTTGATCAGGACTAAGTACTCTTCTTATGGTGGAGATGATGTTAAACGACACTGATGAACTCATGATGCTCTAATTCAGCACTAGTAATATAAGTCAGTACTAATTAATCCTAATTCAATAGTATAGGTCCTCTGTCCTAAGGAGAATGCACGAAAATGCTACTGATTGCTTTGTTTCATTTTATCACCAGAAATTTCATTTGGATCAGCTTCATCTGACTGGTTTTTGGGCAGAAGTTATTGAGAGTGGGAGAACTTAGGTAAGCAAGAACTGGCCACTGACTGGGAAATGTGGGTTGATTTGTATCATATTTTAGGGGATATGAATGAAAGTGATTAATATCAAGTTTCATACCAAATTCTCCCTAGTTATATGTTTTCAGTTACAAGCAGTGAAATTAATTAAGGGAGGTATCAATGTGCAGGATTTTGAAGGGTTAAAGAATCTGAACAGGTGGGAAAGATTAGATGTAGCTGAGAACAGTAAGCTGGTGGAAGAAAATCCCTTGAGCAAAGACTGAATGGAATAAACATCAGTATAAGAAAAGAGAAGAAATCACCTTGCCCAGGAGAAAAGTTTTAGAATGAAGTGTTTGTTTTTTTTTTCCCCGAGTAGAATCTATTATTTTCATAATTAGCAGTTCTTGTGTGATTATCTGAGGAAGGTGTTTGTGCTTTATGATTAACTGAGTACCTGTATATCATATGACTAACTGAAGTGTCCTCAGCTCTTCCTAGTGTCACAAAAGGTTGAGAACCAGTCTTTTTGATGTACAGTAAATGCTAATTGGCATCATATTTTACTGGAAAAACTCATCCTCAGTCAAAACAGAAAACTGCCTTTTTGTAATCAGCAGCTGTGGCTGTCCTTGCTTGTGTCCAGGCAGCCTTCTATCCGTCCTGTAAGTTGATTGTTGGGGGTTTTTGGGGTGGTAGTGGTGTTTTAATTTATTTTTTTTTTAACTCAGGATATATTAAAACAGGGTGCAGAATAAAAGGGGATGTGAATTTCGATGAATAATTATTTAACATGAGAAAAAAACCCATCTTTCTAAATTGAAGAGGAGAGCATTTAATATGTAATAATGAACTTTCTGTTTTGCTGTTTCTGTTCTGTTCATGTTTCATTTCTGTAGATATGATTGGAAAAGAGCAATGGGATGTAAAAACCCAGTATTTTTCTCAAACTGATAAGAATTTTGTTTACACTGACAAGGTTTTTCAAGTCTCAAATGAATGGTCTTCTTTGACCTCGCAAAGCCCTTGATATGTGCACACACAAATAACTGCAGCAACTGGTGCCAGAGTGACCAGGCCCAGCCCAGGTGTGAGTACATAGTTCTGCAAGTAAGCACATAGAATTACAATCATATCTCTCAAACTTAATTGCCTCATAGAAAATAAACACTCCCAGTTACATGATCTCCTCTATTGCCAGGACAATACAAATCACAACGATCTGTGATAAGACTCTGCTTTTAATGAAAGAAGATTGTATTTCTCCTCAAATCCCTCTAAGTCTTTGACTTGACTTGAGAGCAGAAGCTAAATTAAATTGAGTTTGAGAAGTATGAAGATTAAAAAGTCTCCTAAGACCTCTGTTAGGATCAGGGCTTGAAAAGCTTTGAGGATAAGATGAGAAAATCTTCACCCGGGCAGTCAGTGTGGGCTGCAGCTGCTCAGTCCTGCTCTCACTGTGAGAGGTGCTGAGCACCCACTAATGCTCTGCACTTGAGGGCTGGGTGTCCTTCAGAGTTTCACTTGGGGAAGCCAAACTTGGGCACTGCATCAAGGCTGTGTGCTCCTGCCCTGCTAAAAGGATGTTATTCCTACTGCATTTCATTTTTAATGTCAGCAGTGCTCCTCTGAACAAGCACGTGTTGTTATCCCAGACAGGTAAAGCATGGGAAAGGTTCCATTAATGCAGTGGTACAATGAGGGAAATTGTAATCCATACCAAAATTTAGTGAAAGAATACTTGACCATTTCAACTACACCAAGGTGCCAGCACGTACTGTGGGTTTGTACACTTCACACTGGTTGCCGTTTATGAACTTTCAAAACTGGTTGGACATCTTTTACAGGTCTATGAAAAACAAGATCGCTTTAAAAATCTAAAGGCTTAGAAAAACCCATATGTCTTCTGGGATGACTGATTGCTTTTAGGGAGTGAGGGTAGAGTATTTTGTTCACAGTGGGGCTGTGTCCCGGATTCAGCTGTGTGGGCAGGCGGTGCACACACCCCAGGACTGCAGTGTCTGCTCCACAGCACAGGCAGGACCCTGCTCTTCTTGTGCCCATCTGCTGCTGCATGTATGTATGCTGCTGTTCCTGACTGCTTCTGCATTAAGCTGACCATCCAGATGGGTGGAAAGGCCCACCAGGATTTCCAATACCTTTGCTGTTCCAGTCAGTGAGATGAGAAGACTTTTAGCTTCCCTTTTGGCTGTGACTGAGCAGCCCCAGAGAGAAGCAACCTGCTCTACTGAAAGGCATTCCTGCCTACAGCAGAGTTTGGAAATGGATGATCTTCATGGCCCCTTCCAACACAATCATTCTATGGTTCTGTGGAGGAAAACAGTGGATGTGACCTGTTCTTTACAGGAATGGGTCTGTCATGGTGTATGGAGGAGAGCTGGGAGGTGGGGAACTTCCATGCAAAGAATCTGTCCTCATTTAGTGCACAAAAGAGAAACCCTATGAAAAACTCAGAGCAAAGGAGCAAAATGACCTGCTCATTGCCTGTGTACCTTCTCATGGGGTGCTACAGTTACTGAAAGTTTTTATCAGATCCCTAGTAAGCAGGATATAACAGAAATTACCTTTCTAAATCCACATTTATTGATTGGTATTGTTATAAGTTATGACTCTGGCCTTTGAGAGAATGTCCACCTGCTAATAATGTGATTCAAATAAGGACATTGATTCAGAATCCTGAAGTGATTTTAAAGCACTGTGCAGAGGGCCTGAATTTCAAACACAGAAGTAGGTAGCTGCTGTGCTTGCTGAAATGAATATTGAAGTGTGCTGTCTGGCAGGTGTTACCTTGCTTTGAGGTAATATCCATGTACAGGTATACTCCAGCCTAACTTCCTAACTTGGAATAATTAAAAAAATAAATTATGAAGTCAACTGTATTTAGGATATGGAATAAAAATGAAGAAAAGATCTCGCCTGCTGGAGATGTTACAGCCGACTTCTCCTAACAAATAATATGTGTATATGAGTGTATAATCAGGCTCCTGTTTTGAATGTGCTTTCTAGTGATTCCTCAGTGCCCTTTTGTTTGCTACTTGGAAATTCTGTGAACCTTTATATGGGGCAACATTGTTTTCCCTGCGGGTGCCTGAGAGATATGCAGTGTTTCTTGCTGCTCTAGTTCTCTGGCTGTCAGCAGGCAGTTGGCCAGAGAGCCTTTATTTAGCAAAAGTGAACAACTACAGAATTTTTGTTTGCAAGATTGACGCGACCTGCCTCAATTTACTGAGAGCAATAACAGTGTTTCCCCCTCACTGAAGAGATCTAGCCTGAAGCTCCCTGACATTAATAAATGACTACATCAACCCCTTTCCCCTCCCTATTTTCTTCTAGCTACAGCTGAGATATAGAGACAGATGTAAGTAATACTAGCTGTAATTTGATACAAAAGCTGGAGAAGAGCAGGGGAGAAGAGAAACCCTTCTGGTAACTTTTGTAAAAGCTAATAGTTAAAATGCAGTGAAATATTACTCATTATCTGGGTGTTACCATATTGTGTTTTCATTTATTGAAGGAAAGGATTAGCAATCCATCTGTTAATTTGTATTGAAGATTTTTGTCAGGTAAGACTGTAATGAAATATTTAATCTGAAAACAAAATAGAGTGAAACTTTTCAGTGTGAGATTGGAAATTGGGACTAAAATTCACAGGAAATAGTTTATTTCCAAAATGGTTGTAAGTCAATTTTAGTCCAGCAAATTTACTAATAAATTTGTGACAGTCTTGGAGCAGAAATTGGATTCTTGGTAGTGCAGGTTCTAGCTAAGCTCAGACTGCCAGCACCATTTCAAAGTCTTTATTCTGATCTGTTTAGGAAATTCCTCCCTTTTTCACTTACCTATTTAGGGTTAAATACCAGTGCTAGGAAAAGAGCAAATGCATTTTTGTAGAGTTTATTTATGACTTTAGTATTTTGCTATTTATTTGGAAATTACCAATTTCTCACCAGTTTATTTGCTCATGAATCTTACTTTCCTTCTTTGTTGGTTCTAATCCACCATGGTTGGATGTACATTTTCCTTTGACAATTCTTCTGGTATTCAAGTGAATAAAAGGAATTGAGTTTAAAAAAAGGTTTAAATTTGATTTGACTAAACGTGAAATGACTGACTTTGCAGGTAGACACTAACATGGAAACCTCTGTAGGTCTCCCTTTGCTTGAAATATTCAAGTATTTATAGTGTGTTTGAAAAAATATCAGATGTCTTGTGGATTGTAAAGAAACTTGGTAGCAGGTGATGGACATATTTCAATAGAAGAGTTTGGGGCTAGGATTTGAACCCAAGTTTTCTGGGCTTTGGACTACTCGAATACCTGTCTTGTATTAATAAAGCCTGTAACTTTACTCTTTAGGGAATCATAGAATATCCTGACTTGGAAGGGACCCATGAGGATTATCATGTCCAAATCCTGACTCCACCCAGGGGAAACTAGACGTTAGACTAAGAGCATTGTCCACCACCTCTTGAACACCCACATGGCCACAAGCTGGGGAGCTTGTCCCAGAGATGGGAATTGGTTGCCTCCCTGTTTCAGTAGCCAGTAGAGCTATTTTCATTGTTTATGGCTTAGCATGGCCTAGGTTAGGTAATTACAAACTGGTGAACAGAATTAGTCACTGCTGAAGATTTTGCCTAGCCATGAAACTATCTCAATTCCAGATATGGGAATGAGAATACAGATTTCAAGGGTCCCAGTCAGTGCCTTGAACAAGCTTATTGATGTTAATTTTTAATTGCTTGTATATATGCATTGCAAGAGTGGATTATCACCTGAGATTTTTCCTTTGTGATATTCATCTACAGATTATTGAAATGTTCTATTTATTAGACCTGGTGGGGAGGAATAGCTAAAGCTTTAATGATATTCTTAATTTTACTACAAATAATTAGTCTGTTTATGCTGAAGGTTCTAAACTGCATATATTTTGATTGCATTTTTAAGCTGCATCCAGTGTAAATAGAAACAAACTCCATTTCTATGTTGGTTTCTGTTCTGTGATATTTTTGCTTCAAATAGTGCCCTCATGATTTACAAATATAAATGTTCTCCTTCCCTAGGGAGTGAATATATCACATCCTGGTAATATATGTTCAACAACAGGCTTGCTAACATTTTCACTTCATATGAAGAGGGTTAATTATGAACTAGACTACAGATCTCAAATATATCAGCAAGCTGAGTAGCTGGTGACTGCTGCAATCAGTTAACTGCAAGGAAATTAAACAGGACTTATTTACATTTAGAGTGATGCCTGAGTTCTTAATCACCTCAAAGCATTTAAAAATTAGCTTTACTACCAACAGCTCAAGAGGCATAATGAACCCCAGGAGGGAGTTTTCTTCTCTTTCATTTTCATTGAAGTCATCTATTCATTTACATCAGACTACTCACACTCCAGTCTGTTTTCCTGCTAAGACCTCAAAAGTTTCCTTATTTCATTTTCTTAAATAACTTGTGGTTCATTTGGTATGCTTCATCATAAATTAGTATTAAAACTGTGCAAGAACTCTTGGCAACTACTGAAGTACATCTAGCCACAAATCCTTTAAGGACAAATAGAAGCAAATAGCTTAGTATTTCAGTGTTTTGTTGTAGATGTAACTATGTATTTAAAAGGCAACAAAATACTTTAATTATCATCTTCATGCTCTCCCAAGCTTTTGCACCTGCACAAGCACATTTTGTGATTTCACACATGGGCAGAGCCATGCTCCAGAGAGGGATCTACACTGTAATCAAATGAGCAGCTAACAGCCTGAGCAGTAATGACATTTGACAATTGGCAATTTAGAAGATGGAAGCAAAGATATTGAAACTAGTACAAATTCTCCAAGCTTTCCATCATAACTTTGTTTTATCTTGACTCTTATTTGCCCTGAATCTCCTAATAGGAGCAACCCTTTCATAATAAACTCAGCCAACCCATTATTTCTATACACTTTTTTTTTTCCATTGCTAGAAACATGAAGCACTAACACCTCCAAAAGTGTCCTATTCCCTTGGGAAAGGTCTCAGTTATGAGGGAAAAAATATCTTTTCTTTAGAAGTTTCCCTTTAAGATTTGAACTATTTTCCTGGGCTATTTACAGTTGAAGGGAAGGTGATATTTAGAGAGACAACAGTAATGAAGAGTACAGCAATCCAGCAAAATTTAATAAAGGTAAACTCAAGAAAAAGTTTTTTTAAATTGTGATTTAATGAAGAAATTGAACTAAAATTTTTTCTACACTTATTAAGATAAATAGAAATGTTCTCAGGGCATATTATTATTACTGTTCTTAATATAAGATACAACATAGTAGCACTGTGGCATTTCTGGTAAACAGCAGATACAGAGTTGCAGTAGATATGGATGTGTCTATTTAGTATAGTTATTTTATTTTTTTTCTCGTATCTTCTCTTTCAATTAAATTTCAGTCATAAATCTAATAAACTTATAATTTAATTGTTGTAGCAGCCTTTGTTACCTGGTTCTGTTACAGAGCAATTACATTTGCAACTAAAAATCTCAGGTCTCTAATTACTTGGGCTTCTAATGGGACATTGTCATCAAACTGAACGGAGGTATTTTGGGGTTTAGCTGTTGTGTGTGAGGCATCTGAGCCCTTCTGGCTGCCAGACTCACCCTGCCCTGGCTGCCTCCCTCTCTCTGCCCCTGGCCACCTTAACTCTGCACCCTGCCCTGCTGCAGCTGCTGGTAAATTGGATGGAGGGATTGATCCTTTGGAGAAATAGGTGGTGGTAGCACTTGTGCAGCCTGGTGTGCTGTGGAGGCGAAAATAAATTCCAAGGAAGGGAAAAAAGTGTCTAAGTTTAGCCCCAGGTGGCAACAAAGTACCATGCAGATGCTCAATTTTCAACCCATACCTCCATTGGCATGGGGAGAAGAATCAGAAAAAAAGATAAAGCCAGTGGCTTGAGATGAGCAGTTTTGAATTGAAATAAAATGTAATAACAGCAACAACAATAGTGAAAAGCAAGAAAACAAAAATAGAAAGCGAAATAAAACTCTGGAGAGACAAGAGGTGCACAGTGCAGTTCCTCACCACCCACTGACCAGAGCCCAGACTGTGCCTGAGCAGAGGTCAGCTCCTCCCAGCTGATACACTGAGCAAGATGCTCGATGGTATAGATGGTATAAGATGGTATAGAATATACTTTTGGGCAGTTCAGATCAGCTGTCCTGGCCATGCTCCCTCCTGGATTCTTGTCCCCCTCCTTGCTGGCTGGGCATGGGAATCCTAAGGTCCTTGATTTAGAGTGAGCACTACGAGCAACAACTAAATCACTGCTGTGTTAACATTTTTCTCATACTGAAACCAAACCCACAGCACTTGGAAGAAAATTAACTCTATCCCCCCTGGAACCAGGACAAGAAGCTAGGGTCTCATTTTTTTAGATAAGGATGTCACCTCAGCACTGTCAATCTACAGCCTCAGAAGAGAATCAAGGTAACGAGCTTTTTACATCTAAGGGGAGATAAATGGTTTCATTTAAGTAGCCTGGGCACTGATGCTGCAATTGTAAGGAACAATTGTATATATTTATGAAACAACTACAGTCTTGCAAATAATTTTTCAGTCATGAGGGTAACAGTTCTGCTAACAAAATGTCTTTATCTTTTTACTGAGGTGATAAATACTATGAATGGGAGACAGATAGATTTTGCTGTGTGGTGTCCTGGGGAATGATGTGACTGCTGATGGCTGGCACCTTGGGGGAGGCTGGTGCGATATCTGATCATCTGCTGGAGGAGCTTGAGGGATTTTTTCCTTCCTTGGCCTAAAGTTGCATATCTGATAGTGCTGTATCTTTGCAGGGAAATGGAATATGACACATGGCAAGGATGGGAAGTAGTATGGCTCCAGCAATCTGTTTGGAAAAGAGTCTGAAGGTTTTTTTATAACACTTTTAAACAGAAGGGTGCTGTTGTGTATTTTAATGTTCAACACTTAAAATCTGCAAAATTATTTTCATATAACTTTCTCATGATGGACCCTGCTGCCTCTTGCTGTTCTCTCTCTAAACTGACAACTCATTTCCTCTTTCAATGCCAAATTGTCCTGAACTAGGACTAGAGTTTTCTGTAAATACCTCACTTAGGCTACAAAGATCTAGAGTATGAAATTAAAACAATAATAAAAAAATTGCTTACCATTTTCTTTCTTATTTGTTTTCCTATGCTATTTCTAACCCACCTCTGTGGCTGTTAGGACCAGAAAAACCTCTTGTGAGGATTTTTCCAGTCCAACTTTCTCAAGCCCAGTTAGGGTTCTTTCCCAAGCTAGCTGCTTTTCTCTAAAGTAAATGTAAGAGAAGAATTAAAAGCAAAGATAAACACCTGCTGGATATGAGAGAAGACCTGGGAAAGAGGTGTTACTTTCTCTGTACCAAAAAGCTAGTGCTTTGTCTCTGTCCTACGAAGTCTATTATATAAAGTAGGGCCAGATTTGAAATAAAGGGCTTTCTTCCTTCTCTTCTCCTGCATGGAGGAAGTATGTTACCGTGTTCTTCCCGCCGCTCCTAAGCCCCGCACAGTAACACACATCCTTTAAATTTCTTTTTATTTTTAGTAGTTCCTTTGTTATGAACTCTGCCCAATTTAGAAAAGTCTAAAAAATATGTTGTTTTCTTATCCTACAGTTTCAATGCATTTTGATGTAGCTGGCTATGCAGCAAGTCTGGCAGGTCTCTGAAAGATGGAGCAGAACTCAATCCTGTATCTAACAATATTGTGAGTATCCCACTTTCCACTATCCCTGTAGCAAGTGGCACTCACCCCTGCTATTAGTTGCTGGATAAAAGCTCTGAGAGAGTTTTGTTCCTTTGGTATTTTCCAACTGTTTTCATAACTAAGTATACTTATTTCCTCTCCAGAGACCATAGTTGTCTCTGGAGTTTACCTCTATTTTCTTCCATAAAACCAGCTATAGTTTCATCTTGATTTATATTTGTTGAGTGAGAGATTCAGATCTGTCTGTCAGTTCAGTCAAATTCCTTCAAGATTTTTACTCTGTGAAAGGTTTTGATGGAAAAGAGTGCATTTAAAAATATTTTTGCAGTATCATTTCATAGAGATCAGTTTTCCTGGCTGGTATTACTTATAGCCAAAGATGTCTGGATCCCTTTTGATTTAGTTTTAAGTGACTCCTGATATAAATGTCTTCCGGAATCCTGCCAAGAAGTATACTACTATTTCCCTGTCCTTTATTTCAACCAAAGGCTTGTAATGTACTTTTATTGTTTTGATTGTTTGTGAAATTGATTTTTGAGGATTTATAATAGTATAAGTAAAAATAACATATAATAAAAATAATACTATAGTTATAAAACAATATGATAAATAAAATATAATTTATATATAACATGAATAAAGCATTATACTCATTCAGAACATGAAAAACTTATACAATAAATGTTTCTTCATACTGTCCTTTCATGTAACATATAGTTACTTAACTCTAACAATTCAGATGGTCTGTGTGACCAAGTTTGATATAACACATGGTATTAACTCTTTAGTACAAATTCTGGTAGTTCTAAATTTTATGCAATACTTTTTAGCTTTCTTCAGTCTGTTTTTTTTAATCTGTCTTCATGGTTTCAGAATGTGGGACAGAATTTAAGGTAGATTTTTAGCTAGAAGAATTAATATTTCCATTGCCTAAGACAAAAGCAGCTAAAAATTAAGCTGTGGGCCTTGCTGGATTTTGGGATGCTAAAATACTGAGAGCATTCATAATTAGGGAAATTTCACTCAGTCATTTCCTCTTAGCTTCTGACTTTCCTAAAAGTGATTTTATGTGGAGCATGTTTAGATACTGTGGCTTTGTAGGAAATTAATGTCAGGTAACAAATTGCTATGAACGAATTATCAATGTACTAACAGAATTGTTCAGATCCAGGTACTCCTCAGGCACAGAGCTGAAACTCTAATTCCTGAGTGTTGCCTGCTATTGCAGATTTAGTGTCCTGCTTTACATAGCTTGCACGGAAGAAGATAGAAAAAGGCTGCCTGGCAGCTGACTCCTTTGGGAATCCCTGCTAAAATGAAATGTATATTTCATTAGGCCATCCCAGGGAACAAAATTTTAAGTAAACATACATTTTAAATGAGTAAGCAATTGTCTACTGGGAAACTGTGTATGGAGCTTTATTTTTAAATATATATACTCCTCTTTCAGACTGGGGAATTACACACATAATCCACAAATAGAGAACATCCTAGTTAGTTCTTAATATCCCTCTAAACACAGCCTTGCAATCTAAGTCAGTAAACACTATAGCAAGGATGTTCTCTGCATAAGGCTCAATTTCACTGCAGTCAGGTCAAAGTTCTTCTGTCATAGTAGAGTGTTTTTTCAACATATAAAATTTGCAATGGGTCTGGCTGGGTATTCCCAGAGAGTATATTTTAACTGGAATTGCCTGCAGTGGCTTGAAGGTAACAGGATATTTAGAATATTCTTCACTGTGGTTATGTATTTGTTTGACAAACTTTCTGTAGTCATAATTCAACTTGTGTAAGTTGGTTTATCAGAGACTGGGCACAGCAAATTTTTAATCTCTCTTTCTTAAGCTTTAACCTTAAAAGAGCTTAAGCTCTCCTTACCTGAGATAGCTATTTGGGCTCCTCTTATTTTTGGTGAGAGGAATAGACAATTTTGTAATGTAGTTAAATGACTTATTTTAGATCTCTCCTTAGGATGAGACCTCTTAATTCCTGGACTCTGTCACCTACATTGCCTAGGCACAGAGACAGGGATGACTGCCTCAGATCTGCATGCCTGTGTCTAGCTGAAGTCACAGAAACTCTACCAATGCTGACTAGCAAGACAATTTTTCGTTGGGATGAAATCCTCTAGTTGCATCTTTAATATTAATAATTTGTTAGAATTCAGTTTAGTTTTATATGTTTATGTGGGAAAATAGGACCTGAGTAATAAAGGAAGAAAATTTGATGAATTATTCAGTGCTTTTCTCCCTCTTCACTTCTGTAATTCAACAGACCTATAAATAAAGGCACTTATGTGTATACATATTTGGAAAAAGTCTTTAGGACAAGGCAGAAACAGTGATTCTTAGATGCTTTTTTGCACTGCAGTTCAAGCATTCTACTATGATACCTTTTCTGAATGGATTGTATCAGTCTAAAAGAATAGTTTGTTGGATATGCCAAGGAAAAAAATAGGAATAAAGTAAAAAATAATGTCTTCAGATCTAAACCCTTCATTATTCTAAATCCTCTTGTATTTTTCAGACCAAAAATAGCCACATTAAAATTAGTAGCACTCAAAGACAAATTAGAGGTTCATGGCAAAGATTTTAAGGTACACAGCACACCCTGTACTCATAGAGTCAAAGAATCATAGGATGGCTTGGGTTGGAAGGGACCTCAGAGATTATCCAGTTCCAACCCTCCTGCCATGGACAGGGGCACCTTCCACTAGACCAGGCTGCTCAGAGCCCCATCCAACCTGGCCTTGAACAATTTCAAGGATGGGTACATATAAAACTGGTTAGCCAGTCACAGTAGACTGATTCTTTGTTAACTTTGTTAATTGCTAGGTTTTGTTAACAAGACTTAGCAATTGTACCTCTTTTATATATATGTGAGCTCTTACTAGCAATAAAAGACATATGTAGTTTCAAATGTATTAATTCCCTTTTGTCTTTGCCTTGCACCGCTCCTGAATAGGAAAACAGGACACTTGGGAATTAGATGCAGCAGAGTTTGACAGGGCTGCATTTAGTCCCTCTTTCAACCAGGAAGAGGCAGGGAAGAGGTTCCTCTGCTGTGTGCCATGTGCCTGTTGCATGACCACACCACTGCCTCCTCTGTGAGAATTTGGTGTAATGTGTCCTCATGCAATTTGATGAGGGATTGAAAGCAAAGCCATGGAACTACAGGAAAAACACACAGAAGAGATAAAGACTTCATGGTGCCTTGCTTATATATTTTCTTCCCCGGTCCCATTTATTTTTTGCATTGCATGTATCAATACCCTAAATTGCATCAATATTCAAGAAAGGATTAGTCCCAAATTCAACAAGCCAGTATAAAATTAGAAGATCCAATATAAACTAGATGTCATTTTTTCCTGTCCTATGATGGGAGAAGGGAGTCAGTATTTAAAATCTGTGTAAATGGACCAAAGGTTAGCCTGTGTATTAAAACTCAGTCCCTGGCTCAGTATAAGATTGGGTGATGGACTGGTCAGGTTTGGGCATGCAAACAGAAGCTTGCTTGTAGAAGTGAAAGTGGAAGACTGATGTTACAGGACTGACTGAACACAAACAAGAGGAAAAAACCTGCTTCTTGGTCAGTTCCTATTTTCCTGATACTTGGTTTCTTTTTAATTTTTTCTTTCTTTCACTTTGCAATATGCCAGCTGCAGCTTAATGGGATAGTCAGGTGGACAAAGGATGCAGGTCTTGCAGTTCACTGAACTTAATAGTTTTCAGTTAAAAATGAAAGGACATCACTATTGCTCATATATCTCTATTTGTTATTGCAACTCTTTTTCTGGTTGTTGGCATATTTTTTAAGCACTTGTGTAATAGTGTATTAGAGAGTTATGAAGGGTAGATATAGGTAAGCATTAATACATTAATACAGGCCACTATATATAGTGTAAAATCTGTATTGAAGTTGATAAAATACACTTTCTGTATTCTAATCAGTGTATTTTTCCCTTAATACAGAAACAACATAAATTTAGCATTTTAAACAATAAAGAACCCATGTAGGTCATGAGATGTTAGATCTCCTTCCTTGCCTTGCAATGTTTTTTATTTTTGAGCAACATGGCAGTAACATGAGATCACAAGAGTCTTTATAAAATGTGTGCTTTAGGAAACAAAAAAAGATTATGAATTTTCTGATCAATGCTCTAGGAGATTTTTTTTTGCATTGATATTGTATCACAAATAATAGACTACAGTGTAAGTTAACAAAGGCATGTCTGCTCACTTCCAACTGATGGTGTCAAAAATAACTTTCAGTGGCAGCATTTTGAATTGTTAATTGTATTGTTCTATGCTGAAATCCTTCACCTAAATATTTATGAGTAATTTAGTTCTACAGTAATCTACATTAGTGCCCTACAATAGGACCACGTAAGCAAGAGTAACCATGATTAATCACATGCTCCTAGAGACAGTGATAATGCTGGGGGATGGGGAGTCTGAACCTCTGGATCCTGGAGGTTTCTCACTTGCTCATTTTCTGTGTCTCATTCTCTCTCTGCAGATCAAACATTCCCTGAAGTGTGGTAGAAGGCAGGAAGAATGACACTTGCTAATTTGAATTTCAGAAAGCACCTAAACTTCATTCTGATCTCCAGGTAAGTGTCTGTGAGCCTCTTGGCTTTGACACTTGTTAAAACTTAATCACATATTTTTTTGGTGCCGAGCTACCTTATGCAGACCAAAGAGAGAAGCATGTGTGAGCATGTGCTGGTGTTCGTGAGGGAGAGAATACTTCATTTGTTTGTTCAGATAATGTGAAGTGAAAACATTACTCTGGAAAACATGAGATCAGCTTATGCAAACGAGAGACATTAAGTGACAAACTGAAAACCTAAAACTACGGGTGATCTGATACAGTTGCTCTATGCAAGATCTCAAGAATGAAACATCTGGGAACATGTAAATTACTAATTTAGATCAGGCTTTATTTTCATGTATTCATTCTCTTCCTCTTCCCCCAAATTGCTTTTTAAAAATACCCTCAGGCATGTCATGGGCTGTATCAAAGTTCGTTCTTAAACTGTAGCTATCAAAAATAAAGGAGAAGGAAAATAATGAACATATTCTAAATGTCAATTCTAACTAGATGAATTCTCTCTCTGAATATCTGGATAGCTACAGAGAAACTTGCAATGTTACCTATACTGTGAAACTCAGTATTAACCACCTAAAGGGTGTGTGTACAATGACCAGTGACTCAAAATGAAGACTTCTTCTTTAGATGCCTCATCATCACTGTTAGACTGACGTCTGCAAAATATTTTCTGACCTTTCACTTATATTTATTTAGAAAAGAATTAATCTTAGTCAGGACTGGGATGCCTTTTTTAGGAGTATTTGAGCTGTTGCATTTGGCCAGCCTGAACGCTTATGGGAGGTCTGTTGCATGATTTTACTCAAATCTTGCATATGCCTAGAGCCCTGTGCTGAGATAACCACCCATGTCGGTGCTGATGCAGGATGACTCACTGTCCACTTTAGATGTCAGACTAAGAATTTTATGCTTGTGTAAGAATGGCTTAATGAATGGAAGGGAAAACATTCCCAGGCTTCCTGGCAGGGGTAGCACATGGGATGTTTGGCACAGTTGCAGTCAGAACCATGCATGTGATTGCTGAGGTGGGAAAACAGACGAGTAAATGCTGTGCCATCCAGGTACTGGAGATCTGTGTGACACTGCAGAACAGAGCAGAGGTGTGGGATACCTTAAACATATTTTCCCTCACATGATCACATGCAGCAGTCCTGCTGCATCCTGTGTACTTTCTGGAACAGGATGGTGTATGAGCCCTGAACAGTTCTGAACTGTGCGAGATATTATTAACAGTCACACTGACCTTGTCCAGGACATTCAAAAGCAAACTGAGCAGGGTACAAATGAGGATAGTTTTCCATATTCTTGGTGGACAAGAAAGAAAAATGTGCTCAAACTGTAGCAGAGAAGACTCTAGTGAGACATAAGCCTTTCTGAGCAGCTCTGAAAGAGGCTGCATACAGCCTGTGAAATTGTTGTCCTCAAGAATCTCTAACTTGGGAAAACACATCTGTTGTGTCTGCCACGTGGGGCTGAGCACTGCTGAGCCTGTGGTGAGGGCTGGCAGAGAGATGATGGTATCAACATCTGATATTTGAGCTGCAGTGAACATCTGGGCTATACCCAGGAGACGGTTTGATAAAAAAATGCAGCTTTGGCTAGGTTTTTCTAAGGCTGACACCAAAACTCCTCTGTTTCTGTATCAATGGTCTCAACCTTCCCTGACATGCAGCCTTGCTTTATTAGCAGGGAGGAGTGAGGCACATTTTGTCAGCACAATGAACCAGGAGTTGTGCTCCCTGCCAGATATTCAGAGAGCCATCAGGAAAGGTTTGTTTACCAGAACACTTTTCTTCATTGATTTGCCACCTCAGAATGGAGTGTGATGGCTTTCACATGTGTTGTGAGCACTATTTATAGCTGAGCAGCAAAAACTGAGTTTGCAGCAGAACTGACGCAGTCATTTGATGCAATGTATGATTTCTCCCCAACCCCAGACATAATAAAATACAATCTGCAATATACATTTTGTCTAGAAGCACAATTAAGTGGTTAATTCTTGTGATTTCTTAGACTTTTAATAAGGTGAAGAAATATTGCTTGACAGATAATGGGTTGGGGAAGAACATTTCTAAATCCCTGTTTTACTTACTGTGGACACATAATTTTGCCCTTTTGTGTCTGGTGAAATCCCCAGGGATTATTCCATCTTTCAGAAAAAGCTGAATAAAGATAGATTCAGGTCAGGATATTCTGGAGATAAGAATGTGATCCGTACTGTGCAATATCACTGTCTTTTAATAATGGTTCCTAATGTGCATTTTTAATATTTTTGAGACTATATTTGTTACTATTTTTTAATCTATCAGTGCATACATAGCATATTCTGTTAGTCCAAAAGCACAGGCTTGTTCTTAATGTAAAAACTGGGCCTTAAGGAATTTATGGTGTAAATGTGTCTTGTCATTGGAGAAAGGCTGTGTTTATGAATTGCAAGAGGGCAATGGATGGTGTGGAGCTACTTGGATGGAGCTCGGTAAGGATGTATTACCTCCCCTTTGACATGTGTCCAGTGTCCAAATAAAGGAGAATGCAGGTCATTCCCTATCTCCATAGGTCACCAACCATGTGATCATGTTGTGATCCATGGATCAAAATCAAGGCCAAGAAGGTAGGAAGACAGGTTAGACCCTCTCTTTCCTGTGCCCTGGTTATCCAGGTTTCTTCCTCTCACGTGGCACACGGTGCCTGTACCCAGTGGGCAGCAATGTCTGTTTTACAGGACTCTATGCAGGGACAATAGGAGGAGGAGGATGCCCAGCAACTTGCTTGCAGCATATCATGCAAGCACTGACTGCAGCTTAGCCCTCAAGGATCTCATTCTTGCTGACAAGCCCTTATTTGCACAAAGTGTTGTAATTGTGGTTTACAAATGGTGTGATTGCAATAGTCAGTGTGATAGCTGGAGCCCAAGTCCTGGTGCCTTGTGGCTCTGTTGAAGACAGAGTGCCCCTGCTGCCCACCATCCTACACCTTGCAGCAGCCTCTGAGGGCTCTGTGAGAATTCCTGTGAGGGGAGGATGCACCCCTGGCTGTGTCTCAGGTGTGTTCTGTAGGAGCACAGGCTGCTCTGCTGCTATTCCAGGGCAGGGCTGCACCCACCCTCAGGCTTGCAGTCCTCAGTAGCTGGCAGTGGTGGCACCTCCACAGTTTAATAAGGGGCCCTTGTGTTAATGAGCCCTCTTATCCCTACTCCAAGCACTGGCACAACCTCTATTTGCAAATTCAGACAATGTCAGCACTTGGGAAACTGTGGGGAGGGCTGACACCCTGGCTGTGACCCTGGCTTCTTCCTCTCCTTCCCAGCCATTTTCTCAGACCCTGTGTCTTATGCAGGGTTGCATAGCAGACTCACAACATCTGGGAGGATGAATGATGGATGACTTACTGCACACCACAGAACCTGCACCCCAGGATTTTCTCTGTGCACACTCATGGGAAGTACAGCTATAGATGCTGGGAATGACTCAAACACTTTTACTGCAGGCACACAGGGTATGCTGGATGTCTCAGAAGTTTTCTGTCTGAGTTTTGTCTAAGCGAAAATGTAAGAGTTCTGTTTTTATCTCAGTGGCAGAATACAACATTCAGATCAAATCCAACTTGCCCTTAAGCTGCTTACAGACAGCACACTAAACTTTCCTGACTTGAACAGGACACATGAAATATGGGACCAAGTCTGTATATTCCATATTGAAGCAGGATCTAGTCAGGAAAAGAGCCCAACATTGTAATAGGAAGCAGGTACTTGACTAAGAGGGTGGGGTATGCATTTGTGGATGCTTCAGACTGTATGCAGGCTATGTTTCAGCAGGAAGGCTCCAGGTATGCATTTTCCATGTCAGCAGGGCATGTTCTTCCTAAATCCATCTGATCACCTGAGCAAAACCTGCACTCACAGCCTGAAAGTCCTCTAAACACATTTTGTGTATCTCAGGATGTATAAAGGGTTTGAGTGGAATGTTGCTCAAGAACAGATAAAAACCAGACAAACAATGGGAAAAAAATGTTGAAAGAAAAGGAAATGGCCTTCTGGAGGGTGAGGAAGATGAGAAACAAAGGGACAGTCCAACAATGTGACAGATCCAGAGGCTGCTCTAAAGCTCCAGCACAATTCCTGGACTTTGTCATCTTAGCTGCTTTGGCACATAGTCCAATAACTGAGAACTGGGAAAAATGATCAGAGCAGCAGTAGGTTGTGGTTTTGTATAGCTCGCCATAAGCTTGCTCATTGCTGTCAGAAAATATGTGTATTTTTTTTAGAAAAGAACTTTAAAACCTCTCTCAAATACTATTTTTGATGACATTGATTTTGGAGAAATCCTGCTGACAAAGCAAAGAAACTTTCTAAAATAATCTTTTCTCATAATGCTGTAGTTTATGAGGAGTTCCTAGTATGTCACTTTTGTTAGAAAATTTGTACATAGATATTTTTCCAAGTACAAGGAGCCATACTGGCAAGTGTGATCTTGTGAACACTTTTTCTAGTATATATTTACCATTTTGAGTAAAGTTGTGTGAAGGACTTGTGAGTTTTATGAGTGCACAGCAATAGAGACATTTGCTGCTTTAAGCAGCAGCTGCTCTTTGCTATCCCCTGTTATATTTTTAA
The DNA here is from genome assembly GCA_013397375.1 of Toxostoma redivivum. Classification (NCBI taxonomy): domain Eukaryota; kingdom Metazoa; phylum Chordata; class Aves; order Passeriformes; family Mimidae; genus Toxostoma; species Toxostoma redivivum. Next base: position 1,039,467 of record VXBI01002862.1, on the reverse strand, counting down.
GAGTAGGAAATGTGTTTTATGAAAGAGAAGGACTTTCAGCTGTGGTGAGGGTAAGTTAAGCACACTGCCTTCTCACCATTCTAGGGCTTGGTCCTCTCCAGTTTTGTGTGCAGAATTTCCCTTGGCTTCAGTGGTACTTTTCCACCCAGATGGAGAAGTCTGTTTAACAGTTCATGTGTGCTATTAAAGCACTACAAAGAGCTGGAAATGGAACATATCACAGCCTTAATTAAACATTCATATGTTATTTCTCTCAAATATTAAGGTAAGAAGGGACAAAGGCTTGGAGGCTACAATGAAGTAGAGAATATTTGAATCCAGTTATGTCAGACAGGATGGGGACCACCTTCCTTCCTAATGGCCCAAGGTGTAATTTTCATTATTTCATCTGTCTGAGAAATTTAAAGGAGTGTCATCCAGACTGCTTAAAGGAGTCTGTACCTCTGTATGGTATACTGATACATATATCAAACCTTTAGGTTAGTTGATAATCATGCTTGTATGATTTAAATAGCATCCACAGGATTACATAACTAATGACCTACTGAAAAGCTCAGAGTGGGAAAGAAAGTGGGAAGAATCCATATTTCTGAAATAATGGACATATCAGACCTACAGGATAGAGAGACTGATTTTATTTTATTATGAATAAACAGACAACTGTTGAGCATACAGTAACCTTAGAAGCCAGTGCAATATGGACTACTCACAAAGGCATTCAATTTTGTGGGTGTAATTAATAACTAAACTTTAATCTTTGTGGATCAATTAAATATTTGGACAGAAAGCAGTGGTCTACTGTGAAAAATCTGTGAGAAACCTATATATGTCCAGTTTCAATTCCTCTACTGTAGTCATTAGCATGCTGCCTGGTTAAAGAGATTTTGATTCCTTGTTTAAGGCATTCATTTTACTTTCATTTTTCATATTCAGCTTACATTATAATGCTCTTAAAAGAGATATATGTTTAGCACCACAATCTATACAATAGAGCAAGGGTAGAAAGTTGCATGCTGTTTGATAATAATACCGTATTTATGAGATCAACTAAATAAAAAGTGTGTTCTGGAAGAAGAATGATACAGAAAACCAGTCCTCACTGTTGCTTGGCTTGCTCCTCCTTAAAACTTCTAGCAGTCAGGAAAAATCTCCCTAGGTCTATTACTCATTGCTTAGTTGGCCTTTCACACTGTATTATTTCCCTCACCTCTAACCTAATTCTCCCTTATTGCAATCTTTTCTGTTTTTCAGAGATTACTGAAAACAATTCATTGTCTGCTTTCACAAAAAATCTTTCTAAAAATTTGAGGACTTCTATCAAACCTCCTCCCAGTCTTTCTCCTCCTGGATTAAACTTTGCAAGCTCAGTTCTTGCAAAGCCTTATGTTAGAAAAGTTTTTAAAGTTCATTCTTATTTTAGGTTCTGGGACTTTCTCCAGCTGGTTCATGAATTGTATTGACATGTGATAACCTGCAGTGGTCACAGGGATCCAGGTAAAGAATTACCAACTCTGAGTAGAAAGGAAGGAATATTTTGTATGTTTAGAATAAAATGTACTACTTTTATCTAACATGATTGCTTCTAAGGCAATTGTACAATTTTACTGCTCGTTTGTGATCCATTCTAATTGCAGATTCTTTTTGCACTGTTTGGTTAGTCATTCTCCTTTTTATGTTTGTGCAGGTAATTTTACTTGCATAGGTACATGTGAATTTACTTAATTGCTGAGCTGCATTCAGATTTCTGCTGTGCACCAAGATAGTTTAAAATGTACATTCTGTACTCTGATGGGTTTGAAGTCTTTTTAGCTTAGTGTAATTTTCAAATGCAAAAAACAACTTGATCATCTACCAGTTCATTAATGAACATGTCATGAAGATTCTTGCTGAACCTGACCTGATGCATCTTTCTCATTTAAAAATGAATCACTAGTAACTATTGGTAACTAATTCTGTGAATGGGATTTCTCAAATAACTACCTACCTCAAATTATTTGTCTATTCAAATGTCCTGTGAGATGTCAAAAGCCAAAATCCAGATGCATGACAGTGTTTTTTCTTCTGTCCATAAAGCTTGTTATCTACTATAGAGAGAAATAAATTTGCACTTCCATGACTTATTTATTAGAAATTCATTTGTCTCTTAAATCCTGTTTATATTCAAGGTTCTTACAAACAGACCTTTTCATTATTTGTTCTGATATTTTTCTGGCAATTGAAGTTAAGTTCTCTTATCCTTTTTGACATTTTAAAGGTGTTTGCCCTCTTTAGACTTCTGGAATCTGTGTCCCTCAGGTTGCTAAAGACAATTGCTAATGGCTAATAAAATATTTTCAGTATTCTCAGAACTGAATTGCAACGACCCAACCAACTTGAAAACAACTACATTATCTATGTAGAGTCTACTTTTTTATTTTTTTTTAGTCTGATTTTCACTCTTTATGATTTTAGGGTAGTTGGCTATGATATTAAAACTGATCTTTTAAGCAAAGGCAAAGGGAAAAGATCATGGAACACTTTCAAGATAAAGTGATAATGCTGTTAAGTATGATAGCCTAAGAGTATAAGCAAGGAACAGTTGTGGAGAAACATTAATCCAAGTGATATAGCTGGAAAACAGACATATAGAGGCATCTGCCTCTATAATGGGGTTTGTGTTCCTGAAGACTTTTTTATTTTTTAATACTAAATTAGTCAGTTTAATAAAAGGTAATAACTTCACTCCTGTAACCCTGAGTCAACACTTTAGCCTGTTTGCTAGTAATTGACTGAATTTTGTTGTTAACTACTGCCTTTTTTTCTCTTCTTAATAAAGCATTTAAAAGTGTCTTCTTCTCACGATGTTTTTTTCCCCTATTAAATTCTGTCACAGACATACTCCTGAGCCCATAGAAGTATTTCTGCTGTGAGTTTCTGCCATCCTTTTGTACTGGCATTTAGTAATTTGTGCTAATTCCATAGTTAATTTGATTGTGCATCTTTTTATGTGTCTTTCCTGGATATTGGATCATTGAGGAATGCATGATCAGGCCAGGCCAGTGTTCTAGAACACACTGTATGTCCTCTAGATAGAGATAACTGACATTGTACAGATGCTACTACACCTAGCATTGGATGCTCTCCTCAATTAAAGCAAAAGGTAAGATGGCAATAAGTGCTTGAAGTTTAAAATAGCAATTGAGACATGAGGGCTGGTATTTTGTAATGAGAAATAAGAAGCATTCTGATTACTTATTATATTATACTATGATTTCATATGTTGTTTTTGATTTTCTTTCACTTCTATATGAAACATGAAGAAGGACTAAAAAATTTGCCTCAATATATTAATAGCATTAAATACATATGTGGACTTTGAGGCATACCTCCAGATGACACAGATTTTTTTGTCCATGGAATTATGAAATTTGTGATCATGGGAAAAAATGTGTTATAACAATGAATCATTTGATAGCTGTGTGCTGTAAAATCCTCCTCTGTGCATGAGTTAAAATATGTGTAGTTAAAAGTTCCATAAGTGCAGAGTTACTGATGGCATCACAACCAAGTGAAGAGAACAGCATGTAGAGACAGAATTCTTCTAGCAGCTGTCACGCTTCATTGCTAAAATGGCTGTTTTTCAGCTGTGTGTAGGAGATGGAGAGCTGTATTTTAAAGATAACATTTTATTACATGCTTGCTTTTGAAGGGCAACTGGACACTTAGGTATAGTGGGCTAATTTCAAACCCTCATTTCATTTTTATCAGGGCTAATTGTGATGGTTTTCTAAATACTCATGTATATACTGCAGGAGCCTGCTGGAGCCTCAACTCTCCCCAAAGTAGTTTGTGTAAAAGATGATACATATCTACATATGAATATGGAATTTTTAATGTGCATGTAAACATAGAATACATAGAAATTATCTTAAAGCCAGTGAAATAGTCCACAGACAGGAATCAAAGTGCAAAGTCTGGCTCAACAGTGTAATTATTTATGAAACCTTGGAGACATGCTACCAGTCATCTCTGTTCATTGTGCTGGTTCTCTCCTGCTACCTTTCCAAACTTGGCCATCTTTCCCTTCTTTTATATGTAAATGGAGAAAGAGAAAGAGGATTGTATTTCCATTGGTTTGTGTATCTGGCTCTGCTCTTCCATTCCCCTTTCTTTTTCCAAATTTAACCTTGATTTCTTTTCTTGTGCTCAGTCAGTGATGATTTCTTGGTGAAGCACTGGGCATCAAGATTTCACATTATGCATATAAAGGATTAGATAAAGTTTAATACATTTAAATGTTTATTGTAACACACTAAACCAGTGTATTCCTTGAGCTGAGGCTCAGGGTAGAACGATGTGTAACTGCTTGGAAAATGTTACCTGCTCACTGGGCTTTACTACATAACTCCTCATAGAGATTAACTAAAGAAGCATCATACTTTGACCATAACTTAAACTTGTTCATCCTTGACTTCACACTTGATAAGCAAGGAATAAAATATATATTAGGAACAAGAGCACGTTTCAATCTACTGCAAACATAGATCACTAAAGAGAATAAATCATAAACCAGCCAACTACGTTTTTCTCCTCCTGCTTCCTCTCCAAGCTCAATTAAGACTCAACATGTTTTTCTTCTCCCTAGTTTCCTTTTATCTGTTCTCCTTCTCATGTTTCCATGTCCTTCCCCCCATACTCTTTATCAGATGAGGGATAAAGAATAGTGCTGTGGGTTAATGAGGTAATTCCTGGTAGTGTTGGAAGTCCCAGACACCTGGATGATATATTTTTTTTGTATCCCAGACTGGATCAGACCTTGGGTATTTTAGAGGTATATCTTCAGGTTAAGTCAGTCCTTATGGGACTCAATAAAATTTCTGTGCACTGAAAAATATGCAAATGTCCATCTTTAGATATGGTGGTTTTGGTATGGAAAATTTGATTTATATGACTGGCTAGGAAATAGCCTAGATGTGTAATGAACCCAAGTGCTTTACCTTTGTCTTCATCCCATCCAACGCTTTACAGATGTCTAACCCCTGGCTCTCTTTCCTTGGCATAGGTCCAGCTCTGATTTGGCACTGACTCGCTCTCCATATGCAGTGGATACTCCCAATCTAGTGAATTTTTAAATAAAACTGCTTTGCATACACTGTGTAAATGAAATATTAACCCCTCTCATCCTTGCAACACAATGTTCCTGAAAAAAAATGGCAGAAAATGCCATTCCCAAGACTAATTTTTTCAACAGACTCTAATCTAAATTAGTTCTCAAAGTAGTTTCCATATTTTTAATTTTATGTAGCCATTAGAATTGCATGATTATTTCTTTAAAAATTGGATTAATTTAGATTCAATAAAGCAATTATAACCAGCAAAGGGATTAACAATTAAGAGACCTCCAAAAAGGCTAATTACAGGGCTAGTAATTTAACTGACTGTGTGATGATTCAACTCAGATTCCAATTTCTTAAGCTTTTGTGTATTCACTTTTCTCCCTGGTGCTTTAATAGCAAGCTTGCATGCAAATACTTGCTTCTCTGTGGCTGAGGCCTATGCTGTTTTGAGCCAAAATTGATTGCTGAAGTTACATGACTGAAGTGCCTCAGGTGAAAAATAAAATCACTAGAAGTAAAACATCCAGTAGACAGCTATGTAAAATGTGCAGTTTGACTGTCACTAATGCTCACAGGATGGAAGAAGTTCTGCAAATAAGGTCAAGAGAATTAACACTCACTTACCCCTTAAATATCAAAGACATACTGCTGATAACATTTGGGGATAATTACAATTGCAAACCACCAGCTACATGAGCATATGTGGTCAAATGCTTTTTCTTCCTTAGAGTAACTGCTCTTCAGCCAATATTATGAGCTCACTCAATCATATTTCATTTAAGAACATGGATGACCATGACTGTGTAAAGTCCCTTCTCTTTTATTGTTCAGATCCCTCTGCTGACAATAACTCTCTCTCACTACTCTACCAGAACTGGTGGACTCCTAAGGTTTTATGCTAGTTGAGGTCACGCATGTTTATGCAGTCAATCAATAAACATGGAAACAATGATAATGCATTTATATGCTGATTAAATTAGTTTTAATTTATTTAATACATGCCAAGATAAATACTGCCACTCTCATTTCCGTAAAACACTGAGGTTTAGGTTCTGACATGTTGAAATCAAGGAGGTTTTCACTTAACCTCAGGGGGCTTTGGCTCAGAACCACAGTCCAACCACTGTGAAATACAATTTATTTCTACCCTTTTGTAGAATGCATTCCAGAAGTATTTCCCCTTATTTAGACCCTAATTCTGGTTGTTTTTCTTTATTTTCTCTTTGAATTAAAAAAAAATCGAACAAGACAAAGCAAGATTACAAGTATCTCTAAAGGGAATGTCATACAGTCAGTCAGTCATCATTTAGCAGCTCAGCAGTACAAAAACTGACTCATGTCTCCCTTTTTCAGTTTTCATTGTCCTTTCCCCACCCTGGAACCTTGCAATCAGCCCGAGCAAGTAACTAGTATTAAAGACCTCCTCTTGCTTTTTAAAAATGGAAGAAAAAAATTAGCTTTTAATTTTTTTTTTGATTGTCCCAGTTTAGTCCCTGAGTCTCAATGGGGCTGTGCAATCTGAAATTTGACCTTTTCAAATTGGATTTGAAGAATTAAATAACAGCAGAAAACCCTTTTCTCACATTTTTGTTCACATGCTTTGTGGCTGGCAATTCTACAGTATCCAAGAGTTCAATTAGGTAGTGTGTGATTGGCAGGTTCCTGAGTTAAATAGCTGGGATGGAATCATATACTTAAAATAGCTTTAAAAGAAAACCTGTAGACAGACAATCAGTCAGACAATCTTTTCAGGCGCTTGGAAAGCCCCTACTTTCCTAAGCACTTGCCCTGTAAACGATCTGGAAGTCTTGCACATAAAGTAGTTTAATATAAAAGATTGCTTGGAGGCAGTTAACATGCAAACATACCCCTTGATGTAATATCTAGGGGGCATTTTTTGAAGTTGTTTTTTTCAGAAGCATTGTTGTTGCTCATTATGAGTGTGACATCACTTCCCCTGACCTAGTGATATGTGTACTTTGTGTGCTCTGACTTTTAACTTTTTTAAGATCAAAGCTTCAAGTCTTATGAATTCAAGCCCACCTTTCCTTTTGCTCTGTTCATTTCCAATATCTGGAGGAAAAATTTACCAACAAAGCAAGGGAAAAAGAAAGGCAAAAAAATTCCTGTCTTTCTCTGTTGCTAGATTCTGCAACTTGTTGGGCAAAATTTCCCTGCTTCTGTGCTGCTATACTGGGTTAGAAATCTCATTTCTGAAGCCTGTGTATGCCTGGAAAAATAGGAAAGAATGTCTTGCTTTTCTGTTTGTCACTGCATAGTGTAAAATTGTCCATGTTAGTTCATACAAATTTACAAAAATTAAGCTTTTACATTGGGAATTTAAAGAATAATTTCTGATGCCCCCTTCTTAACAAAAGACACTCCCCTTCTTTTTGTTTTGCTTTCCAAAGTATAAACACTCTTTTCCCTTTGTATTGCAGCTCACAAGTTGGCTCTTTTGACCAGCATGCAGAAAACCTTTAGGAGTTTAGCTCCTAAATTCTGTGGATTCAAATCCAGGTTTCTTCCCTTTGAAGAGTGCCCTCTTACTTCTCTATACATTCTCTATCCCTTCCTTTAAAGCTTACAAAAACCTTGCAAAATACCCCCTGGGACCCACTGAGGAGGGTTGGATGCTTTCCCCACCAGTCCAGATGTCACTGGGGAAGAGATGCACCTGTAGGTTCACCTTTGTGGGTGCTCCTCTGGAGCTGGGAAGCGTGGCTTGGAATCATCAAAGCAGAAAGGGAGAAATTGGACCAGAGTTCTCCCAGATCCAGTGAGTGCTCTGTATACAATACAGTATTTTATATATGATGCCATGGAGTGCTCCTTATGAGAAGGCTTTTCTGCTCCTGATCTGGAGCTTGTGAAATCCCAGAGAAGGATGGGATTTAGTGGTTGCATCTCCTTGCTCTGAGTGTTTCCCACCAGCTTGCTCTGAGAATATACTCCTCACCATGCTGGTTTTGTGGTGATTTCATGCTGTCAGGGAGGAGGCAGAGACCAGAAGATCAGAACACAAATATATGGGGATTTTTTTTTGTAAATCAGAGGTGAACTCACAAATTAAACACTGCCAAAAATGTTGATATCCCCCCTGACCAAAATGTATATTTAGGCAGAAGAGCAAGAAGTATGGCAATAAATGTGAAACAGATCTCTATGTGAACATATACTAAATAAATTAAGACATTTTATTTCAGATAAGACACACTGGAATAAAGACAGGAGGAATATGAGAGAGGGCTAGAAAATCACGATCAGAGAAGGGGCTGGAGAATAATTTTCTACCATTTTTTAACAATACAAGAGCTGAAAATTACCATGTAGCAAGAAGCCAGCAAAAACAATACCTGGAATTTTTTCACACGAAGTGTTATGGAGACAAAAATATGAGTGTATTTTGAGGTTTGTATGCATATATATGTTGTGCACACATGGACATGCACACACACAGACACAGAAATATATATATATATATGTAACTACTAGATATAATTGGCCTGATTCAGTCTTTAGTAGGTGAATTCTTGAAACCTCTGGTTGGAAAATGCTGCAGGCACATCACAAAGTATTAGTCCTGTACTGTGTCTGTTTCTGTACTGCTCCCCTAAGCACTCCATGTGCTCTTTGTGACCCTCTGTTCTCACCTACACACTGTGATGAAAACTGAGTCACATAACAGCAGGTTCCTGGGGCAGCATGATGGGACACCAGGAGAAGGAGCTAACAGACTGCAGCTACCAATATTGTACAAACCTGTCTTTAGAGAGGACGCAGGAAATCCATGAATGCAGCAGGCACTAAGGAAAACTGAGTCTGCAGTAATTGGGGCTGAGCTGAAGAGCCATTGAAGCAATTAATTTGTAATATCTGAAGAGAAACTCTGCTCTTAGCAAAACAGCCACAGAAAGCTTTTATAGGGCAAAAGATTGGGTTTCTAATCCTCCAGGGTAACTGACAATATACACCCATGGAGGATGTATAATGTTACTTTTCTCTCTCTTTCTTTTTCCTGGTTGAAGAGTTGGTTAAGTATAAGTCTAAATTTCCTAACCAACACAGAAAAGCAGACCATGCTTGAGACTTTCACTGAAATTAAAGTTTTTGAAGTTGATACATTTTAGACAAGAGGACAGGAATATAGGATGAGTATCTATATATCTTTATATGTCTTAATTTTCAATTTAATATAGTATTATGATATTAACAGCTTCAAGTCTATGACAACTTTCTGTGTGGTACAGAATGAGTTAGGAAGATCCCAGACATTACCAGGAGAACTACAGAGGCTTATGAAACATAACATGCAAAACTTCCAGGAAAACAAATACAAAAGTTTCCTTACTCTTTCTTTTTCAAAGAACCCACTCTTAAGATAGATAGTACTGATTTCCAGTCGACTTGCAGGAAAATAAGCATGTAACTTCTTCTGTAACCTGAGGACTAGCATAATCATAATGAATAATCATAATTATTCTAATTTCGTTAGAGGATTACTTCCATGAAGCTACAGAGCCCCTACTGAAGGGGAAATTCTCACCTGTTCAAAACAATGACCTGCAGTTTCAGGGAGATTAAAGAAAAAGATCTGGGTGGTGAATTTGTAGATGGCTTTAGTTGGATGTTTTTTGCTTGTTCTGATTATAAGAGGACATGATACTATTGAAGAATAAACAAAAACCTGATGAAGCATATAGTGATTATAAGTATTTTGTTTTCCATAACTGGCAGGGATTAAATATGTTCTAAAATACTTCGCCCATTCTCAATGTGTTCCTTAGTGCATTCTTCACTTACTGATGTTATTTTTAATCACATGGCTTTATTCCTCACGAAGGACTGTATCTTAAGCCATTTGGGCAATTAATACAACTCTGCCATGATCAACAGGAGGAACTAACCCCCTAATTTTGTAAGTTTTCTAGAAGAAAATATCTGCCATATATTTTCCACATTTTTTACATTTTAGCCTAATTAATTTCAATTTTTTGAAATTAATTTCACCCTTAAATGCCAGTTTCCTTCTAGCTTGTTATTAAGAAAACCTTTTGGTATCCATCCCACACCACTGCATTGCAGATATCTAACAATACAAACTGCATCCAGGGTTCATAGACATTGTCAGGTCACAGGTGGGAATCCTGATGAAAGAAATATATTATTTTGTTCCATATCAAGGACTGTGATACAGCCACTTGGTTTGTTTGCTTCAGTTTGTTGTGCACATTCTGTGTACTGTAATAGTAAAAAGGAAAGTGACTTTTTTTTATCCTGCCTGCTTCTAGAAATTTGGGAAGAAAATAAAAATTACACACTTCCCTAACAGAAAGAGATGAAACACAGGAAGGAAGCAGGGAGTTGGGACAGTAGTGCAGGGTATGATCTGCAGCAAGGATCAGATTCAAAACTAGCATTTAGAAGTGATGAACAGAAGAATAATTGTCTGGAGACTGGGTGATGTAGGGTCAATGTAGTGCAGGAAATCACTGAAACTTGCTGGCTTGCAAATAAATACTGTCAAAAAAAACCCCCCTCAGTAAAACAAAAAACACTACAAAAGCATTCCCTTCAAACTCTCCCTGTGAAGGAGTGAAACAGCTTCCAAAGGTTTTGCTTTCCTTATCTCAGCAAATCTGAGTAATCTCCTTTTAAAGAATATCATTCCAGTTGTTGTGGGAATAAATCAGGCCTAGGGTTGGAGTCTGGAGTCCTGTTGGTATCCCAGAATCCCAGAATCCCAGAATCTCTAGGTTGGAAGAGACCTTCAAGATAATACCTCAAGATAACACCCTAACACCTCAACTAAACCACGGCACCAAGTGCCACATCCAGTCTTTTTTAAAACAAGGATGGTGACTCCACCACCTCCCTGGGCAGATTATTCCAGTACTTTATCACTCTTTCTGTAAAAAACTTTTTCCTAGTATCCAACCTATATTTCCCTTGGTGCAGCTTAAGACTGTATCTTCTAGCAAGTTCCATTGCAAGGCAAATGGTGAAAGAGTTCCATAGCAGGTCCTAACACCTATGATAGTCAATTTATCAGCATTATAGTAATGTCACTTTTCTACTGAAAGCCTGCTTCCATAATAATTTACCAGATTTTCATATTTCTCATATCCCTACTAAGAGGCAAAGTTCTAGCTGTTTCTTGCTCTTGCATGTGCTGCAGGTTAAATACATGTCAGCTGTAAAATCTGCAGGTAGGGCAGGAAGTTTTGTGGTGTGCCATGTTATGGACAGACACGGCATACAATAGGTTCTGAAATTCCTTACCGTGTATGAAAGGTTGAATGAATTCTGTAAAACATAAGGTCAGTTCTGAACTCCCTAGAAACCTGAGCAGGGCTAGAGCAAAAGTCAGCTGTAGAGCAGGTGATCTGAAATGGCAGAGACCTCTGGATGAAAAGGATGCTCAGAGCTGTCAGTGAGGGAGGAAGAAGAAAAGCTTTCACGGGGCAGGTCAGAGGACTGGTTCACTGGGAGAGAAGTTAGGTCACTGGATGCCTTGGTGCAAATCTCACTTTTGTTCACATACAGATGCCTGTTTATACTCATCTTCACTTCAGTTATCATCCTTCAATAAGTGACTGGTGTTTAAAACTCAGGAGCATAAATAGCCCCTGAGAAACATTATTGCTGAAACTCAGCTCACAGTCTACGTGTCTGCCTTTTGCTCATTTTTGTCTCATTAGAGCCACTTGAGTCCCCACCAGCCTGAATGAAACAGGAATAGGAGAATGGATTATTTTATGTGGAAAACTATTTCACGGTATACTATACAGCTACACTTTCATACTTTCGCACAAGTCTGTCCCCAGCTCTCATGATTTTACAAAGGTTCCCTTATGTTCCTCTCACAAATGATGTGAAGCAAAGTTTTGAGAGAAGAAAAGAGCATTTAACTGAAGACTTTCCTTGCAGTGAGGGTTGGCCAGTGTTTTAGTGGAGGTAATTGAATTTCCTCTGGACTGGCCGTGTGCTGGCTGATGCAAGCCACCCCTTTGTGCTCTGCTGTGGTGCTGAGCTCACCAGCACAGCACTGATGCTGCTCCAGCAGAGCTGCCCTCTGGTTTAGTGACATTCAGCACAGATGATGAGCTGCTGTGCAGGAATGCTGGGGAAAGAAGTGGCTTTTTCTTATTGCTTTTCTTGAGAGAGGTAGCACTGCCAGGCCCCTTCCATTGCACACACCAGAGCACGTAGCAACTGCTCAGGCTATTGATCAAATGAAGGAATGCTGTCAGTCCCTTGAAGTCAGAGCCATTAAAAGAAATACATATGGCAGGAGAATACAAGTTCAGCCATGCACATCTCTGCAAGTCAGAGGGAAGCTCTTCCAACTCCATAGACTTTTTGAATCAGTTTAACTCTTAGACATCAAAACGTTGACAAAAAATACAAACAGCCAGAATATATGAAAAAAATAATTGAATTATAAGAATGTATCATATTACAGCATTTCAATCACATTCCTGCCACACAGGGAGCCAGTCAGAAAATTTCCTACATTTTACGACCTATTACATATACTTTGCACTTCAAACTATTCTATGAAACAACTGATATCATGAAAAATGTTCCAAAAATAAGATCAGGAAGTGAGCTTATGTTGTGGGTTTTGGAGTTCAGCAGTGGGAAGAGATTTGTTGGTATTGCTGTACCTCAGGTCAAATTTTTAGGAGTGGTAAAAATGGTTCCTGGATCTCAATGTGTATTATTTGTCTACAACTTGTATGTGGTTTTTTCTTAAGTATCTTTGTAGTGCCATTGCCTCTCTTCTGTCCTACAGCCTCTATGTACATATTCCCACCAGTTTTTTGACCACATCACATAAATCAGCTCCTTTTCCATTGCACCTCTTGCTATTTTGCACCTCTGCTGTAGCTTGCTGTCCTCTCATTGGGCTCTTTTACTTCTCTTGTCTGCCATCTCCTAGATCTCAACTGCTGAGATGTGCAGATACCTGGGCTGCTACCATTATATCTGTACTATGGAGTGATCTCACATCACACCTTTTCCTCAGCCAACAGCTATATTTTGGGGGATTAGTCTGTATTAAAAATTCTTTTGCTGATCCTTATATACCAGTACCACCACGTAATTCCTTCCTGTCGTTTTAGTATAAAATTTTTTATTTTTGCAGGGGAATCTGTTGCCTTACAGCTCCATAATCTAAAAGGAAAAGCATTTTCAGCTCCTTGTTACACATTAAAACCTGTTTTCTTTTCTATCTATAATTTTTACTATCTTCAAATTGAATAAGTTCACTATTCAAGCTGGTACATCATTCAGGGATATATTTTGCATGAAAGGCACAAGTCAGAATTCATTTACAAGGTCCAATATGTTATTATCATCTTGAGGTTGGACTCTTTTAGAGACAGTAACATACACCAGAGCCTTTCATGTTATCTTGTTACTATGGAAACAGTGATGCAGAGCAGTTTTGGGTGGAGATCTATGACATTCGAAAGCACAGTATAAAACTGATACTCCATAACCTGCATTTTTATTCATCCTTAGTGCTATAGAGTAGCATAGCATAATAGTTGTGATAGTTATCTTGCTCATGTGTATAGGTAAGTAGAAGAAGAAATCATGTAGAAGAGGAAATAATAAAAGAAAGTTTGAGACTGAATAGGGAATAAAGAATCAGACTTTTTGCCACTGATTTATTGTATGTCTTTGGAAAATGCTTTTGAGCAAATCAGTCTGTGTCTCAGTTCCCCAGCTGTAATGTTCCCTTTTTTTCACTCTCCTCTTGTTTTCTTTATTTAGGTAACAAAACTTTCAATGTTAGAATGCTTCCCACTGTGGTTTTAGAGTGCATGGCACAATTTTGGGAAGGGTTTCATTAGGCAATAGCAATACAGGAAAAAGGCATGATATATCTACTGTAATAGAGATATAAAAAGACTTTGTGCTGGTAGAAGCAAAGCCTAGGCTATAAACAAAATTGTTTTACATAGTAGATGGCATTCATTCTAGGGTGTTAGAATGGTCAGTGGAATAAATATTTATGACCTGTGAAAGTAACTAAGAAGAGCAGAAGGTGATAATGCAATATGATATGTAACCACAAAGAACAACACCACATTCTGAAGTTTGTGTGCAGGAAAACTCATCTGTTTTTTTCTAATTATAAAAATCGGTGCCATGGCAGAACATCATCTTCCCCTATTCAATTTGTCATGCTTCTGTCTGTAGACCATCCTAATTTCACTAGCACAACTTCTCTAACTGATTTGCAACATGGAGAAGATATTTCTGATTTTTTGTGTTGCAAGTACAGATTTTGTTGACTGAAGCTTCCTGTTGGAGCTGGCTGTTGAATATTCTTCTTATTAAGTAAGATATTCATGGAACTATTTCTTTACTCACATTTCAATTTAGTCTTCCTCATAGATTTTGTATTTCTAATGAAATCCCTAGCTGGCAGGTATAGAAAAGTTTTTAGTAAGAGAGATTAATAGGAAAAATATCAGTGGAACCACAGGCCAAGCAGCATTTTGGTAGATGCCAAACACTGACTAAGGCAAGGGACCAGCTACTGTGTTCCAGTGATTCAAACTTAGAAATTAAAATATCAAAGCAGGGTGGAACAGAACAAAAAAGGGTATTTGAACTTCAGCCTCTCGCTTTTCTTGCTACTGTTGGTTTACATAAGGTATGTGCCAGATTTGTGTTTTCCATGCTGATAAGCCTTCATCTCCAATTTCTGGCAGCAATTCTGAAGCGACACTCTTTGAAATACTTCAGTTGCTTTCTGCTATGGCAACTATGAATTAACGATGACTGATGGTTAAAAGGATTGTTGCCTACATAAAGGTGTTTTGTTACCTTGAATTCAGGGGAGACCTTACTATCTATACTAATTTCTTTATTCAGACTGCTTGTTAGCTCTCATGGTGTAGGATTTTTCACAATGAGCAGATTGTTGGCCATGACCAGATTCTTCATTCCTGGAAGAGAGTCTGAACTCTACATGTACCCACATATCCCATCTCATTTCCTCTTCTGGTGAAACTTGTGTTTTAAAAATTCATAAAGTTTCCTGGCAATCAATGTAAAATGGGCAGCTGTGTTTTTTTTAATTTTATTTTTTAATTTTTTTAAGTGGTTGTCCTGCCTGTATAATTATTATGGCTATTTCTCTCAATATCAGCATCTAAAAGTCTTGGGGAAAGTCCAGCTCAGCCTTCTTAGTATCAAAAATCTATAGATTTCTGATGTAACACACAATAATAAATCCTAAATGAGAGACACTCAAGGTCAGTGTGGTGTAGGCGTGGGTAAAGTGTGATATGCAGAAATAATTTTGGTTAAGAAAAGTTCTCATGCTTGGGCTATGGGATCAGTCTATTACTGAAAGTTTGCTGCAGCCCAGCACACCTACAAATTGTCCTGTGCTTTAGATGTAGATAAATATTAATTTCTATATTTCATAGAGCAACTTATTTGTCACAGGAGAAGGAATTTGAACACTGGAGTGTTGTACATGATCTCTCAAATAAATTACTTCACTAAGTGAATGACAATATATTCTTTTCTTACAAATCTCTTTTGTTTCCTGTGGTCAGGGAACCTAATTCCCTGAGAACAACAGGGAGTATTGTATATCTTCTGAAGTTTATAAAAAAAGTTAGTTCATACAAGTGATCCCAGTCCTTCCACATTGACCCAAACTCTTTGTTTTGGTCTGCCACACAGTAGTGGATCTCCATCTTCTCTAATTTCAGGCATCTTAATGTTAGACATCTAGACTGGGCCAACTCAGCTTCATCACACTTGCCTTAGACACCTATGATAGGATGATGCGCTTTCTTTTGAACTACCTTAATTTGAGAGTCTCTGTTTAAAAGTGGATGAGATTAATTCCCACAGTATGCTTTATTACAAACCTTTATCTTCTATGCTTTCTTTGTATGTATATTTACAGGTATCTGAAATGTAACGGTAATCAATGAAACACATTCCTTGCTTACTATGAAAAAATTTGTCAAATAATATCCTGGAATAACGCAGAGATATGGATCTGATATTGTTAGAAATTATTTTTAAATACAAAATCTTGAATGCACATGTTTTGCTTAATGGCTCATATTATGATCCTGAAAAAGGCCATGAAATCTAGGCAATTCTACTGTCCTGAAAATAAGTGAAATGTCTGGAGAGATAGGAGAATGTCTTGATTTAGAAAAAGCTGTGAGGCAAAGATTGATGTATTTATGCACTATGTGTTCAGCACTTGACATGCTTGGTGATGCTTTAATAAGAAACCTCACCATATACTCTTCATTTTCTCTCTTCTTTATTTCTGGGAGATAAATTTCCAATAAAAGGGTAGGGCATGCATTTTTTCTATTGAGCTACAAATTGCTGAGTCAGCAATACAATCTACTTGGCATTGATCCTGCTTTCAGCTGCAGTAATAGTAATTGAAAGAAAAATAATGTAACTTTGGCGGATTCAGTGCAAAATTGTCGTGACTGAGCTCCTGCAGCAGGGCCTGCCTTGCAAGCAGCCAAGCTCCACTGTCTCAATGTATCCATTCTGCAAGAAGTGACCTGGTCTGTTTGGTGGTGGATGATTTCTTGCACTTGATCCACCTTCACGAGCAGGAGCTTGGACCAGCACCACTTTGCAGAGGAGTTGCTGACTCTTCCTCTCCAGAGAGCTGTGGAACTTGAGTGGAGCAAGGCTCTCAGGGGAGCATTAAGTGACTGATTGCTATAGCAGCCTTGGATTGAGTCTCAAGTGTCACAGGAGACATATGCTGAATGTTTCTGCAGGATGTTTCAGTGGGACTCAGGAAATGCCATATTTATGCATTTATGTGCTTTCCCCATCCTCTTGTTTTAGCTGAAAGCCAAAGACATCTGTCCATCCTATCTCCCAAAAGTGTTGTCTGATTATACAGTGGCAAAATGCAAAAACCTTTTGAGATAGATTATAATTAATTTAGCCACTTGAATGATGGGATAAACATCACGATTTTTCCTTCAGAACATGATAAAAGTTATGACAGGCTTAGAAAGGGACAGGCTTAGAAAGGGGAAAGAATGAATAGCCTGTATTTGAATCTCAGCCTCTGTGAGTACTAGCAAAGATCAGGCTGATGACAGTATTTGAGAATAGTTTGTTTCACCAAACCTGTGGTAAATGGCAACCCAAGATCCATGCAGTTCTAGATTTCAAGTGCAACGGTAGACATGACTCTTTGGTGCAGGCCAAAAATGAACCACAGGGTTCTGAGATTTAGCTAACTTCACTAATAATTGTTCCAGAGCATGACTGGCCACTGACAGAGCTGCTGTGCTAATTTTCCCAGGCTGAGCACTCACCTCATTTTTCTTTCAGGTAGTAGATGTAATGCCTTTCAAAGTTTAGCAAATCCATAGCACTTCATTACCAGACCTGAGCTTTGCTGATTAATTTGTTGCAGCAATGAGGTGCTGCCTGAAAAAGGACTTCTGAGGAGCAAAGCAGCCCCAGCAAGCAGCACCTGCAAGCAGCAAGCAGCAAAACCGTGGAAGTTTTCTTTTTTTGCTGTGGTATTCTATCCATGTGGCTGGTCTGGCAGGAAATGAAGAGAAATGCAGTGATAAATATGAAAGATAGAAAGACTAACAGTCCTCAAAATAAGTGACTGTTCTTTATAGTGTCTTGAAAACTTTAGGACCTATGTTTTTCCAGGCATAAACAGATTCTTATGGCTTGAAATTTTAACTCATTGAGCTGGGAGAGGTGATTGTCTCACATAAAAGTGGTACTTTTAATGTCTCTTCAAAGAGCATTGCTTTACTTTGTCATACTTTCTTTGTGATTCCTGTACACAAAATTAGGTAAATTCTGAGGCAATAACATTTTGTAAGACTCTAAGGCCAGTGAGATTCAGATAACATACAGTAGCTATAGGCCAGCAAGGTATAGAGGAAATGAAAAATTGAGGTAGCTCCTGGACACTGTCTTGTGCAAATGGATTGTGTTAAATTCCTTTGTTGAAATAGGAAGCAATATGGAACAATAAGTGTTTTGACTACAAAAGAGATTATAATTATTTCTGTACTTACATAAAAATATAGCCTTTTTCTTTAGGATACAGAAAGTTTCAGGTGTTTCACAGTGTGTCTGAGAGCAGTAACAAAGACCAATTTAATTAAGAGGGAATTTATGTTTTATTTCAGTAGAGCTGTAAAACAAATTTCACTGACCTTACATAAGAGCAGTCTTTGAAGGGTAAACTTTGTTCTCCTCCCTTCCTGTGCTAACCTCTTGAAGAAGTCATTAAATATTCATTCCAGCATTTATTTTTTCTCCACTTTAGAGTGCTTTGCCTTCTTGCAGGTGAGAATTCTAGTACCAAGAGTAAACTTTTTATTGTTTGTGTGTATGGCACTTCCACTGAATAGTAATGAATGGAGAGTATACTGAGTGGCAAGTGAAAATTTATTATGGATTATAGGTTCCAGGGCCTTCAATTATTCTTTACTATAACCATGTCCTGCAGTTGTTTTCATGCTATGGCTTCATCTGTGGGCCACGTGCCATCAAGGTGGCACAGAAGCTGGGACACAAAAGACCCCTGTTACTACCAAACAAGATTATGAGCAGAGAATAAATAGAAAAGATGTGTTGCCTGATTTAAAATGTAGGTTTTCATGTATGGTTGTGTGCCTTGGTTTACCCTGGACCTGGGAAATTACCAACCTGGAATAAGAAAAATCAGGTGTAATCTAAAATCAAATGTAAAGAAAGAGAAAAACCTCTTATGAGTTTTTTCAGTCAACCTTTTAAACTTAAGTGTTAGTATATAAGTTAATACTTAAATGCTTTCATGAAGCACACATTGAATATTTCTTAATTGATGCTGATTGATCATATAGAGAATTTGACCAAAACTCCAGTCTGTATATTACGTGGCACATTTACTGATTATGCCTTTTCCAGACAGTCAGCACAAATATTCTGCCTGTGGTGATGGTAAATGGACTTTGGAAAGTATTCTCCATTGTGAAAGAAAAACATTCATTTTTTGTTATATTTCTTCTCAGGGAAAGAATACTGAGAAACAGAGTCTATTCTTCAGAAGAGAGGCTTTGTGTCCTTATTTTGGACTTACAGAGCCAAAGATAGAAGGAAAAGAGTTACATCACCATAACAGTTCAAATTTTGTGTGATTAAAGCCAGCCCCTATCTTTACTGATAGCTTCTACAAATACATAGCAAATCAGGCCAAATTTGCTCACTTCATGAGAGAGTCCTGCAGAAGGACCCAAACTGAGAGCAGAGAGGTGGTTCCATATTTCTGAAGAAAATAAATGCATTAAATCCTCTTTTGGACACTGGTGGAGGTCCAAGAAGGCTTGTACTTCAGTGTTTTTAAAGAAAAGACAAAAGAAAAGGTGAGACTATCTTTCTGCTAACTTTTTTACCAAGGAGAGGTGATGGCAGAATACTACAAATACTTTTGAGGAGCATCTCAAAATCATACTGAGGGTGTGAACAACACAAGCATGCCACACTATAATAGGCCACTCCTGAGACTGAAAAGTGTTGGATGTGACCTAAGTCTTTCATAATGTGGGCTGCATCTCAATACAGATCATGCCCCCTCCCATCCATGGACACACAGCCTTCTTCCTTTCCTTCCAGAGATCAAATAGGATATGTATGGCAAGCTCAGCAGTTCTTGGCATGGAAAAGCACTATGTAATAAATAAGTAATAAATTAATATTTAATTAAAGCTTCTTTTAATGAAAGTTAGCACCTGAAAGGAGGTGGAGAGACAGTTGTATGTGACCAGGAAGCTCTCTGTAGACTTGCAGCCACTACTTTGCAGAGGTTTATGCAAAAAGCAGAAGCTTACATTATAAAAAAGACCTATTCTATCTCTTAAGAGATTTATACGGTCAATGCAGGACTAACACTGTTTGGAATGTAATTATGTGGCCTGAAATCCTTGTGTGACAGTGCAGACTGCAGTCCTGTGGTCCACTGGCCAAAGGTGCAACTCTGAAATGACTGTTTGACTTCACTCTTTCTCAGAACTAGTGTGCAGTTTTTGTTAAATACAGGTCAGGAGATCATTATATGAATGGCTGCCTGTTGGGGCTGTTCCTGCCTTTTCTTTAGGCAGAATTTTTTTTGCTGCAGTTGGTTTCTGTCTATTTATGTTTCTGTAACATAAAGGCAGGTATGCTAAGGTAAGGGCAGCTGCAAGCTGTTCAGTTTTTTTGACTGCTCTCCAGTTTCTGAAAAGTTACTGGAACAAAAATCAGTAAATGTTGTATGTTCCTTGCTTATTTTTATCTAGTTTTGCTAGATATTCAGTGTATGGAAGAAGTACGTAGATTTTTGGTAGGAAATCTGAAGGTATAAGTGGTTAAATTAATTCAAAATCTTCCTTTTTGCTGATTTGCCTTGCTCTGTGCAGAGAGGGGGTTTAGTGCACTCATAATGGCAATGCTTTTAAATAGGTATATATCCAAGTCTCTCAAAGAAACTTCACCTTATCCATTCAGCCTAGTTCAGCCCACGTATTAATATTCCTTGCACTTTCTTGTGCATCCCCTCAGAGAGCAGATTAAAATTAAAATTCTGCCAAGGTTAGGTAGCAGAAAGGATAAGTGAGCTAGGTTTTCACCTCTAGAGAGAAAGGTGACATGAAAATGATTGGACTGGACACATCCTTATTCTGGAAAGTATTTGTATGGATAAAAAAATTCTCCATGCAACTGACAGCTTGAGCTGAAGAGATATCCAGGACCAAAACAGCAAAAAGGCTGAAGGTCAGGATTGAAGTGCAGCACATGGAAAGGGTTATGCAGACTTTGTGTGTTTATCTCAAGCTATTAGCATTTCATTTTCAAGATCAACTCTTTACTGGAAAAACTTTAAAAACTATTGTGCCCAGTCCTCCCAATCCTCCCACACAAATATATTTTCAAAAGCTCTGAAGTAGGAAAAAACACCCACCAAACCCAAACCCAAAAAATTGGTCAATGAAATAAAAACCTCCTTTTTCTCATATCTCATAACTTCTTTGAAATTGAAAGACTAAAGGTAATATCTCATTTTTGAGGAAGAACTTCAATGGGATTTTCTCTTAGAGGACGAGAGAAATATCTGAGCAATAAAAAATGAGCACTGCACTACTTAATTTCATGCCTGTGTCAATCTTATAAATTGAACATTTGGCCTAAATTGTAAGGATGAAGATAACTATAGTAAGTACAGAAAGGGGACTAGTAAATGTAATTGAAGGAATGTCCTTGCCTGCATAACTCACCTTGCAAATATTTCACAAAAAACAGCAGGAAGTTAGCTTTCAGAACTTGCCCTTGCTTTTTGTTGCCATATTGTTATTGTATGGAAAAACTGGGGCATTCACACGTTATATACACAGTCCATTAAACTTATGTGTACATAAATATATAGAAATGATACATAAACATAGCCTCAGATCATCATCACCCTTAAATATGGTATCTCCACTGTTTGATTGCTATTAGCAGGAAAACCCCACCAACAGTGCAGTAATCTGTGCTTCTGAAAAATGTAAATGTCAATTTTTGGTCTTTAAAAATTATTAAGCCTAGCAAAAGATAGCAATTTCCAGTGTTTGCTTGCTTGGTAAGATGCAGGAGAGTGAGCATTACTCCTGAGAGCTGCCATTGGTTAGCTGGAGGGAAAATGGATATCAATTATACATAATCTAAGAAGCCTCTGCATAATAATCAGGCCCAGTAGGGGCTTTGGGGCAGCTTCGTTATTCTCTTGTAAACACAAGAGCCCAGATAGACATGTCAGTCAGGAGTAGCGGCTGCAATTCTTCCTTTTTAACACCTTCACATTCTATTGCTTCAATATGCAAACAAGGCTGTTTAGCTGAGGGTTGAGGCTGTGCTAATGAGCTCCCTGCACTAACCCTGAAGTAAAAAGGTTCTGTTTCACAGCTGCTCAGAGACTAGCTCCTCTGGGCATGCTCAGGTATTGGAAAATAATTCCTTTTAAACAGAGAAACGCCAATCAGGATTTCTTGCATTCTCTTCTCTTTTCTTAGCGTGCTAATGCAATTACCTCCTAACTTGTGAACTTTATATGGTGGTGAAAAAATGTTTTGTCTTTGAATTATGTATTTTTGTCACCAAAAAGAAGAGAGGACTTGGAAAATTTAGCAGATGTAAAAATCATAACCTCCTTTGTTCCTGGAGGACCATAACTAAGGGTAATTTTCACATTTCCTTTTTAAAGGTGGACAGTACTCTTATTTCCCTCACCTCCATGCATTTCTCCATTTCCAGCATAATTTCCATTTCCTTTTAGCTGGTCCATGTAATAAGTGACAGAGGAGGCTCCTAGGGCAATGCTGCCACTTCATTCCTGCTTGTCACTGGAAAGGCCAACTCCTGTTGGTTTAGGACCTTGACTCTGTCCTAAAGCTAGGTTTCAGGGCATTGCTGAACTTAACCAACTGCATAATTGCCTTGGTAAAGAGGCACAGACCCCATGATAATCCTTTATGGATGAGCCAGCATTTATGACTCATGGCACAAAACATGATGACCTCTCGAATATCCAATTATTCTTATGAATAAAGTAGTTTTCTGCCTGGAACAGTCAGAAATCCCTGCTGGGTTAATTTAGTGTGTGATAGAAATCATTTGGGTTTTCTGTTTAAAATAGGGCAGCGTATGATTTCTGATACAACTCTGTGAGATGCTCCCTGTCTTCCTTCATTCATCCACTCACTCCTCCCCAGGACTGTGCCTTCTAGCAACGTGACACCTGAGAGCAGACCTATAGGCAGAGCCACAACGTTCCTGTCAAGTGAAAGTTACAACTATCTCAAATCATAGCGTGTTCCTGTGAAGAGAGACAGCACATTTGTAATATTTAGCAGTCAAATATTGTGATCTACTTTTTTCGCTTTGTTTTTGGTTGGATTCCTAATGGCTGTCTCCATGTGTGACAATCCACATTACTGAGTCACTGGGAAAGTCTTAGCTTTGTAATGTTTCAACACTTAAATTATTTATTGTGTTAGCTTTATGGCATATTAAAACCCTGGTTAGACAGGTAGAGCCAACTCCCTTCTGTCTTGCTGAAGCTCATTAAATGGCCATCATAACTGGACAGACTTAATTGTGCTATATCCAAATAATTCTGTCATTTGGATTCAAATCCAAGACAAATGGCCTACCCAGAAATCTCACTTATTTGACTGTGTCTGGCAAATGATTAAAGTGTGCTGCAAGTAGTTTACTTATGGCATGTTGGTGAAAATTTACAAGTAAAATTAAGAAACTGAAATAGGATGAGACTTTGCCTGTTTCAGAGTGTTTTTAAATTATACCATACCATTCTAGTACAAGGATCCTCAGACAGCAGAAAATCCATTTATTCATCCTTTTTTAAGGTATTTAAGAAATAAAAATTGCCAGTGGTTACATTCAACTGTAGTTTAGAATTCAAATTTTGCAGCTCAGAGAATAAGTGACTGAAAAAATATCTGCTTTCCATTCAGGTCACCTTTCCAAATGTCAGTTTACAACTCTTCAGTTCACTTTGCATGGTCTAAATGATGAGCTTTTAAGCTGTGTTATTGTGTAATTATTCTATTGCCTTATAGCTCCTGCTAAGGAAGAAGGCTGAGGTAATTAAACCACTTTTCTGGGACTCAGAGGACCCCTTCTTCTTCTGAAAAGTGTCTGTGTCAATTTAGACAAGTCACTTGACACAAAAGTTTTACAAAACACGTTTAGGAATTTAGATAGCTTTGTAAAAATTCGCTTGGTCCTTCTTCTTTATGGTGTCATTATCCCTTGCAGCAGGGTTACAGGTGTCACAAGGATCTGTGAGGCAAAGGAGTGCCCACCTCCAGCAAGTGTGGAAAGGCTGGACACTGAACACATCGTTTTTCTTTCCTTAATTTCATATTTTGCTCTTTCTAATTATACTTCAAACAATTAGAGCTAGAATGCCTTATGCTCTGATTATGTGGTAAAAAACTATCTGAGGAGTAAAAATACCATTCTGACTACTAATTTTCTACCATCCTTCTATCAGATAAGGACATCAATACACAGTAGTTTGCTTCCCACAGAAATGAGATTAGTCTCATATATGTATTAAAAGAGCAATGAAATCCTTTCACTGCATTCATAAACAATTTACCATTGAAATTTTTGGTCCTACAAGAGAAAGCAACAGGGTTATGGCACCAGAGTGAGTGAAACCCCCTTAAAAATAGCAAGTGAACTGTAGTTTATGATTAGGGGAAATATGCAGTGGTTTTATATTTGGTTTTGATAGCTAAAAGAAGAAAAGATTAAGTAATGCAAAGGTTCACCTGTAGTACCAACTTGTTCATTGTCACCGTAGAACCAATACTTATTACTTAATTCTATTAAAAAATAGCTTCCTTTGTGATTGAAGGACATGATTTTAAAACACAGTCCCAAACCCCAGACAGTTTATATCAGTTCACTGCATAATTTCCTAATTCACTAGGATTTTGCAGATTTGAAAGCTCTCATCCTGTAAACTGCTTGTTTGAAAGCTTAAACGTAAAAAAAATTGGTTAATAGAGTACATTTGATCACTCTTGGGATACTTTCCTTTTCTTTTTAATCACATATAAAAACTTTTTTGTGTTTATTCCTTTGACTTTATGCATTAGGTGTCACACATTATAGGCAATAATGACTAGCTGGATACTGACTTTTGATATTTAATTTATTTTTGTGTGTATAAATATTTATCTAAGAATTGTGCAAAAATTATTGCAATAGATAATGCTCTTCTTCCAATGCAACTGGGCTATTGGAGGCAAGGCATTTAAACTAGGTGGACTAGGAGCCTGCTGAAAAAGAGCAAAGTCTGTTATACAATTCTGGGCTGGGGTACAGATGCTTAACTTGATGCAACTTTGATTTAGAGGGCACAGATTGCCCTGCTTCAGGGCTATTACTCATGGGCTGACTTGGGAGGTAGGTGTATATATAAGATTTTGTTCTTTCTCTTGAATATACCTGAAATAATTGATTTTGTTTGGCCACACAAAGGATTGTCAGTCCTGGCTTTGGAAATGGGATGGATCGTGATGTGTATTTGCATAAAAATGTTCTGGTGGGGGGGATCATCCAATTTCCCCAGGAAAATACACAGAACTCCAATCAGTAGGACAGCAACAAGGGAAACAGAAGAGTGAAATAGTGTTTGGGGCAAATCCTGTGGCTGCCTGCAGTTGGGGTGGGGATGGACACAGATTTGGCCACGATACATTCCAGTGTGAATCACCATTTCATGGGTGGGAGGCAGACACTGTTTCCTTCCATTGAAAGGAAAGCAATTTTGTTCCTAATTAGTTTCATTAAATATTTTTAGTGTGTGAATATTTTCAAATTAAGCATTGACTCCGTAAAATCATTCCAGGTACTGTTTTTTGCTGCAGGACATTAATTCCTTTTTTAAAAGTATTAATACAGATAAAGGAACTTTGTTCTTTGTCTGTCTACCAAAGTGCCTGAAGTGAACTTCTTTCCCTCTACTCCTGCTAAATTTCTAATTAGTTCAATGTACCTCAGAGATGACAGCCTTTGAGATTGGCAAAATTTGTGTTTTGAACAAAAGTTTTTAAGATGGTTGTTGGTGCTCCTGATGAAAGATTTGAGGAGAAAATTATACTCCTATTTTTTCCTTAAGCAATATCAGAGTGAAGCAGTTGATTAAAACTGACTCAGTGTAATCAAAATTGTGCAATAGCCTAACTTTAATAGGAAAACATTTTTTATCTTCTCATGGGGAAGTGTTATTGGCATGCACTGTTTCAACTCCTACTGGAAAGCCTTAGATTCAGAATGGAGTTGTAGCTGTTGGTGCCAAACCCACGATGGGTAAAGTTGTATAAGAAATGTACGCATCACCACTTTTCCCTGCACAGAGAAGAGAAACAGGGAATCTGGGACTGAAGTTGATGGACTGGAATATTAATAGTATTGGAGTGCTTGAGCTCAGCCTGTCTGTCCCGAGGAATTAAAGCCATGGTTCACAGCACACATCTTAAAAGCAGAAGTGCTTATCCATGCATTTGAAAAGGTGGAAGGTGGCAATACTAGAAATAAACTTTCCCACCTCCTTCGTGTTCCCTTTCAAATGTATTGTGGAGACCATGTTGATATTTAGGGTATTTGAATGGGCAGATACAGACTGTGAGATACAGCTGTAATATAAATTGCTCACTAGTGGGTAGTGATTAGTGTGTTTTAGCCATGGAGAAGGTGGCATAGAGGCAATTAAGGATAACATAATACTTTAAAAAGTTTCAGGTGCTGAATACTTATTAGCATGATATAGTGACACCAAAGAACCTGTGAACTAAAGAGCCAGACAAACAAATCAGTCTTATGAGTATTAATGTACGTAACATTTCTTTAAGCATGTGCTTTTATTTGGGCTGAAAACATTAATGTGGTATTTCATAACTTCAGAATAGAATTACAATTTGTACTTAAAACTGGGATAGCAAATAGCTATAGCAACACAGCAACAAAAGAGCAAATTGTTGCCTTTTACTGAGACAAACGTTATGATATATTTGCCTACAAGATTTTTCTAATGAATTGTATTTTTGCTCATGCATGGCAATTCGTGACAAAATCAAACAAAACCCTTAAATTTAGAATGTAAACTATTTGGTACAGTGATGACTAAATATTTCCAGATATGGAAACATAGAACACCAGGAACACATAGAAACAAACAGAAATAGGTGTTGGTACTCTCCCTATGTCACACATGAGGAGCTGTAACCAAGAAATCGAGCAATTTGTTTAACATTATTTGATAGTTCATCATATATATTGGGGAACAGCTGAAAGTCAAGGCAGGAAATTCTGGCTGAATATCAGAGATCTGTCAGTGGTTTCAGCCTTTACCTGTAAAGACTATTACACAGTTGTATTTTTAGATGGTCTCTCTTCTTCTGGCAGTCTTCCTTGTTTAGCTTAGTTTTTTTCAATTATTTCCTTAGCAAGCCCAGGGAAGTGGGAAGGAAAGATAGTAGAAACTAAGGAAACTGTTCACTTTGTGAGCACAGGCTGTATTTAAGATACTGAAATCTTCTCCTTGCATGCACTCACCATTGTTCTGAACACTCTGAGGCAGGAAACGATAGCTGTATTGGAGACTGTTTGAAGCTCTCCATGAACCTGAATTTTCACATATAGAACAATAACATATATTCCCCAATGTCTATATACACTTTAGAAAAAATGTTGCTTTTGGGCAATATAGCAGGTATCCCTTTGGTAGTGATGTGTTTTGTAATTAATTTATTTAAATAAGAAACCTGTAGGCCTTTACTTAGTGGTCCTGTCATACTAATGCTTTTAAAAGTGGGGACAGCCTGAGTTACAGGAGCTCTCTCAGCTTTTGTTGTTCTAAATATTTTTTTTTTTTTTTGCTGATGTACCTTCAGAACTACTCCTAGCCACTAGGAGACCTTATGTTAACATCTTCTGGGGCCTCCAAGGGAGGGTCTTGAGAACTCTTTTAGTTTTTTGCAATTCTTACTCCATCTCTTTCCTTGCTTTGCCTGTTTTCAAGCCAGTGACAGGTTGCATCACAAAGTCAGATTGTTCTGTATCTTTCCTGGGGGATTAATAGTGGAAAAGAAAAGAAAATAAACAGAAGATGGAGGTTTTTCATATTATTTCACAATTCTGATCCACATTGGAATGATTTTCTATTACCTTTTCAGTGGTTTGACTGTATATAGACAGAAAATGTTAGGGAAGCAATGAGAAGTGGGAAAAGAGAAAGGCCATGGCTGCAGCTTCCTGAGACCCTATAAACTGAAAGATCTATTCCAAGACACTCGTTCCCATCTACCTCCTGAAATCCCAGTGTTTCTGTTCAGAGGCTTCCAACAAAATCCCACTGCTACTCTGAGATACTCCCTGGCAGAATCCATTATACTGACAGTGGAAAATTAGATTTGCCTACAAGCCTGGATTACTTTTACCCGAGTCTAGGTTGTAGTATCAGTTATCTCTAAAATCATTGTCCCAGTCAGCAAACTTGCATGAGGTCTCAGAATGGTCCAAGCCTAGGTCTGAAGATCCAAGATATGTTCCAAGACATCTATATCTTCAATATTCCTCTTGCCCAGTGCCATGAGCTATTCAGGACTGACAATCCTGCAATTAGCTGTGTTCAAACCTAAAAAGAAAATTGGGATTTTGTTTCTTGCAAATTTCTTCAAGTAGATTACTAGCACTAGGTCATTCAAGTGAGATCATTTGAACTCTCCAGTCTTCATTTTATCTTTCAAAATTATACTCTATGGAGACTTTGTTTTTCTACACACAGGCATTTGGATACAGCACAAGAGGGGAAGCATTTACCTTCATGTGTCAGAAAGGAGGGTTTTGGAAAATTGATGGAATTGAATTAAGAATCACCTTTTCACTCTATGTAGTGGGTGACTGCAGTGAGAGGATGGAAGAGCATTCCCCAGATAACCCTACAGAAAAGGGGAACCAGGGCTCAGTGATAACAGCTTTTTATGTCTGATGTTCCCCAAAATTTTCTAGACTCACCACAATACTTTCCATCTGCAGGGAGTCAGCCTGTTTACTGAAACAGAATAATTTTGTTAAGGACAGCCTGTGTCTGTCAGGACTCTTTTGTTCCCTTACTCTGTGTTTCCTATCCAAAGGTCAAGTGTAATCACAGACCACAGTGAAAAGGCTTAGGAGGCTCCGAAGGCTTAGAAGAAGTCAAAAACGTGGTGACTGGGCTACTGAACCCAGATGGGAAATCTGAGTGTGTTTGAATGAAGTATTTTCCCCCAAATAGATGACATTGTTCTTGTGGGGTAGAGCTCCTACAATCCCTGAAACAGAAGCTGCTAAAAAGTTTGTAGTGTGCTTAAATGATCCCTGAAAAAGAATCAGGAGAGGAGTTACCTTCCAGTAACTCAGCACTTCAGAAATTCCAGCAGTGCTGAGAGTGTTTACCTGGGTCTCCAGCTGCTCTGAGAATTAGCTTGGAGGAGTCCACAGAACTCTCGTGAGGGCATGCTCTGCTAAGGGCTGTCAAAAAGTCTGATCTCAAATCCCAGAAGTAAAAACAAGAACTGTAGTTTGGAGATTGTAGGATATGCACCAGTGACTAAATTAGAGGCTAAATCAGTGCGTCTTATTTTGCAGCATATTGATGAACCTAATCCTTCATTTCCTTGGATCATTCCTGACAAGTACCTTTAGATGTTTCATGTTGCCTACAAGGGAGCATCAAGTACAAATGGAAAATAATGTATTTATTTTTTGATTTTGGTATGTAAAACAATTCAAAGTATTTTCAATTCTACTTTTTTTTCCCTTTTCTGTTGTTTCCATGTGGAATTGGGTGGAAAAGGGAAAGAATGGGTTCAGCAGTCAAACATAGGATTTAACTGTGTACAGAGCCATACTCTCAACTCACATAAGCCCTTTTGAAATACCATGCTTTGTCCTCACTAAAAGGAAAAGCTGTTCCTTCATGTGTTAGTTAACAAAGGTTAAGTAAAGCATTTTACAATCTGAATTATATTGGGCCGTTGCAGCTTGCTTAAGTGTTAGCAGGTCAAAGAGAACACTGTGTCCTTGAAAATGTTTTAGTTTGACCTGCTAGCAAATGTTAATACATCAGTCTTGTTCAGTGTGTTTTTGTGTGTGAAGGTGCATGTATTTAAGGACTAGAAAAGAAATGTAATGTGTCAAATGAAAGTCCCTCAGAATTCAGCAAGTGTCATTTAAATGGGAAGAAATCAATCACTGAGTACCAGAGTATACAACACATTCGCATACATGACATAATGTTTTTCTGAAGGCTTTGTAGACAATACTTCTGCAAATACTTTTCATTTGTTTGAGCCTTTCCATACATAAATCCATTAAAAGCTAGACAACTCTATAAACTGGCTAGCTTTGTAACAGTGTTGATTGAAAGCAGTATTTTTTGATTCAGAGCAAGTTAGCATTTAAAAGACAGCTCTATCAATTTTTAAATGGTTAGCAACTATTCAAACAGTCTTATTGTCTTAAAAACTTTTCATTATTATTATCAAAGAGAGTAGCAAAATGTATTGCTTTTGATAGCTTCTTGTGAACAAATATTTTTCTACAACAAATAGTGTATGTTACTATTGCACTAGCAATGTTCACTGACCAAGCTGAACTACATGGTCTAAAAAAAACTCAGAAGGAAGAAA
The DNA here is from genome assembly GCA_013397375.1 of Toxostoma redivivum. NCBI lineage: Eukaryota > Metazoa > Chordata > Aves > Passeriformes > Mimidae > Toxostoma > Toxostoma redivivum. Next base: position 1,009,100 of record VXBI01002862.1, on the reverse strand, counting down.
ATCCTTCATTATACAACTCACAGCTTTTAAGGATGAGACAGACACAAGTGCTGGGTCCATTGCAACCAGAGGAAGCACAAAGAAACTGCAAGACAGTGCAGAGCTGCTTGTATAGCTGTGATCTCAGGCCACTGGCTGCCTAAACACTGTCAGGGACTTGAAATATGAGAATGTGTGGGAAATTAAGATGTGGGCAACATTTTGCTAGTCCTTGTGAGCTAGCAGGAGTGGGCTGTTGAAGGAAAAGGTGAGGAGTTCATGGCTGATGAGATAAAAAGGTGGAGTGCTGAAGGTACACACAGAAAGGAGCTAGGTGTTAAAAGCAAATAGTCCAGGAAATGGTTGCAAGGCTGGGTGCATGTGGAATATCTTAAGCAGTTATAATGAGATGACATTAATGAGTGTTCTAGCAGTATCCTAATATTGCAACTTTGCTCTGTGATGTCTTTTCCATACCAAATTCATCACCTCTCAATGCCCTTTTCTCCAGAGGGGTCTTCTTTAAAATGCAAAGGGAAATAAAGGTCTTCTGGAGGAGAGAAATACATTGCTCTGGCCATTGCAGAAGTCAACCACTGCATATGACCAGAACATACAGCTCTGGTGTAGGAGGGAAAGGGAAAATAAAAGGATTGCAGCTATAAACTGAACAACTCTTTTTGAGGCACCCTGCAGTTTTGGTTTTGTTTTGTATTGTTTTTTACTTTCCCCCTCCTATTTTACAAATTACAAAGCTTTTAATCTTTTTATTAGGAGGCAGAATATTTTACTGTGTTGTCTGAAAATTCTTACTTGCATGGACTTGTAAGTAGAAAAAGTCTGTTTGTTAAAGCATGTTATATTTACCATTTCACTAAAGAGATGAAAAGTCACAACTGTGCTGTGATGTTTTATTTAAATATAAAAAATACCAAGCTATCAGCACAAGCCAATTAAATAATACTTCTTGTCTCCAGATTAGCCTACACACAGCTTTATATTTATACTTTTATTCGGTAAAAAATTCAGCCTTTACTCAATATAATCAGACTCAATATTCAGAAAGATTATCCCTCTGCTGTTGCTGGAAGCACAACAACAAAAATTGTTAAATAAACCCCAACAAATCAACAGTTCCACACATTAAACATTTTTGAAACCTGTAACACATCAGCACACAGATGTCTGTAGATTTTTACAGTCCACAAAACAACAAATAAGTAGCATTGACCACTTAGCGAGACTGAAATGTGGGGTATGGTGGTGACCACTTTAGCTATTCTTAAGTCTTTTACTGATGCTGAACCTATCATGCTGACAAGAATATTTTTGAACAGGTGAATTGCCTAATAGATCATCAATGTCCAGGGCCTGTATAATTTTGCAAAAATTGCTTCTAGCTAAAAAGGAATAGCAAGCTGTTCAATAGACTCAGTTCTGTAAAAGGCATTTATAGTGGGCCCTATTTTCAGCAGGAATTAGACCAGATGACCTTTTAATGTTATTTTTGAAATTATTTTTTCTATAATTCTGTATTGCCATGCAAATTCTTTGGAAACAGCAACACCATCCTGCCATCAGCACTCAAAATGAACCACCATAATGTCATTGTAGGAACACATCGACATCTTTGGTGTATTTTTCTGAGTTAACCTTCATAGGCAGGAAAAATATTCGAGGTATTCCAGAATAGTAGTTTAATCTTGCAGCAGGTTAGAAATATCTATAGCACATCCTTTATATATTAACATATGTGTACATTAGTATCATGGACTTAGAACTATAACATGACCAAGGACACTTTATATGTTAGCCCAATAGCCAGTTCACAAGTGTAAAAAGGCAGAAAACGGATCTGTATAAAGATCTGGAAAAGCTACACTCAGTGGTGCTCAAAATAAATTCTACTGGAAAAACTACTGTTCCTCAGTGAAACAGAAAGCCAATATGGGACTTGAAATATTCCTGATTGGGTGGGATTCTGAAAGAAAAAGCCAAGAAGCAGAGAGCACAGTGTGGTAATGAGGAAATGATGGTTGGTTTTCCACAGAAAGAGTTTTTTTTTTTTTCCAGTTGTACTATATTTTTAATATACAGGTATTTGTGATTCTTCTCATTGAACTGTGCCTACATGACATCATGAGAGGATTATTTCGGCATTTCCCACAACCCAGATCTAACAGAGAGTAAGAATTTTTCTCCTTTACTCAGAAACCTCATGTTTTTGATACGGTGAAGGAGTTATAAAACTTTTATTGGCTTGTATCCCTGTAATTCACTCTTGGAGAATCATGTAATTTGAGAAACTTTCCTGACAAGAAAGTCTGTTTCAGTTTTTTTTGACGTTTTTAATAGAAATTTTTTAAAAAAGAATGTTATTTAAGAATAAAAAAAAAGAAAATGTGACAAAAATGGATTATGATATTGCTAGTCAGATTGGATTCACCACAGGTTTGCTTGTAGTTAAAATCATCTTCTCTGAAGACAAAAATTTAGCGAAAAAAAATAGAACACAGGTTTTATGATAGCTTGCATAATCTCATAAAATTATACTTACATGAGTTAATAACTTTGTATTATATTTGTGTAATGCAGTAAAATGCATTATCTAGGTAGTTAGTAAATCTAAGTCTTTAATGGTGAAATAATTTGAAATCAATTGCAACTAATGTTAAGAACTATGAATCTTAAGAAATACCTTATGCTTCAGCACAATTAAGTATATGGAAAAATGCATTAAAATATATCTTAGTTAATCAAACCTTTTTTGTCTTGATTTTCTGTCTTTCTTTTATGCTATAGGGTATTTTATAATGTGTTAAATATAAGGTAAATAAAATGTCATTTAGCATTCTTACAGTGTTGGCATGATTTGCTATAACTGAACCATATTTTGGATATTTTGCTGAAACAAAATGATACCAAAATTAACACATTTCTGAGGAAGTCTAGTAGTATTTTCTGAGGACACCAGTATTCTCAGAAATCTTTTAAGAGATTAACCAGAAAATTGCTTATCTAGGAGCCCTTATTTATGAAACTTTTTTAATGTTTAAAGAGAATTAAGTATTTTGTGTTCATACATGTTAAAATCAGTAAGAATGAAATATATGAAAGCAAATATGGAGCTCAGGGGTTTTAATCAATATATCTTTGCCAAATGAGAATACTTTTGAATTTTTCTGGCACGGTATCATTATGTTTCACTAATTGATTCTCTTTTGGGAGATCTACACCCTTATTCTTAGCAAAAGTAAATCAATATTGTCCAACTGACTTCTGTGAAATTGTATCACTGCAAGCCAAGCATGAACCTGGTCCATCTCTTCCATTAAAATTAATGGAAGAAAGATGTGTCCAAATGACCTAGAATATTTTGAATCTGTATTGTCTTCAATTGTGTCAAAACAATGCTTTTAATAGTAAATATCTTTGTATACATTGTATGTGTAAGTGCATATTAAATGTGCTGAATGGCCTAAATGTAAACTGTGATTGATTAGTCCCATATGAGTCCAATCTAATTCTAATCCATTGGTTAGGATATAATAAAAAACTGTTTTCATCAAGGACTTGGCATCCCCTTGAAAATTGGATTTCAATATGACAGCAAGAATGAACATAGTAGAAATTGGGAAGTTAATCAAGCTTAGCCAGAAGTCATAGCTCATATGAGCCTTGGACTCCATAGTCTTAAAAAACAAAATACAGAAAATTAACATCTGGTGTTAATTAATAATGTGAAACAAACAAACAAAAATGTTCCTGAAATCTTTTATTTTACTATTTATTGTTTTGCATTTCAGAAAAGGCAAATAAAAGGACCCAATTTTTCATCAGCTTTGTAAATCTGGAACCTACAAACTGTACTTGTGTTAAGTGGTCCCTTACTCCATGGGTAGCCTGTGAGTAAGGCTGCCAGATTGCCCTGTATCTCTGGGCATTTCTGGGGAATCTTCTTTTTTCTTAATCCTCTTCACAGGAATTAGAAGGCAGCATGATATACTTCTACTCACATGAACTTTCTAAAAGGTCAAAAAAAATATATTCCCTCTTCTGGGCACTACTGATGTACTAGAGAAAATTAAGTGTGCCTTATCCAGTTATTTGAAAAATATATGGAGAGAGATGATTTTATTGTGTGAAAAATCCAACAGATGTTGAATGAGATAAGATGATTTTTAGCCATTTTGCCGCAGATAATATTGGCTTACATTACAAAAAATAAGGGAATTGTGATATTACAAAAAATGTCATGGCTTTTACGTTTTAGAACTTCGTAAATGAGGTCTGAGCTCTTGCATATGTCTCCTCCTATCCTGAGATGCCATACTCTGGCAGAGTGTATTGTGGTTTATGTCCATACAGATATTCCCATTGTTTCTCAAGGATGCATTTGTGCATTGCTTTGGATGGCTCCTAGACTAAATTCATTCCCTTTGTGTTTCTAAGATCACTTGCTCTTCATTTGATGTGAAGCTGCTTTCTAGCAGGGCTGGCTGGCTGGCCAAGTCTGGAGAGTTGTCTGCTAACCTAAATATTGATCTTTCTTTCAGACTTTATCACTCACAAATTTTGAGATGCCCACCATTATGAAATTCCCTTAATTTCTCTGGAAGCCAAGCAGAAGGTCAGAGTTTTTCCCATGTGGAGAAATTTCTGGACTGATGCTTCTCCTGGAATCCACAGCCCTTTCTGTGCAGCAGTTAATGAACTGAGATCCAAGAGAAGCGTAAGTTTGTGTTCTAAATGATGGTTCTGATTAGCATGCAAGAACATTTAAATGAAAAATACTGATGAAAGCATACATATTTTCCACTGAAAGCTTCTTTATTTTATATTCATGCTTCAGAGAACAAAACTCTCACTATGGAATACTTGCATAATGTGAATGCTGGAATATGTGCAAAATGTGAGATGCTGCTGCTCTAGGTCTGTCCACCCTCTACACCTGGGAGTGATCTCTTGGAGCATTTAATTTTCTGTAGTTTACTTTAGTTTTGTAGTATTTGTTAATCTAGTTGGCTTCAAGAAAGCTTTGTTTTTCTGGGGTTTGGACCCAGCCAGAACTCATTGGTACACACAGGTTTTGTGGGACTTGCACTGATTTTAGTGAGAGAAGCACAAGCTGCAGAAGGGTTTGGTGACAGCATGAAGACATTAGTTTGTGAGCACATAAAAATTTATAAACTACCTGCACTTTAATCTCTTAATGAAAAAAATCCTGTTTAGAAGTGGGGTGTTCACAATGGCTAATTTAGCCTTTATTTTGGTCTGGAACTGTCCCTGTGCTTGGTAGCAAGAGAGGCTCGGGCAGAGAGTGTTTCAAAGCAGGAGATATTGCATAAGGAAGTCAACCCCTGAGGCCAAGGATGGCCTTTATAAATACCCTTCACTAAAACATTCATATTTTTACTCAAGCATGTGGTATACAAATTCATCTGCCTTAGGAGCTGATTAGATGCCTTGTAAAAGCCAGAACTATGCACCCAATTAAAGTGTTTGTTTCTAAGAGATGGTATATTATAACCTCTTGGGAAAATCCAAGGGTCTGCCACATATTGCATAATTAAGAAAACACAAAAATTATCAAATGAAAAGCCACACTAAGAAAATGTAATAATTTTTGAATGCTGTTATTTTTTAAAAATAAAAAGTGTTGAACAAGTGTTAGGACTTTTTATTTCTTAGAAATAATTTTTAATTCAAAGGAAGTCAGTTTGGGGGTCTAAATAACTGTCATCTTGGTAACTATTCATTTTCATTTCTGTTTTAATTGTAGTTTTCGCTGAGAAAATCTGGGAAGCTGAAACATTTTCTCTAGCACTGATACAGCCAAATCTGTCAGGAAAGGCTTGGCACTTGTCACTTGTCACTTTCCCAATCTCCAGGCAATTTGGAGCTTTCTCATTTGTGATTTACATGTTACATGAGCAATTCTATCCCTCTGTTTTAAGGAATTTCCAGGGACCCTGCATCCCTGCCTTTCACTGAGGTTTGTGTGCAATGACCACCATTGTCTCTCAGTCACTCAGGCCACCACTTTCTTGGGAAAGAAGATATCTGAATTCCTGGTCCTTGTTCCCAACAGTGTAGGTGACTTTGCAGTTTAATCTTTTCTCAGCCCACTGCAAGTTTTGGAGGGAGGGAGAACTTTTGGACAATTGTGGGCTCAGGAACCAGGAGATCTTGTTCCTTCCTAGCTGCCACTCTTTGTAGAAGCAGCAACAGCAAAACTCCTGTTAGCAGAGGTACTTCTGAGTGGGACAGTCCAAGGACATCTTTACCACACCGAGGGGACACCACAAGAAACAGAAAATAAAAGGTTGAGGTAAAAATGTTTTTTACAACACATGATTCTAAAACTTAGTAATGATAATACTTATGGCTAATTTTTACAGATGAGGAAGGGCTTAACTCATACAAAGTTTATTTAGTTAGTGATAAACATTTATTTTTTTGAGTATAGTTTTTAATTTTGAGCACAAATGAATACTGGCCTCACTTAAAACGTGTGCTCTTTCCCATCCCCTTGTATTGTTGTTAGGAAGTTTCCTGGCTGCATGTGCTTTTTCACATTTGTTTGCTAAATGAGAGATTAGTGTATAAAATGTAGCATGCAGGAGCATTCTTTGGATTTGTAGCATTTTCTTGGGGCACTTGGACCTGCAGAGCACCAATTTTCATTCTTGATTTTTTTTCTGAATTTCAGTGCATACATGAAATTTCCAAGCAAATCAGTCCTATTTTATTGATACATTGGGAGACAGACGTTTTCACCAGTAATTTTTATGCAGAATAGAGGTTAACCAGATATTTTAAAAACATGATAGCCTTGCAAATGCTTTTCACATTTATTTAGCCATATGCTAACAATTCTAAAGGCAAAAATATATATTTGAGAACAAACAGAATATGAAATCTAATATCTCTAAAACTTCACATTTCAAGGCTGAGAAATTTCAATGAGTTTTTTTTCCATTTCTTTTGCATAATTTTTAATTCTGTATTTTTAAATTGAAATATAATCAGAAAAGGAGAACTGAGCATCTATAACTAGATCTCACATACTTCCAAAAGAGGAATGTCAATGTGTATTTGGGCTATCTCAGTATATAATGTTATTATGATATTAAAGTTTTGCCATATTTTAGAGACAGTCAGATGGCGTATTTTTAAACACCTGTGGATCCACCACCAGTAGCAAATACATCCATTTCAAAATATTTCCATACAACTCAATGAAGCTGTAAGTACATATGAAAGGCATCATGAGATCTTTAAATACAGGAAGTGTATTCTGCATTTTCAAAAAATAAGAGAAGACTTCTCTACTAGGAGAAGTCCACATGTATATATTGTCATCTAAAAGAGGTAAAGAAATATTTGAAGGTATATGAAATATTTAATCAACAAGACACATCAACATAATAATAAAAATGCAAGGACAATTTGTGTTATAAATCAACAGTGCCTATAGTGTTTTAGTGCTGCCAGTATGTTCCAGCTTAATTTCTCTAAGCAAACACTAGAAATGTGCAATTTTAGAGGAGTATTTCTTAGTAATTCAGGTAATGACTTGTTTGAATAGAGTTGATCTGCTTTTTTTTCTCTAAGAAACTAGGTTAAGGGAAAAAGAAAAGGTATTTTCCAAATACATAAAAACTTATTTTACATATTATTAATTTAAAATATATTCCAAATTTAAAGAAAAATTTAAAACTATGAAGCATTCCTCATTTAATCTTTGACTGACTGTAAGAGAACCAAGCGGTAGGAACTTAGCTACAAGAGAAAGGCAATCTTCATATCTTATTTTCTGGAAAGAAATCAATGAAACTGAAATTTTTCAATATTTTTGGGAAACTTATGTGCATTTCTTCCAGAAAAAATGTGCAATGTAGCAGTGACAGCTAACATGATACAAGTGCTAGGTGGCATTCTGACAATGGGAAAGTCAATGGGATAGTTGTCCAAATTTCCTTCATATGTTCAAGCTTCAGTTCTAATCCTATTTAAGTCAGGCTTGCCTCTCTAAAAGTCCTTTCATCTTGATGTTTTCCATGACTAGTGAGTCTGTTTTGAATTTTCATAAAGCATTATAAGGGCAACTTATGAAAGTGTGGGAAAGATATGCTCGTTTTGATATGATTTCAAAATAAATGTTCTAATGAATAAAAAATATGACTGATGCCAGCTTCAAAACTGGCTTATTTCACTGCTCTTGCAGAAGAAGATAAAGTAGATCAAGCTCAAATGAAATTATTTAATAAAATATACTAATATGGGAATGAATTAGTATTGCATGGAGATTTAGGAGATTTTCCAAAGGTCACTTGAGAATCTGTAAGAGAGATGGGAAATTAACTCCTGAGCTGTTAAGCACTAAATTGGTCTTTGGACCACTTGGTCTTGACTTCAGCTTTCTCATGCAAAGATTATACACCCAGATTGAAATTAATTCAGTTTTATCATAATGTTAATGTGTCCAGATAGAATCTTCTACTAGTCTCCACCATGAATTATGTAACAAACATTAATAAACTGAAATGAATGGAAATTCTTCATATGTTTCTATGTCAGTGAGTTTTGGGAATGCAAAATAATTTCAGTGGAGTTATACAAGAGAAGACTATGGACCATTAACTTTTGGAATTTCCTGACCTGTGTGGTTGATTGAGCAACCTCAATGCTACATTTGACTGTAGATTTTGCATTTGACTGTGTATATATTTTATACACTTTTACATGTTTTAATATAATCTGTGTGGGATATTTTCATTTCTGAAATAGCTGGAAGGCGTGACCTTTCTTCAGCAGAGGAAAGTTCATAGAGAATGTATAGAGTGCATATCTAGTTTGCCAAGGTATATTTGACTGAAATATTTTCAGCAAAGTGTCTTAAAGGATTTTCTTCTGGGATTCACTTTGCATGTAAGACATGTCTGGTTTCCCATTATATAAAAAGAAAAAAAATCTTTGTCCACCACAAGTTTTAACCTTTAGCTCTGGTACTGTTGCATGCTTGTGTGGGGCCTCCTAGGAAAGTGCAAAGTTAGGCTGAAGTCAGTGGGGTTTGTCCAACTCACCAATGAGCATGGCTAGAATATCCCACTCTGCCTCTTCAGCATATGAAATGTTATGGTCTCTACCTCCTCACCTTGCCAGCCTAACTGTACAGATGCATGCCTGCTGTTCTGGTGGCCTCAGGTTAAACTGAAGATAAAGAGCCATCATATTTGGGAGTGTACTGACACATTTAGCTGTGGGCCTGAGGTCAAGACTTTGAAATAATGTGTTGGAAGTAGAAATAAGTAAAATAGCCCTTAGAAGGACCAAAACTCACAAAGAAGAGGCTAAACCCATATTCACAGCCTAGAGGCCGCAAGACCAGTGCTTAAGCAGAAAATACAGCTCAGCTTTCAACTCTCTTCTAGCAGTTCCACCCTCCTAACCAGCACTGACTGTTTTCATGACAACCAAGAGTAAATGTCAGCTTTGGAGCTCTGGCCCTCAACTCTTCTTTCAACTATACTTTCCTTATGTTTATTCATTTGATGTAATGCTTTGACGTGTGCTGTCTTTCAGTGACCACTTGGGAAAAAATAATTGATTAATTGTTTCTTAATCCAGTAAACTTACCATCTTGGCTCTGCTGAGAACTGTTTTTGCATTTTGTTTTCCTCTCACATGTTAGACTTTTGTGTCTATACAGAGACTGCGTAGAAAAGCATCTTATTTAATGTAAAGCTCAAGCTGCTGGTTTACCAAGTCCAGCCTCCATAACAGCTATGACAGATGAATGTGACCCCTTTCACTCCCTGCTCTTTCTGCCTGTGTAAAGTGCATTATACTTGGCAAAATATGACATATTGGTGAGCAATTTAGATAACAATAATGAGATCTGATTGCATCGAATTTGCATAATTTAAATGAAAAAAACAAAGAAAGCAAATTTTACAGCATGTCAGTCAGGAAATAAAAAAGTCTTCCTTGTTGGCATGGAATGAAAGAGCCATAGAAGATGAATCAAGCCACTGGACATACATGGTTTTGCCAGCTTCATCCAAGAAATAAATCAGCAGTGTCTTGTTGGATCAGCATCCAGTCAGGGTGGAACAGAAAGGAAAAAGAGCTTTTGAGGAATGTTAAGGATGTGGACTATAAGAAATTCCTTAGCAGCTTTAGACAACTTAGCCTAAGGCTCAGTAGCATTTTGTCCATAACAGCTAAAAGAACTCTGGGTTAGTTATTGAATATTTACTTTATTTCTTCATGTTTCTATTCCACAGCCTTTTGTTGCCCATGTTGTGCTCTGTGCTGCTGTCCCTGTGCTTCTGGAATGATATTAACTGGGAATCTTGAGGGCAACTACAAGACCTGCAGTGTGGATGTCCCTCAGCATCATGAAGGAGGGGCTTATGTCATTCACTTAGGATTGGGAAAAGCATCTGCTCATAATGTTGTATAAGGAATGGCATACAACTGGCCTGCTCCAGGAGGTGCCCCTGTTGCACTGAATTAGCAATTGAGAGATAGAGGGGTTTTTATTTATTTTATTTTTTTTCCAGACACAGCTTGATTCAGTGTTGCTTAAGAATAACATAATAGCTTAGACTGTGCAATGCCAATAAATATATTTTCCTTGAGAAAAAAGGTTTGAGAATTATTAAATGTCACCAAAAAGAGTGATGATTTTTTTCACTCAGTTCTAGTCCAAAATGAAAAATTTTCTGGCATCCTCAGGTGAATGTCTCTGAGCAACTTGGCTAACATGAGCTTCAGTAGGCTGGGGAAGTGGAGAGGAAAGAAACCTTTAGGGAAGAATTTAGAACTGTTATTTTGCCACTACCTGTCTCTGATTTCTATAGATGCTGGAATAATTAGGTGGTTAGGAGAGGTGTTTCATTGTAAGGTACTCCAGAAAACTGCTTTTAATAAGGAAAAAGTTCTAGCAGTTTCTTTTTGCAATGCAAAATTCTTCAAGGAAGAATCATATTCTACCCTGGGAAAATTACTTAGGGAAGGATGCAGCAAAAATGTGTTTTGCTCACAGCAAAATTTGTAAACTTGGAGTGGATGAGAATAACATATTTCTGTGCCTTTTGAAAGTGGCAAAAAGCCAGGTTTTTCTGCCTGACTTTATTTTAACATATATGCAGTTGTATAGAGCATAGCTGCATTTATCCTGGGAGAGGTACATGAAGTGTCCTGAAAGTGGGTAAGACTACAGAAGTAAGAAGTACATCATGGATCGAATTTTTCCTGTACTAATTTATTTCATTTAGGTAAGCTAAGTGGCACTTCAGTGCCAGAGAGTGGAGATTAAAGCAGAAGGCTTTACAATGGCTGATATGTAATGTCATGAGAGACTTTTTGACTTTGTTAATTACTTTGAAAGTGCTAAAAAAAAAAAAAATTAGTGATATTAGGATTTCAAACCAAGGCAAAATATGTAGTTACATATAACCTTGCCTGAAGTTTCTTTTCAGGGAAGAAAGTCCTCAAATAAAATTAATTAGGAAACTGCCATATCTTAAAAATCAAAGTTAGAATCCTCATAGAAAAATTAAGGAATTAATGCAATTAATTTCTCCTTGCCAGCATTAAAGAAGCAGTGAAAATGAAGGTTGGTAGTATTCCATGCAAAATGGAGATGGAATGTATGAATATTTAGTTTTTTCTTTTAATTGATCTGAAAAAAATGCAATGTAAATAATTCTCAAATATTTATTTTAAAATGACTAATCTTAAAGGAAGGTCAATGTATCGAGTGCACATTAATGCATGTTGCAGCTCCTCTGAATTTGATGTGTTTCACTGAAAGGTAAGCGGAGTTGAGTGGAATCTGTTTTAACCTTTGTGCTGCAAAGTTATTTTGAAGAGCTGTGCAGTTGTGTGGTGCCACCTGTTTGAGCTACTAGATAATCAAATTATTGGATATTTAATATCAAATACGTGACATCTAAAGCCTGATAAAATTACTCTAACATTTTGACACACCCGTAAGCTTGGGGAATCCTGTAATGTGTCTGTTGCTGTGCTGGGTGAATTCCAGCTCCTAATTAGCTCCTCCATCCCCCATATACACACCCATGCCTGTCCAAGGGGGAACCAGTGCAGACTCATGGAGCTGTGGATTGCCCCGGGAGCCCTGGGAAGATGCTGAGGGCAGACACCCGGGCAGAGCATCCCTGTGCCAGCTGGATTCTGCCTGCAGCAGTGGGGGCAGTGCTGGTGGGGCTGTAAGGCAGCAGGAGCTGTGTCAGCAGGGATGGAGCCCAGGACCTTGGCACAGGGGCTGGTGGGAGTGCAGAGCTTCCCTGGTCATTGTGGCTGACCCACAGGTGCAGTTCCACACAGGGGCCAGGAGCACTGATGGGCTGGGTGTGTGTTTGCTGCATAAAGTCCATGGAATGCTTCTCAAGGGAGAGGGATGGATGGCAGGGGCTAACTGGGCTAACTCCTGGACTGCTCTCTGACTTTTTGTTGCTGGATCTGTTTCTCAAAGAGTTAAGCACAGTGAATCGCAGCATAAATGTCTGCAAAACTTCTGTTGAAACTTCCAGCAACCCAGTATTTTGACAGTTGCATCTTATAACATATAAATATAACAATTTCAGAGCAGATCATCATTTGGAGTAAGCACATTCTGACTGTTATTTTTATACTGTAGACACAGCGACATTTATAATGCTGATAAAAGCTTAGGAACCTCAGCAACTAAATCAAGTAATTGTATTTAATTAATCAATATTTTGAGAAAAAAATAATAATAAAACAAGCTTTTTTTGTTCCTCACTCAAACCAGGTTCAGAAATGATGCAGTATTTGCTGTTCCATCCCTCTTTTTTTTTTTTTTCACACAGCTGAGATTAGACTGGGAAAATAATTTGTGCTATGTGTCCATCTCAGAGATCATGAATGTAGAATTAGGTAATTTAGATATTTTTCATAGCCAGATAAAGATAGTGAAATGAAACACCCAAATAATATCTCATAGCTAACAGTAATTTTTCACAATGTGCCAATTAGGGTATTTCAGAATCTGTGGAGATTTTCGTGATGTCCTTGCCAGATTGCAATTTTGTCTATCCCCATTTCTCTGGTGAATTTAAGGACTCCTTCTCAACAACAAAGTAGAGGCTCTTCTCTTGCCCATCCATGTCTAAGCACTGCCACCATCCTCCACCTGTAAAGGGACAGAGGTTTTTGAAGTTTTATCTGATTTAAAACAAGGACCAGATTGATGTTGCAGTTTTCTGCTGAATGCCCTAATAACACTGGTGTGGAATAAAAATTCATGACTACCTCTGTGTTTACTGTACAAAGTCTGGGTCTGATAGGTGTGATCAAAGACTGAGGATCTGGGTTAGACGTGATAGCTGAGCAAAACCCAGGACTTAGCTGCAAACTGTGTGTACTCAGAGCTAAATGTTGCAAGGACTGATGTAGTTTTCAGTGTGCTTGCAGATTGAAGGTGCTGAAGTACTGTGTTATCCACCTTGCTGACAGCCTAATAAATAGGTGCCTGATTCCTATTTTGAACTTTCAGACTTTATAGATTCAATAGTTACTTATTTTAGTGGATTTCTCATAGTAATAGAATGTGTAGTACATGTGAGATGTAGCACATATGGGTGTTTCTCTTCTTAATTTAAAGCCTGTCACAGCTGCCCCCATTTCTGCCTAAAACCTTAATTTATTATTTAGTTGCCAAAAATAATCATATGCTCCTTAAATCAAGAGTTTCAGCTGCTTCATATCTCTGTTGACTTTTTGAAACAACCAGCTTTGCCTAGACAATTTCTGCCTACAAGCATGCTTTTCAACATGATGGTATATAAAGTAAGCTGAAAATATTAAATCATAGAGTAAGAATTTTAATGGGATTTGCTGACATGAGGTTCTAAATAATAATTTATTTTTCTATGCTGGTTGAGGGGTCATCCATGTGCATGAATTCAGTTTTGAAAAGCTAAAGCATTAAAGTGAAGAGCAAGCATCAGCTCACTAGTACAGTGTAGTCTGTGTTGTTTGGTCTAGAAATGAGAGAACCAAGGAGAAGTGTAGGTAGTGCCTCTGCTCAATAGTCTAAAGAAAATATCCCCTTTATTTCTTACACTCAGGTCTTGTGTCCCCTGCAAGAAATGCCAAAGGGAGTCCTTTTGTTTGGCATATGCCTTATTATGAGTGTCCAGAGGCTGTATTAAAAAAAGTGTGAATTGGTAGTGCTTTAGACTGGTTCAGGGAGCAGAATTAAACAGGTCAGCCATGCTCAAACCAAAGACTCTTTCACCCTCCAGCTGCTTTCAAACACAAAACAGTTCTGCAGGTATCTCTTGAATCAAATGGCTGGAGCCATTTTGCAATGTGAAAAGGGTATAAATAGCAGCTGCTGGTTTAGGAACATTATTTGCAGCTTAGAGAACTGACATCCCTGGGTTTTGATCCCCTAATTAGACAGAATTTGGAAAAGTTGTGTTTAATTTGCAATTGACTTTAAAATCACAGAGTGTGTATTTCAGAATGACATTAAACAGCTTTTTAATACCCTTTAGAGCTTAGTGCTCCTAAATTGGTCCCCAGTGGTAACTTTGGAAATGCTATAGATCATAGAAGTTCACAGGGCACAAGCTAGTCACTGCTTTATTCTGCTTTGAGAAATCCTCAGGTGGAGGCACGTGGACAGACCAGGTCCTCACTCACTGTGGGCTAGAGGAGGAGAGGAGACTGATCAAATGCAAGGGAGATCTTTTATGCAGGATTACTTGGAGAAGATGGTTGAAAATCATGTATTAACAGGAGTTGTTTCATACAGACCACTGTTCCATAGTGTAAAGAGTGGTAGCAAATTGTCATAGTTGTTTACTCACAACCTCAAAAGAAACTCACATAAAGAATGAAACATGGCACCAATGTCTAAAATTAATTCCAGAGAGTTTTCATTAATTGTTTTTTTGTACTAGGAAATCTGGTATAAACAAAAAAAGCCCTGCAAATGAGTACACACACCAGTGGGAAGGAGCTTTTGAATAATTAAATATCTCCCCATAAATCCATTTGCGTTCTTTGAAGCAGTAAAGGATCATGTGGATAGAGTTGCCCTGGTTGATATTGTGTACAAAGATTAAAAAATCCTAACTTTTTCAGCAGTCCTTATCAAAACTTCTGAATGAAAAAAAGCTATCATGGGATGAATATTATCAAAAAAGTTAAGAAGTATAAATGATAATTTTTTAGAATGGCATGGGATTAGTGTTTGGATGTCACAGAAACTTGTTCCAGAATTTGTTCCACTTAGGGTATTACTAAATAAAGTGTGGGAAAGGGATGAAGTATGACTTGACAAGAATTGATGATACAAATTTTTTCTGAGTCATAAACAAAAAAAGAAGTCTGAAGATCTGCAGGATTATCTGATTATACTGACTGGCTGGGCAGACAAAATTCATGTTGATAGATGCAAAGTAATGCACGTGGGGAATATACCATCCAATTATATATGCAGTTTGGTGGGCTTTAAGTTAGACTCAGGAAATTGCTGACAGCAGCTGGGAGGTATATCTGGGAATATCATGGTGTGTCTGCCCTATATTTTACATGTTCTCCCTAAACATCTGCTACTAGCCACTGTCAGAGAGACAGGGAACTGAGCTATATGAACCTTTAGTCTGACTTAGTGCAGCTGCTCTTATATTCTGGGGAGTGCAAGAGAAAGAAAGGAAATACGAGTTTTAAAGTTCTTTAACAGTTGAGATTGCAGATAAAATTGCATGGAATTTCATAAGACAAGGGGAAATCACTTTTTTAGCTCAAGAGCTTTCTCTGCTGGATTTCTAAGGTCTACAGCAAAGGCTTCTATTGCAAAGGTGTGTCAGGAAAAGGTCGTAATCTTTCATAATTGAAGAGCAACCTAAACAGTAGGGTTGCTTCTATTGCATAATGTTGTTTATCTTGCCTTAGATTTAATTTCTTACAACAGTTAAGACTGACTCTTTTTTTTTTTTTCTCCTAATGAAGGCAAACCTGTATTGACTGACCAGATGAAAAAAAAAGCTGTAGGAGCTGAATGGGTAGCATTGTTACAGAGTTGGGAGGATAATAATATATAGAAGTGTGCTCACCAGCTATTTCAGACACTGCCATGAAGACTGTGCACTACTGCCCAGAAACCTTACTGGGCTCTTTCTTGATATGCTGTGGACTTGAAATATAGCAAGCATCTTGATCTTAAAAGGCTTCTTTGAATTTTCATACTCTTGATTATGCTGCTTTTTGTGACATGGAGTAGGTTGATGGATAAAGGTTTGGAAATGCATAGTCTGCCTTTGAGGTTCTTAGGCAACCTATTTACTGAGCTCTATTCAGTAAGGTAGAATGATAATGCTTTATGGCCTTAACTGCCTGATAATTTGCTATTAAAGCCATCTTCCAAATGATGATTGGGTCTCTATTTAATCAAGAGGAATAACCAACCTCAGATAAATCGAAACTGCAAAATATGCTTATACAAGTGTTCGTAATTCACAAAAAGGCCCTTTTCTTCTCTAAATCCTAAAAAATATATAACTGGAGTGGTTTTGTTCTTTATATTTGCAGTGAAATCCAAAAGACTGGGGCATTAATTCTGTCAGTTGGATAAAGATTTTTTTTTCCTAGAAGCTTTTTCTTTTGCAAGGAAACTCAATTAGCAGATTATGCATAATTGTGGGCATGGCATGTATTTCTTCCTTGGTGGGTCTCACTGATGGCAGCATCAGATAAAAGAATTTAGCAAGAACTGAGCCATGGCAATGCAGATCTTATTTACCTGGAGAAAACCTGCTGTCTTGACAGCTCTGTAAGACTGTCAGCCAGGAGCGAAGAATCCTAACTTGTACTCTAATTTGGTTGAAACTTGAATGCATGGGAGAGTGCAGCTATTACCTCTAGCCAAACAGAAATGAGTTAACATATTGATAGTTTGAATGAATAAGCAACTTTTAAAGAAAAAGTGCTAACATAAGACTCAAATTACCATTCCCACTGTCACCTTTTACAAACCTGAAACTCCACTTCTCACAGGAGTGTTGTCTCTGCATCTTTGCGGGGCCGTGTGTGCTTGCAAGGGAACTCTGTCATCTACTTACCTCTTCCTTATAGTCTTATATTATATATATTCTTAAATTCTTTAGTAACTTATGCAGCACAAGCAGGAATTGCAAGCAAAGATCAGCATCTCACTCTTAGATGAACACTGGACTGGGAATGAGGCATTGGCTAGCTGTTTGTCCACATGCTTGGCCTCAAATTTCTCTGCTTGACTGCCATTAAGAAATCTCACTCTATTGGTTTCTGTGACATTGTCTCCTACTCACTGAGAAAGAACCAACAACTTCGTTTGTGCAGTGTTAGTAATTTGGTCTGTATTTGAATCAGCTGTCACAGGAAAGTGGAGTTCAGCTGCATAAATGTTATGTGTGCCTAGTGGGGGAGGGACTCATCTACTCTAAGAAAATAATAAAAATTTAAAGAAATCTTTGAAGGTATTTTGACTGTGCTGGTGGCACATGCTCGGCATATGAAATACTGGACACTTATGCTAGTGCATGTTCCTAATTACAATTTCCTTATCATAAACAATTACTGTTAAACCCAGTGCATGGTGAAGGGGGAGGAGGAAGAAACCCAGGTAGAATTGTTTGGAGCTGCATGAGTCTGTATTTGCCTTAGGCTTAGTTAGCTGTCAAGAAAACCCCTGGAGCACCCAGAATTCACAGGCTTTACAGCTGATCATAATCAATAAAGGCAAACACTGAAGCTGGGGAAAATGGGCAAACACATGTTGTCCTCTTGACCATTGCAGGCTAAAACTGTGTGCAGCTGAGTAATTGTGGAGAGGTATGAGGGTCAGAGACACTCTGGCTTTAGGCATCTGTAAGTGGTGCATGAAGCTCTGATCAAACTGAGGAGATCACTGTGTGAGGTGATGTCTGCTCTTCTGTGGTCAATAAGGATGTTTTGTTATTTGTGTCCTTTGGGTTCCTGTGTTTCTTTGCATGGGGGCACAGGATGCTCCCTGGGAGAGCCAGAAACCACAAAAGGTCAGGCTGCTGCTTGATGAATATCAGCTAACAGCATGGTTGGCAGTGTTTTCTGCAGCTTATGGTGAGAGACAGTAACACAGAAATAGCAGTGGCTCACGTTCATCAGTGTAAAAACTGTCACCTGCTATACCGCAGCAAATCAGTCTCTTTTAAGATTGGAGCAGACTTAAAATGAAGCTATTTGGTCACTTATCTACTAAAGTAGAGATTTTGCTGCACTTTGCTACCTACAGGATATTGCTCCATGCTTTGGCTTAATGAATTTTGGGGAATAAGAAACCCTATTACCATCATTAACATGTCAGTACAAAGCCTATAGTGCATAGAGCATTACATGCTGTAAGAGAACAGCTTTCTTCAGAACATGATCCAAACCAAAGGTTTTAAGATTTTAAGTTTTATACTAACTCTAATAAATCAGGTGAGGATGCTGCTGCCTAAACAGTCCGCACAGTCAAAAAGTTTCAGCATATGTCAGATGATTTTGTTGAGAATAACATGCTGGGACCTAATGTAAACTTCATTAGTTTTTCTGTTTTAGGAATGCACACAGGGTCAGTCATGACAGAGCAAGTGATACAAATTTGTCATGTGTTTAAGACTTGCACATTAGAATCACTAAATAAATATTCCCTTTACAGTCTTGCTGATTGGATACTTCCTGTCTTCACCTGCTTGCTATGGATAGAAGAGAGTTACAAGGAGCCACAGTGATACTGCTGGTTTAGGATAAAAAGTAGAGGATACAAGCTCAGGCAACTGATGCTTTGTAATGCCAGAGGACAGGTGGATCAATACCTGGTACTGCAGATCTCCAACATTACCTGGAAGCATTATTTAAAATAGTTCTTTCTGTATGGCTGGGAAGGTGTCTGACCTCATAAGAAAGGAAAGATTTGTATGTTTTGACAGGTAAACATAATACTTCTGTTTTAAAAAATAACTTGTCTCCATGCCTACAAAATTCTACAATTTTGTCTTCTCACACAGAGAGATAATTTTCTGGTGCTATTTATCAGTTTGTTCTTAGTGGATTGACATTTGGATACTTTTGGACAAGACCAGGATTCTGACTCCAGTGGCATAAATCCTGTAATCCCACGTGTCTGTGTATTTGACTGACTGAGCTGTCTTTAAATTGTATGTTCCTGTTCATCACTGCAGGCCATAGGTTTGCTTAACATTTCTGCCCCTGCCAGCCAGGCAGGGTGGGCTTGCAGGCAACTCAGTCTCTGCCCTCCTGTTGCAATGTCTGTCCTCAGAAAGGCTGGCAGGATTGAAACCTTGATGGTATGGGAAGTTGACTTTAAACCTGTTCCTTAGAAAAGATAAGCATGCAAAAATATGAATTTAGGTGGGGCTTCATTCTCATCAACTTTTTTACAAGAATGAAAAGAGTGAAGGTGGAAATTTCAAGGAAAGGCAAGATATGGGCAAGATCCTGGCCAGCTGTCATTTAACACACAGTGATTGTGATTTTGACTGATTTAATTGGATAGCAATTTACTGAGTCAGACTTCTTGGTTCCCTGAGAAAAGAACTTGTAAAAATTAATCATTTGGTTGCATCATTTGATACTATGTAGATAGTGACTGTAGACATGTAGGTGGTTTTGAACAGTCACTGCTCTTTGTGAGGGTAATAGACAGCATTTTGACTATCTTAAGCCAAATCTTTGCTTCTGTCTGAAGACAATAACCCTTTTTTTTTTCTTTTTTTTTTTTTTGCTGTCTGGGAGCAGTCTCTGAATGAAGAGATTTTTTGTTTTATCATCTTTCCTGGAATAGTTAGGATCTGTCATAAACAGTTGGATTGCTGGTGATCTGCCTTCCAGTTCTTCGAGGGATATCTACTATAGGGATCCAACAGAGACATAAATTACTTCCTTAACCTGTAACAAGTGCCTTTAATGCTATGATAAAAAGCATTTGCCATGAAGTTCAAACCTGTTGCGTGAGCTGTGATGCACCTTTAACTTGTCTTGTGATAAATATGTATTTTAAATGAAGGAAGACAAGGACAAGAGATAAAGTCTTGAACAAAGCCTGGATGAGCATCTGTCACTTTTCTCAATTTTTATAAGAATAAAAAGGCTGCTGGAAAAGACTTTGTGTTAAATATACTGGAATAGCAGGTAAATAAAAGCACAAACTGAGTGAGTATGTGGAAAAAGCCCACATCTCTCACCTGCTAGCCAGTTCTGCAATCAGCTTGGGAAAAGGCTCATAACCCAGTAAAGTCCAAACCAAACATTTCTCTTAGACTTGTAACACTGCAACCAGCTCTGACTGTATGTGTGGAAATCAGGGGCTTTATAGGCCTTCCATATGTTATTTTTTATTTCAGTTTTCATTTGTTTTTATTAATTTCATGCTGTTTTTATTATTTAGTTTGCCTTATTTAATCTCTAAGTGTATAAAAAACTAATACTGGAATATACTGTGAGCTTGTTCTAAACTTGCTTCTACTTTATATCAACGTTTTGGTGAGTCTTTTCCTCAGAGGATTTGATTTAGATGGCAACAAAATTTAAACATTAGCTTAAATATTGATTAGTCTTAGGTCCTCCAGGACTTTTTCTTCTACATGATGCATCTTACCCAACTTTATCTTGCCTCGATATTAGTGTCTTATGCATAGCCTGAGATGGAGTTAATGGTATAAAACCTGTGATGAATAATTTTCTAGCCCTTTGTAAACTTTTGGTAGTTATTATAGAACCAGACAGCTTTAACCTGAGCCCAAAAGTAATCACTCTGAGTCAGGGAGTCTGAGAGTGCTGTCTTTTCATTCAAAATTGTTTAAAATAAGCCACTGCATAGTGTTACAGGCTGTGCCAACTGCTGACATTGAGACTATGGCAGGAACAATTTCCTGACAAGGATGTTAGACTTGAAATGTGACTTTGTAGCTTTTATTTTTTTTTGTCAGAGGCTTTATTTGTTGTCTGCTCATAACCTGTTGAGATATAAGGGTAAAATAAACAGTGACTATTTCACTGTTTAAAATTCTGTTTACTTAAACTTTTCAATTAGAAAATAAATCCATAACTTTTATATACACTATAACTGCCTTGAAAAGGAAAAACTATTTTAATGAAAATGCAATTAATTTTCCTTGGATTTCTTTTAAATTTGTTTTAAAATTGTGTCCTAGTAAAAATGTGCTTTGAAAAGTGTTGACTAAAATTAGAATTTGGCAATTTTATGATTATCTTCTCTCTTAGATATAAATATGCTGAGGATTTATTCACATCGGAGACCAGAAGCACCACTGAAAGGTAAAACTTCTTGAAATGCAAAAGCCCATTGCCTAATTAAAATTTTCCCCTAACTGAAGACTTCTCACACTATATGTTTTATAATAGTTCAGGAGCAGCAAAACCTTATAAGTTTTTTTTGAAATGAATAACTATTTCAGAAGTTAGCCAAGTTCAAGGGCATTCTTATCTGCTGTACAGTTCCAGCCATAATTTCACATAATTTCTGTTACTTCATAAAGTTGGTGTCTCAAAACACATTTCTGACCACTGTCAGGCCGCTTTTCAAGTTCAAACATGAAACCCCCTCAAGTGCAATGCATACTGCAGTAGTTTTCAGCTGATTTAGTGTGGAAGGAATGTAGATTTTCTATCTGCTGTGGAATTTGCCTTTCTACTGGGTGCTTTTTACCTGCTGGGACCTACTCAGGCCTCTTTTCTCAGGCATAACTCCTACAGGGAGTAGAACTGAACATTTGCTTGAGTCAGGAGGGCTAAATTAGGCAAATGTGAGATGGAAGAATTGCTACAAAATACCCAGGAGAGTCATAAATTAGCAACTGCAAAACATGGCAGTTCTCTGTTCTCTTATAAGTCTTGGAGACGTAGCCCTGGCGAGGAAGTTACTCCTTCTAGGGACTGGTTTATGACTTGTAGAGTACTGAGGCAGCTGATGGAAGGAACTTTACCAGCCCCAGTATGGTGAACAGCACAGATGGCTTGCTTTCCCCATATATGAACTTTGTGTTTTTGAAGCTGGCAGAATCTGTGTTAGAAAAAATTCCCAGCTCAGCAGCAGCACTTCTGTGTACAGCTGCGGCTTGCATCTGTCAAAGCTTGTCTCCAAGCAGTGGAGGCAGCTCAAAAGTTCCATCAATAGCACACATACACTGTGCCTCATAGCTTTTGACCCATTTTCATGCTGAAGGCAGCATACAGGGCAGTGAATATTACAAGTATCTGTCAACATGCTTAGAGCATTAATATTTATCATTTTATTACCATGGGTGTCAGCTGGACAAGTTCCTTTCTGGTTTATGTTCCTACCATGCCCTTCTTGTTAATTTTTTAAATTGAAATACATGAAGAGAGATCTGTGATGTCAGTGCCGGAAATTTCACTATAATAATAAAAGTTCTCTTGTTTCAAGCAGCTAGGTTGTCGTCTTTTCTTCTTCCTTTGGATACTCAGCCCATGATTTTGAGAAATCAAAACGCCTGTACAAAGCTTTAATGGATCGTAGCCTACAAGTTTGTTCTCTGTGTTGTAACTTCCTGAAGGTAAGTAATAAATTATTTTGTTAGGCAGTCAAAAATGGTGCAAGAAGCCTATTAATGTTATCACAGTAACGCCAGCCAAAATGTCTCCACCTGAAGCTGTATTTAGAAATGAAAATCAAAGAGTCAGTAAAATACAGCAGACATCACTGAATGATAGATTTACAATGAATGTCTTGGATTGCTTTCTGTGAGCTTTAAAGCCAATGAATGTATTTTATCTGATTGTAACTTTTCCAGAAAAATAAAAGCCATGCATACAGTGTGTGCTCCATCAGACTTTACAGTATCAACTCTTTTTGGCACAGTTACTAACACAAATATGTTCTTTTTCTCCTACCTGATGAATACCATAGTAATTTCTGTGACCAGAACACTAGACATTTTGATTATCTGCTATCAGTTAACAGTTATTTCCTGCTACTGAAAGATGCTTGCCAAATAAGTTTTTACAAAGTAGATACAGAAGTCCTTGTTTTGCAGTTTTCACTATGCTACTGAAAGCCTCTAGGAGCAGAAAAGAAAGAGATTTTCTAAGTCCTTGCTGGGAGATCAGCATAGCTATAACAAAGGGATATGTAAAACCATGGTGGAAGATTTGAATCTATTGACAATAGCAACACTTGTTTCTCAATTTTTGTTCTTATCTGAAATTTATCCATTGGTGAATTTAAAATATTTTACTTGAAGTTCTGTTTGACAAGTCTCTGTGTCTCAAAACAATTGCCACACATGGGGTAAAATACTTTGTGTTAGCCCTACTAGAGAAAAATAAAATAGTTTCACAGTTTTATATCTGACTGAACTCTTCACTTTTGAAACCAGATATATCATGTGAAGAAAACACAGAGTTTAATAAAAAGTTAAAAAATGGATTTATGTGAGACTATACATGTTTTCTAGCTGGATGCAGACATTCAGTCCTACTTTCCAAATTACATTAAAAAGAGTTTGTAGTTTCTAGGTGCCAGCAGCTTTGACTGAGAAATAGGCCTTTGGTCTGGGGATCTAGGCACATTGATGTTTCAGAAGGTGTCTCAGTGTATTGTTAATCCCAGCCCACTGAACAGTTAACTACATACTCAGTTTATATTTCTATGAGTCACAGGGTTGTTGTACCACCACATTTCAAGGTGGCCAAGTGGCTGGGCAGCCTGCTGCTGATCCAGGTGGAGTCCCCAGCATCCTCTGTGCAGTGGGGCTGCAATCAGTGTGTCCTTGGGAGCTCAGGTTCTTGGCCATGCTTGAGTTCCATTCCTGCTGGACACTGCTGAGGTTGTTTTTTGGAAACTACTCAATTCCTTTTGGCAGTAGACAGTGAGGAGAAAATGGGGAAGGAGGGAGGATATAAAGAAGAAGAAACTGGCAGGGGGCTTGCTGCTCTCATACTTGCTGCTGATCAGCTAGAGAGAAAATATTCATTATCTGTCCCCCACTCTGGGGCAACCAGCATGAGCTCTCCACAACATGAAACAAAGCATCAATCTGATGGCACAGCAGACTGATTTTTGTGTGTGACATTCTTCTGTGACCAGGTGTAGCTGGGCGTATTTCTTACACATGGAAGGAGAGAGGGCACATTTGAACTGAGTAGATTTTGTTCATCAGTTACACAGCTCAGCACAGCTGAAATTCAGGAGTCCTCTTGGCTGCAGACAGTTAAACACAAGATGTTCTGGTCGATGTCACTTTCATAGAGTTTTCTCCATACTCTGTGGCCCCAAGTGGTCACTAGTCAGAGGCAAAGTTCTCAAGAGATCATGGGGTGGCTGAAGAATCACTCCTTCAATATAGCAAGCTAATTGTTTAGGCAAAGCAACTAATTACTGCATTTCAAAAACTACTCTCAACTAAGTAGGTTATTTTTATAGTTTTGTTTTTCAACCCTATGGAATCAAGTTTTCAGGTTTTTCCTGCTAATTGATTTTTTGTATGAAGACAGAAAAAAATAAGGAAATACAGTAAAATATATTCTGTAACTCCAAGAAGCCAGGAATGAGGCTCTAAGTAAAAAGATGATAACAACAAATTTGGCTATATACTGTGGGCCAGATGAAGGGCAGTGGATAGGCTTGCTGAAATAGAAAACCTTGAGAGTGTCTTAATACTCACCATATTTATTCTAGCACCATAAATTTCAGAGCTACAAGGGACATTGAAGTGCCTGAGTATGCACACATGCACATGTCCCTACTAGTTTATCAGCAGAGTGACTGCAGAAGGTTTTTCTGATCAATCCAGAAACAGCTTGAATATTTTCACTGGGGAAGGAACATTCCTGGATAAAAAGCAGTATTCTTTCAACAGGGGTAATGCTTTGAGTGGGGGTGAATTATTTTTGTTTCTACATGTTTTTTTTTCTCACAGATGCTATACTAAAAATACATGGATTTTTAAAGTATGTTTGAAAAACAGCAAGTCGGGGATAGATTTGCTTTTAGTTTTTGAGTCAGAGTGAGCAGATCTGAACTGCTAACCCCTTAGAATGACACAGACATGAAAGGGATGTGTGTATCCTTTCACTGTGCTGAGATATCAGGATAATTATCCACCATACGGTTCCCTCTCAGAGCTTTTCAGTGCATTTTGAATGAAGAGACTGTGAGGATAGCTGATTTTAATCTGAGAATCCAGTTTAAAGGGGCTCAGGAGATTCAGTGCTAATAGAGGAGCTAAGTGATACAGAAGTATTACTTACTCCTCAAATGGGAAGATGAAAATGAGAATCCTTAGATAATACAGGATGGAAACAGATACCTGCTGATCTTCCCCCAGGCTCAAAAAAAGACTGAATGAAGAGTATGGAAGGAAGCTGATGCCATATAGGACTGTCCTTTATCAACTCTTTTCATTCATTCCAGTAGACCTGAACTCCATATTTTAACTCTGAGAATATAGGGGAACTAGTATATCTATTATAAGGGAAAGTTTGGGCTCTCTGATGCAAAATTAGTTTATTGTACAGTGGAGTGCAACAGGCAGTAATGATGCATGCATGCTTAGATGTAGCTTGTATGTGTCTGAGTGTCTGTGGCTTTTTACATCTGTATGTTTTATCACACCATTCTAGCTCCTTCTTTTGGTGTTTTAGCCTTCACCTGTCTTAATTTTGCACCCAAGAGATATGCCAGATTCTTACTCTTAGGAACTGGCATAATATAAACAGCAATATAACAATAACTTGCCAGAAAGAGCAATGCAATCAGAAGAGCTTTGCTTTGCTTTGCTTTGCTTTAGTTTCCTTTGCTGCTGTATTTATACAACAGGTTTACAACCTTATACTGCCTTTCCAGGAAGAAGTACTATCTCCAAATTGACTTTTGTCAGATTGATACCTATTGAGGAGCAGCAGTTTGGTTTTATAGGGCAGAAAACTACAGGTAGCACTGAAAATCTAAAAATGATACCACAGTTAGAAGAAAAGTACATAATTTTTATTTCTGACTTTTAACATTTCTTCAAAATTTTCCATTGACTATCTCCATCCTCCTCAAATCACAAACCACCTGCATGCTAATATTCTGCTGTCCCACATACTGTGTTTCTCGCCTTTATTGAAATGGTGTGCTCTGCTTTGGGAAATACACAATGCCAACGAGGCCTGTACTCTTTTATTCAGCCAGCAATGCAGCTGTTCCAGCTCATATGTAAAGGTAATAAAAGGTGAGCTAGATTTAAGTACCTAATAATGAAACCTTTAGCTACATAATAATGTAAGAATAGGAGAAGATTTATGAGAACAGAGGGAAGCAAATGAATAAACCTTTCTTAGCAGAAAACAAATAAAACTCTTTGTGATTAATTTTCAGGAGGAACAGTATGAAAGAGAATACTGAAATGAACTGTATGATCTTTAAGGTCCCTTGCAATCCAAATCATTTTATGAGTCTATGATTCTATATTTTCTCAGGTCATTTTAGTACAGGAACTAAGGAATTACTCTCTTTTGGTACTTCAGTACCTGTGTGGTACTAAAGGATTGTATTTTTTTGGCTCAGAAGGTTAGCAATCTGACAGTATCAGGAATCATTAAGAGAGTTTTGTTTCCTCTAAATGACATTTCTGGAACTTGAGTCCCCTATGGAGTTCTGAGCTTGTGTCTTTATTTCCTGTCCTCCTGTGATGCAGGGAATAAAATGTTTCTTTGAATGTTTGTTCTTTGTTGAGTGCAGCATGGAGACGTTTGAGAATCAACAGTCCCTTGTGTTTACAGAAGCAGTCACTTCCCCACTGCATGCTGTCTAGGAATTACCACGCTAGTCAATTTAGGGTAAATTTGCAAAGTGGTGCACAGGGAGTCACACAGTTAAATCCCATTGATGTTAATAGGAGTCATGCAGCTAAATCCTTGCACATTGCTTTGTAATTTACTTCTTTGTGTTTCTCAAACCTGCTGGCTCATGACTAATTTCTGTCTCTTATAGAAAAGCTTGAATGTGTTTTGGTAGTGGAATGGGCACAGTCTATCCTTCACATTTTTTCTGACATTTAAATATACATTCCAAAATATAGACATTCCCTCTTATGATTGATGTCTTAATATATTTGCCCATATGGGTTCCTTATAAGTTACAGATAAATCAAATTAGCATCAATCACCACAGTCCTCAGCACCTGAAGTTCTTTAGGAAAGAAAATGACATTACTAAAATTTTTGAAAGCTAAACCCATCTCACAGGGAAAAAAATTTGTTTAGGTGAAAGCATAATGTCTGGAAAATTTGCTTGATCAATTCTGAAAACACTGAACTTGCTCTTTGGTCTTCAGAATGGTGTGAGTAAGACATTCTAAATTAATTTCAATTTTCTGAAGAAAAGTGTTTTTAAGTTCATTTGTGGGAAGGAGGAAATGCAAAGAATTAGCCAGTGTTTCTAAAACTGAGGTTAAAGAATGATGAAGTGGCTCGATGCAGGCATGAAAGTGCTTTGCCCCTGTGCATGTTTAAATCTTGGTGTTGTGGTGATGAGTATCATTGGATTATTTACACCATGACTCCAGCTAGCCATGAGAGTGTCAAAATGGCCATAACCAGGCAGGCATCAAAAGTAGTACAGCTGTGCTGGTACAATACTGCACCCATAGTAGTGAGCTCTGACTCCAAGGAAGGTTATTAGTTCAGTTGCAGCACCCTGCTGATGTGGTAACACGACTTCTGGTTCAGGAGCTGGCTCAGGCAGCTCTCTCCAAAGAGTCCTAACACCACCCTTCACTGTATGGCACAGGCATGCCCAGAAAAACACTCATAAGATAATGAGTGACTCTATCTTCTGGGTAAGGTTTGGATGATTCCCAGTAAATGGGGCTTAAAACTGCACCATGAATGCTGAGAGGGAAAAGAAAATATTGCTTCATTTATACTGCTGATTCACCCACTGAATGGAAAATAAATTATGAAATCATGTAATTAAAGACCCTGTCAGCAGACATATATGCAGAGCAGGCATATATGAGGTGGAATAGGCAGCCTGATATAAAAATCCTGTAACTGCTCTGTTGGTCACTGGAAGGTCTGAGATATGCAATTGGGCAACAGAGGTCAAGCTGGTATTCCTTGCTCTCACTTTGATTCCCTACAAAAATTTCCAAAACATCACATGATTTTTACATGTGTAAGGAGTAAGGGTGTTAGCAAGACGAGCAACTTTTTGGGTGGGGGTTAGAAGTTTATAAGTTAGTTTATAAGTTAGTCCTATAAGGATACACACACATTTTTTGTGCCTTTGGAATACGGAAGTAAGACTCCCATGTAGTCCTACAGAATATAAAGAATGTCAGAAGCTTTTGTATTTTAAAAATAAATTGGCTGTAAAACGGTGTATTCTTGGCTTTATCTGGCTTCAGGATGGTTATAGGCATATGAGAATAGGCTTTCTCATAGTGTTTTGATTTTTCTGTTTGTCAATGTGGTACACCGAGGGGAGTTTGACATATCTGGGGCCCTGCAAACATCTGGACAGAGTAGGCAGAGCTATTATGGTTCACCAGAACCTGACTTCCATATGTTGTATCCTTCCACTTATGTCTCAGGATTGCATCATGGGTTCTCAGTTTGTTAATCTCTGCAGGCATAAAATCTATTCATAACAAGTGGTTTTGACTGACGTGTGAGCAGCTGGGGTAAACTGAAAGGAGCAAACTGAGATGCAGAACTGCTGACTAATTGTGCTTCCAGCTTGTTTTAACAGCAAAATCTGCTTTAACAGAAACAAACAGCTTTACAAACTTCTGATTCAGTATATTGAGTAGAAAGGCAATGCTCTGATATGTTGCACCCATGGCCAAAAGGAAAGGAAAATTGCATTAAGATACTTGGGTCACATGAATAATAATATTCTACTTTTCAGGACAAGTTATGAAAATATGTTTAAGCTGATATTAATAACTATTAATAACCATTGTTGGAAAAGCAGGAAACCAATCAGAATTTCAGAAAAGAATTTCTTAAGTGTGTCAGGAACAAACAACAGTTCAACAACTTAATCAGTACAACATGAGATACGGGTAGTAATCGCAACATAGAAAAGGAAGTGTACAACAAATTTTTTTTTTAATCTGTTTCTGAAAAAAAGCAGGATGATGTATTCCTATGATAAAGTATTAAGGAAATACTTTCTATTGAGCTAGAAGATAAGGCGGACCATACACTTAAACAGTGGAAGTTAAATATTTTTCTGAAATCAGCAGGATGGGCACCCTTGAGTGCCAAAGGAGTCAGAATGAGGAGATTGAATTTCTTTTACTTGCAAATCTTGCAGCACTGAGGAACTTAAAAATCCTTCAGAAATCAATCAAACATGACTGGTAATTGATTGGTAATGAAAGAGAAGTCACTGCTCTTTGGCAAAACTGTTGTAAGGCTAATCTGGAAAAAAAGCGTTTGCAAAAATTATGTAATTAGTAAGATTTTAATGAACAATAGGACATGTTGAATTTGAAATTGCATCAATACTCGATAAAAATAGTATATCTAATGCAGGTGTGTCACTTGTGCATATGTTTAGTGAAGATCTTGTTGAAGACTGTGAGCACCATTGATTTTCTCTGTGTAGCAGTGGAAGGAGGAAGTGTCCCTTGTAGGGCTCTAGCAGGAATTATCTATCAAAGTTTAAGTGCCCACATCTGTATTCATCTCAACTTTTACAAAATTAATTGTTTAATATGAATTAATAATTTAGGCTTCTACAGAAGGACAGAGTTGCCTTCAGAACATGATCCTTTTTTAATGTTGCTATCTGAATTAGGTTATCTAAAGTGCTCTGAAGGTGCACATCTCTCCTTGCACAGGGAGCTGGAAAACTCCTTTAGTCTAGATATGCTGGCTCAAGAGAGAAATCTACCTGTGAATGAGGCTGGATGTCCCCTCCTTTGTAGGTACCTTCTGTAAAATAACGATGAAAACACCAAAAAGTAGTGGTTGCTACTTTCGGTAGTTACTACTTGTGGTTATTAATGTTAAGTAGATTGGACACCTGGACACTTCACAAGCCCTTAGAGCTTTTTCTTTTAAAGAAGTTTTGAGAAAATATTCAAATGCATGTTACATATAAATTCCTCTCCCCACCTGTTTAGCAAAATAACAATGTGCATTGGGTCCTAGAGCATTCAGCTTCATTCCACTCTATTTTTAGACTCATGGCTTTCAAACAGAAATTATTTATAGGTTTGTCCAGCCACAAAAGAGGGAAAAAAATTATGTAGACAATACACAGAAGTATGGAAACTGTCAAGCAGAAAAGAATGATTATCATAATATAGTGTTCTAAATTAAGTAAAAAACTGGTTTACTGATCTCGAAGTGTTATGTATGGAAATTCATCATCTTGTGATGCATTTCTGGGCTAAATATTATTTAATACTTCAGTCAGTAATACAAAAGAGAGTATAAAATAAATGCTGGTATGACATATATGCCACAAGGGCTACTAGAGAAGTTATTAATAGGATAAATAAATAGAACAGATCAGTGTGAATTTTTTGGCTAAAAACACTGAAAATATTGCTGTTGATACTGCCAAATAAAACATCACACATCTGGAAAGGAAAACCACAGTCAAGTTTACAGTGTGTCAGGCAATGCTCTGGAAGGTAAGAAATGTCTTAAAGACTTGTCTAAAGACACGGTTGATTTTACAATGAATCTAGCATAAAAATAAAAATCTCTGGATAAAACTGGAGAAAGCTGTGCAGGAGCAGGGAACGGCATTCTGCAAACACAGTAAGTAACATCTGAGATAGTGAGTTGTAATTCTGAGTCCCACCAAGGCATCTATGCTTTATAAAGGAGATTACAGGAATGATGGAATTGGAAAAAATGCAATGATGATCTCCATCCCATTGTCAATGAGACCTACACATGCAAAAGAAGGGATAGAAATTATTTTATTGCATGAAGCAGTATTTTCATGAAGGAGGTGAAATTCAATCATAAAGATGGCGTGATCTAAGCACAGTGATGCAAAGAAAGCTAAATGTAAAATACTTCCTTAAAATTAAAAAATTGATATATAAATGAGAAATGAACTGCAAATATTAACAGTAAGTAAACAAAGGACTAATACTATGTAAATGTTGACAGATTATCTATCACTAGGGTTATTTTTAAGTTATGCTTTTATTCAGACACTGTGGAATTGTTGCAGAAATTAGATCTGCTCCCCTGATATGCAAGTGTCAGATTAGATAATCACAACAGTTTTTGTAGGCTTCAAATCTAATAATATTAATAAACATTTTGCAAACAATCATATGTTTTGAGTTGCCTCTATCATTAGCTGTTCTACTCCCTCTGAGACCTGTACTTCTCAAACAATAAAGTGCTTTGACAAGGTAAGGCTCTCATCTCAATTTTAGAGGAAAAAGTATTTTTTCTCTATATTTGCTTTGTTGGTTCTTTGATGGTTCCTGGTAATTTCTGTGTACCTTCTTCTTCCTACTGTAATAAAGAACATTGAATTTCTGGGGGCATAATGAGACCTATTGTATAGTAGAAAGAAACCTTCTCCAGTAGAAGTGTCACAGTGAATTCCATAATGCTTTATTTGGTACTAAGTTTAAGCACTTAATGATTCTTCTTGTCATTACTCAACATCAGTTCACCAAAAAGAGCAGACTCACAAGAAAATGAAATATCTAGTGGGCTCTACTATATTTTTATATAAAAATTATAAAGTAAGGGATTTTAAAGAAGAATTTATGTAGTAGAAGAAAGTATGAATACTGTTGGAAATATGCAGGAACACAGAAGATACTAATGAGAAAAGAAGAAATTACAAAAATGACGAAAAAGATGCTGCTGGTACAAGATATTAAGAGAGTGAATCTGCACATTCTCCTGAGACCAAGATGAAATAGTTTATTTCCGTCTGGTCTCCAGAAGGAAAATAATGTGACTGAGAAAATGATTAAAGCTTCATTAGTAAGAGGACAATGAAATTAGTAGCAAAAGAAGTTTTAAGAGCGATGACATAGACTATTGGACCAAAAATGGTAAATAAAATTACTATAATTTACAAATTTTTTGACAGGATTTCTTTTCCTGGCATGTTTATCTTTACATGAATCTTCAACAGAGCCCAATTTGTTTTCCTCTCCTCGACTTTATGTGATGCCAAGAAGTTTCTCTGGTCATTGGCACAAGTGTCTCCAGCACAAGAGGATGTTTAGATTGTCTACTCTGTCTCTGCTCTGCTCTCTGCATTCTCTGCAACTCTGATGTTAAAGGCTGATAAATACTGTAGTTGCCCATCTTTTACACTGACTACCAGATGATCAAAATGGAAAAAAAACCTCCTATCAAAGATGATGGGTCACTACTTAATTTGCTTGGGGTAAATCAAAGCAGAAAATTTGTAGTTGACTTTAATAACTGTGGCTATCCATTCATCTCTATGACTTAATGCCAGGTTTTGTAGTGCACAGTCTGTGCCATGAGACAGGGAATGGTTCTGCACATGGGTGTTCATCTTTGCAGCACAGACAGGCAATGAGTTTGTCACAGTAGGTCTCCTTTAAAGCCATTAAAATTACTAAAATCTGACATTTACTCTCGGAGTTTTATTGTGCTAATCTGTGGAGTGGCTAAAATAGGAGTTGAAATTGAGCTGGCTGCATTACTCCATTACTCTGGGGGTGAGGCTTGTTGAAAATGTTTCTGCATTATCTCGTACAAATGGATGCTGGTTTGGAATTGTGGCTTCTAAGTGGTGTGGTGCTCCAAATCTCATTATTCCTGGTGTCTGTCATGTCCTGAGAAAAAAAACAAACTACCTCCCTGTAAATGACTCTATAAAATTTTGAAAAGAAAGTAAAATATGAGAATAAAATTTTTTTTTAAGATACAGAAAAGTAATCCTTCCTTCTTCCTAAACATGGTGACATTTTTTCTATTTTCTCATAAATCTCTGTTTTCCTGGATTGCAGCCAAGACTGAAAGCAAGAAATATAAGTATATTTCCAAGAAAGACTTGTAATTTTCTATTCAATTGTTAACACAACAGGAGAGTCAATTTAGTTCACCTTAGCATTTTGGAGAGAGCTGGTACTTACCCCTACATGTCAGGAGGGATGGAAACTACTGGGGAGAAGTGGTGACAGGAGGAAAACACTTCATGGTACAAGCAATAACAGCAATTCAAAGGAGATGAAAAAGAAGAAAAGAGTGAATTTTCTCTCTTTTGTTTAGGCAGCACACCCGTAGTCCTAACATATAAATTCCTAATATATAGCCTCTTTACTTCTCATGTAAGGTCTTTATATCATGTTATTTTGAAAGTGGTTATCCTTTTTCTTCTGCCTTCACTCAGAGTCAAGATTAAATGCTTGAGAGACAGATTTCTTGTTCGGACTTGGCTGTTTATTAAATCTTATCTATACCACAGAGTTCTTCAGCACTTCTAGCTATCAAGCCAAAAGTGAGGAAATGGAGGTGTAGCTTGCTAGTTACAAAGTCTTTTAAAGACTAACTATTCAATTAAGAGCTAACATCTGTATTATTTATACTTTTGACCCAATAACCAAACATTTGTGACCTGCACTGGGGTGCTAACAATCCAATCCAAAAACTACTACCTGAAATCATGAAGAAGAAGGAACAAGAAGGAAGAAAGAGACAACACCCAAGAAAGTCCATCTTGTCCCATACCTATTACTATATTCTAAAACCCCAAATTCAAAACCCTTCACCATGTGAAATCACACACTTTTAACTGCACACCAGTGGTTCTAACTCCATCACTCAAATTTGGAAGCCTTCTCCAAGGCCTCAAGTCAAAAGTAGTGTTCTTTTGAGGGTCAGTGTCAGAAATCACAGAAAGCTTAAAACTCTCAGGCTTCAGGGTTCCAACATTATTTGATGCAGAGGAATTGTGAAAAAAGAGTAGACAGCAGTCTACCCCAGACTCTATTAGGGGTGATCTCAATGCAGAAATCTCCCCCATCACACTTGTGTCTGCCCTGCAGCACTCTGGGCTCCTCAGGCAGTGCAGAGGGTGGGCGTGGGGCAGGATGAAGGTGTGAAGAAGGAGCCTTGCCATACTGGTGGCTCAGCAGCTTCAGGAGGCTGTGAGGCAGCCAAGCAAGGGCTTCCCCAGCCTCTGGGAGGGGTAAGGACCTGTGCATGAAGGAGCATTGGTGCAGGGGACACCAGGCAAAAGGATCCAGCAGGATTGCTGTCCTAAAACCAGAACCCAGAGCCACAGCTGCGAAGGGCAGGGTGAGCTTCTGCACCAGTGATCCAGAGAGAGAAATTAAAACAAAACTCAGGCACCAGTCACCTGCAGTGCTGAAAAATTAGTTACATCTTTGTGTCATTCAAGTGGTGGTGTAAACTCAAGGGAATGGGGAATTTCAATTCATTGCACTAGAGCTGTGAGAGATGAACAGGCACTGGAAAACCACGTGAGTTTTGTCTTTATGCCATTGTTTGCATAAAGGGGGAAGACACCTACACTTGGCTCCTGAACCTTCTCTGTGAAACATATTTCTTCAAGCAGTGTTTGAAAAAAATGAGGCTTCAGTAGGTGGGGTATGGTTTGGAGAAAAATGAGAAAGGGGGATGAGGCAAGTGAACAGAATTCAGAGAAAGGCACAGAAGAAAAGCTAGCTGCGTGTGAATACCTTTTATTTTTAATGCTAACTGTGATCCAAAACATTCAGATGCAGTAAAGAATTTGAAATTTCAGGCAAAAAAGAGCAGGCAAGCAGGATATTTAGTCACATCTAAATGGAAACACATTTTATTGAACTGTAGTGTTACTGAACTTCAGACTTCTTCAGTGATTTCTCCCTCACAGTACCAGCCCATTACTTGTGAAAATATATTCTTTCTTTTCTAAAAATATTGGGCAAGTTCTGAAGGCATGTGTGGACAGGAATGAAAACCATTTCTAATGTTTCTGGAGGTATATGTTCCCTTATGAAAGGGAAAATGAAGACAAAACTAAACCAATCAAGGTATGAAACATTTAAGCATATTACTTTAATGAGTGCATATTGAAAATGAATGCACTGAACTTTTGAGATTGTAGGTTCATTCTGGGGAAGGACTTGAGAATTACAAATTTGGCTCCATTCAGAATTAAAAAGAAGGTGTGTTGATTTTTTTTAACTGCTGTTTGAAAAATGGTTCACTTTAATGCTGCTTTATGGTCTAATGAAGGTCAGATAGCTGCTGGGGAGTAGTGCCTGTGTTTTTCCACTTCCTGTGGTGCTCAGGAAGGAATGACCTTGCAGACTCAGTTTCCTAAATTTAGGTACTTGTGTGTGTGTGTTCAGCTATAAAATGGATTTATAAACTTCTGTAACACACAATGGAATTTTAATCTGAAGCACATCTGGATCTTTGGAGTTGGTTGGTCTCACCACAAGGCAGGCTCCTACATACAGGCAGCTGAGCTGTCCTCAAGTCTCTACTGACTGCATGGGCTTGAGCTGGGATTCAGGCATTCAGGTTTTATGTATCCCATCCACTATTTTTAAATGTCTTACTTTGGCTTTCAGGCATCTCTATTTATAGCTTTCCATCTTTCTCCTTTTTGCACTTTTTTACCAAAACTCAGTGGGTGCAATTTGGTATAATTCCACTGATATCAGTGGAACTTTGCTGGATTTACACTGGCTGTGGTTTTCCTTCAGCTTAGAGGGTTTCTTTTAATGTCCCATTTCTGTGACCATTGTTGGATTATACCTTCCACTAACATTTTCAATGTTGTAATTAATTTGGATACACCGAAACCCAACATTTTAACTTCTAAAGAACACTAATCAGCACTTCTGGCTTCTTCTTTTTTTTTTTTTCCACTTCAAGCACTTGCCCATAAACATCTCATTAACAAGAAACTGTTGCAAGTGTTTTCATTGTTTTCTCTTGGCTTTGTGGTGAGCTAAGTGTTTCTGCATTTCCTGGGTGGATGCATCAGACTGTGACATGCTGAATCTGGTTTTATCAGTTTTATTCTGTTTAAGTTATTTTAAATGCTTGAGGTAAGTAGCTATATCATTATTATTATAATAATTATTATTATTACTGTCACTCCTTTTATTGCTGTTATTATCAGCATTTGGGAACTACTGATTGTCAATTCTGTATTGAGAATAACTTAGCATAACTCCAACCAGTTCAGCCAGGAGCAGACTCGTTTTTGCTTTGGTTTTGGTTTGTGGGGCTGGTGGTGACAAGAATACTGTGAGGTTTCAGCTGTTGCAATGTTTGGAGTTCAAGCACTGTTTGTCCAGCTATGGGACAAGGATTTCAGTAAGAGGACATATTTCTTTGTAAGTTGAACAAAACATTGAGAGACTTTTACAAGACCTACATGTTCTTTCTTGTTCCAGAAACTCCTATAAGCCAGAAGTATTTGTTGCAATGTGAAATATTCTGTGAGATTATGAAAGCTTTGCAGAAATCTTGAAATATGTAGTGTGGCAGGAATTTCTCTTTTCATGAGTCTACATTTATAGATAGGTTCAGCAGTCCTTAATGAATACTATAATAAATACTATAAGGCTAAGGGTTCTGGTTCTGGGCCTTAGTTTATTAATGTAACCTTGGTTTAAGAAATGGGAGGAGAAAAGGTTTCAGGTGCAGGTAGCATTAGTTAAAGGAGAAAACTTGTTAAAGGAGAAAAGTATGATGATTTGGAGGATGATCTGGGAAGCACTCTTGCTGTGGGCAGCACCATCTCCTGTGGCCATGGAAGCAGGGGCACCACAGAGCTGCTCAGGCAGCTCAGGAGCACAGGGCAGCGCTGAGCTAGAACCCCCAAGGTCAGGCTTGCACAGAGCTGTGCCTGCTCCTCAGGTGGTGCTGGGAGAATGTGCAGATCAGCTGGGGCACTCCAGTGTGTCCCAAGAGTGTGAGTGCTGGCAGCACATCCATCTGCAAACAGCAACTTCATCAGAGCTGTGAGGGCTGGGGGAGTTTTCTCCATGTAATGCTAACGTGGCCCTGGAGCTCTAGAGCAAGGCAGTTCTGCCTTGCTGTTCCTGCAGTCTACTGTCAAAACCAGGGATTTTAGAGGTGTTTTCAAGTGCTGACTAACAAAATTCTAAAGGAGTATAAAGGAGTGTGTATTAGCATTTAGCTGAGGAAAAGAATAAATTAATATTAAAGTTCCATGCTTGAGTATCATAAATGAGACTTTTTAACAAGTTCTTTCTCCTATACCTTGGAAAGGCTTTGGGGTGATCCTCTCAATGTCTTAGTACTTACATGCCTTAAGACTGCTCACTTTTCTGGGCTACTGGAAAGGTGAAATCATTATTACTTTGCAATCCTAAATGATAAAACTCTGTGTAAACATGTGGTAGTAACTACATCTATTTTATGCAGGTCAGGGTTTGGAATAGTTCCAAAACCAAATCAGTTGCACTGTGCAGATTTCATTTTGTGATATTCACCTGTTGGTTTGAGAGATACATTGGGGCTTTTTAAATGGCCTTGGTCAAACATTTACATCAACTCTATTAATCTTTCTGTCGGCTTTATAATTAATTGAAAACTGATTTCTCCATGTAGCAACTTATTCTTATCAGCAGACGTTATTTTCATTATCTCTGTATCACGGGCCAAGGTTAGAGCACTCAGCAATTTTAAAAGTGTTATCTCAGCTGTGGGCTCCTGAGCCAGATTAGCATGTGTGTAGTAAATCAAAATGTATTCAAGATTCCTGCAGTTGTGCATGTGCTAATTCTCTTTGGGTGTAACTCAAATGGGATGAGAGAGCAAAAATAGAGTGGTAATCATCAAACAGAGCAGGATTTCCCATCTTGTGGACAGGTGTGTTCCTGTGGCCCTCCTCAAAGCAGAGATGTCACTGTGAGGTTAAAATGCCAAACTCTAACAATAGAGACATAAACAGAAAGAAAGACCAAAGATAAGACATCTGGTGCTTTCCTTAAAGATTCTGAGGTTGAAGTCAACTGTTTGCTCAGTTTTGATAATTTATGACATGATCATGGAACTTGTGTGGTCCAACACCATGAGTGAACTGACTTGAGGTGAAGCAATACCTTACTGTTTGCTTTCCACACAGGCAGAAAAAGGAGTCTTTTTCCTTCTTTGTGGGATCGTTCATTTGTCTGCATGTTATGATCTGACTGTGTGTCTCAGCTCTTGTGGCAGCTGGCCTGAGACAGTTCAGCCTGTGCATCGCTCTGGCACCTGTGTGCTCCCTGCTGAGACGTGCTGGGAATGCTGGCAGTCCTGAAGGAAAGCCTCCTGGGGCTGCCTGTGCACACACTCAGCAGCTCCACACCTGAGAGGCTGTACTGCAGCAGCTGGTCTCAGCATAAATGATTCCTATAGAGCTCAGCACTGTGCACAAGAGAGTCTGATCAGGAGCAGAATTCCCTTTACCACTGATGGCACATTGGGCCTTGCTTATATCTGTGCTACAGAAATTATTCATGCTCATCACTGGGCTGTATGAAATTTATTTTGAATTCTTATTTGATGCAGTTTGTCATCTATATTATTGTGCTTGTGTCTAATACACTATATGGTTAAATAAATACATATTTAACTGGACCTGAATTGTCCCTCTGACTCAACTCCTAAGGTTGGATTGATTTTCAGAAATATAGTTATATGTATCAAAAAAATTACTTAGCCTCTCCTGGACCTCTTTAATTGCTTTAGGAATTTGGCACTGGCTAGTTCAATCACTGACTACATAAAATTACTAATTACTTAATCAAAAAGAAAGAAAAGACAAGGAAGATGACTTCGAAGTTTGTAATCAGCTGTAGCTATTGACACGAGCACGGCTGCTTGACAAGCTGTGATCCGTGCACTGACGATCATAAAGATAATGGGGTCAGCTCTAGATTTGAGTCAAAACAACAAGAATAGATTTGATTTAAATGAAAGAAGAGTTAACTATAAAAGCTTGAGTATGTGAGAATGGCTATAAAAATGATAGTCCTGAACAAAATGTTTCTTTTTGTTGAGTTATCAACTGTTTTTTTCTAGGCGGGATTGCCTCCCTATTTGAGGTTTTTTTTTTGTTTGTTTGTTTGTTTTTTTGTTTCCTCAGTACTTAGTGGGTTCCTCTGTTTAGCAGATGGCCAATTGCAAATGTTACCAAAGTTAGTTTCTAGTTCTCCTCTTGTGGGGAAATTTTTAAAGGCTCATCCAAATTCAAGTAATGGATAACTGAGAATCCAGAACAAAAATACAATGAAATTTTCATCAAACTACCCCAAAACATGCATCATTAATTACCTGATTTTGGAATTTTTTGAATAGCTACAATCTTAGACTGGTTTTCAAGTCTGACCTCGCATCCTCTTTAATGGTGTTTCCTAAGGCTGCCATTAATTGCAAATAATTCTGCACATTTTATGCCTTGGTTGATGTGCCTTTATATCCAAATCATTCACATCAGAACAAATGTGAAGAAACATGGTTTAAGAAAAGATAAATAAAGGTGTTTCATTCTCCAGCTGTTCACCTTTTTTTGTAAATCATTTGCCTTCCCTTATAAAAGACACAAGCCTCATAGAAGTATGAGGTGATCATTGACAACATGACTCTTAAAGTAGTTATAGCTTCCAGTTAAATAATCAAATACTTCTAGACACTGTATTATAACTTAGATTAATTGACATTTCAAGGCATTTAAAAATCCCTACTGGTGACCTGCTAAGAAAGCTTTATGTGCCATTGTGCTGATGAAGAGTAACAGCTTCAAATTCAGCATATTAAGAATTTTGTAAATCATATTATGCATCTCAATAAACACTACTACTTATTCAGAAACCTGCCACGCTCTCTGTTACTTTTTCTCAGGTCTGACATTATATCTGAAGTCTTGTACAGATGAAATGGGACTAAAAATGCTTTAATACAAAGAAATTGAGAGAAAAAAATGCTGAATTGTTAAAAAAAAAACCTCTTCTCTTTGTATTCATAATGGTAATCACCTGCATTCCTGACTACATTCTTCTAAATGCATTCTAAATGCCTGTCTATTATTTTTAGAGGAGAAGATGAATTCTCTCATGCATTGCAGAAATTAATAATAACACTTTTACTTTTTACAAGTGACACCAGAATAAAGGAGAGCCAAACATGACTTTCACATTGAGCTTTCAGAATTTCATTCTACTCTTGGTCTTGTGAGGCAGTTCAGCACTCAGCACAGGTCAAGGTCTAAATGGCATATTGGTACCCCAGGTGTTCTGCTTGGGTATTAAAAGACTTAACAAAGCAAAAATAAAAGACAATTATTATCACAGAGAAGCTGTCTAATCTGCATTTCAGTGAAGTTTTTTTTCTCCAAAAGTGAAATAATCTGATCAAAAGAAGAACAAAAAAATTACTTTGTATAGATTACTGAATTATACATAGATATACTGAATTATTAGGACATGAAGGGAAAACAATTCTGCCATCACAGTAGGCAGAGCAGAGCTTGTCAAAAAGATAAGGCCAAAATAAGCTAAATATTGTTTCTTTAAGATTCAAGAACAGGGTTTATAGCAATGCAATGTTTGTGATTAATGAAGTAGAAAACAGATGCTTTATCAGTGGAGATAATATCATCAACGTTCTGAGTAAGGAATAGTTTATTATTTCACAAAAGCTTGGTGCCCTTCTGGCCTTGCTTAGGGACTTGGCAGGATATGAAATGAAGATGAATGATAGTTTAAACAGAGTTCACTCTTCCTCACAAGACCTTATTAGTAAAATAGGAATACAGAACATCAGCTTGCAAGATTAGTAACATGTGAAGCACCTCTGTAATGTACTTTCGTTTTTTTTAAATAATTGATTAAGAGCATGTAGGACAGATCTCATTATCAAGGTCTATTGATTTTTCTACTCACAGCCTGTTGCTAAATCATTTTCCAATTATACAATAATATTGTAAGTACAGAGGACAGATCTGGATGGAAGACTTAATAATTCAATGAGCAGAGCAGGTTTTTTAAGTTGAGAAAGACAGGGAGGTAATGTGGAACTTGAGCTGATCTAAGTAGGACTATGAACACAGCCTCTCAAAGGAAGCACCAAGGAAAAGTTTATGTTTTAAGGTGGATTACTAGAAGATTGTGTGCTTGTTTGCCATAAGAAAATGCAGCACAAAATGTGGTCACTGAATATTTGTAAGAACAGAAAAGCTGTTTTGTGTTTCTGACAAGGTACTTTTTGAATCCTTAGACTACAGGAAAAAACTTTACAGTTAAGAATCAAGTATAATAATAAAGGGAATAGGTTGCAGCAGCCTAGATACTTGGTCATTGACAATGATTGGATACATATTTCTGTAATTTTTGACAACACTTTTTAGCCCAGGAACTCTAAACATTTGTTGAAAATGAAGGGATTTTGCTTCTTAAATTTTATACTTATTTTCCTGTTGCTGAAAAAAACATTACAAGGTAAGAGACACAATTAATTTAATCTTAATTTTACTTTTAAAAAGTCCACAGTATATTATTTAGCCTCCTCTATAACAAATGAAAGGTAATTCAGATGACCTTCTTCGGGTTCCTTATTTCAGATGGGTGAATCTCACTCCAAAGAAGCTTATGTTGGTATTGAGGGATCCCAGTCAGTAGCTTCAGATCAAATAGTGAACTTTCAGGGGCCTAAAGGAGGCAAAGCCTGACAGAACACTCTTCTCTGCTGGTAAGGAATGCCACTTTTTTTTTTTTTTTTTAAATCTCATGCATTTTAGACTATGCATGGCTAGATGTATATTAGAAGCAGGCTAATGTGTATATACATAATCTCCAATATACTATATGCTATCCAAAGTGTAGAGTACAATAATCATGGGAAACCAGCTCCCTGAGTTGGGAAACTGTATTTATACTGGCTTCTAAAAGTGCATAAAAGTAGATCAATAAAGGCTGTCCCTCTTTAGTTACCTAAATCTATGAAGTTACATCTGCAGCTGTAGTTTTAAGTATGGTTTTTGTAACAAATTTTTGGAATAATTTATTTTTAATTTATTCTTTAGCTTAAGAAGATCTTTGCTTACTTGCAATTAATTAAATCCAGTTCCACATTTATTTTTATTCATTAGTAACTAAGTTTTTTTTCGTTTGGATAACGAATCCTTGCAATTCTTCTCAATAAAATGAAATAACATTAAACCAGAAAAGATATTTTGGATTAAAGGAAACAATGACATTATTCCTCCATGCTTATTTAACCCCTTTAAAAATCCAGTTTAATTCTGAAATGGAAAACCTTTTCAAATGCTGAAGATGAAACATTTAATTTTGAAAATATTGAGTAAAACAGTACTGGAAAAGACAGGAACAAGTCTGTAGAGTTTTAACTACCGGATCTCTTTTGATATCTAACTGCACAGCAACCAGACCTGTCTCATGATTGCTGTTGTGGCACTGAAGCAGCCTGTGGCTGTTTCCTGCTCATCAGCATCTGAGTGCTGCAAGACTACCTCCTTCCAGCAAATTTTAGTTCTGCAGGCCTTGAGATTCCACAGGTTCCTCCTCTCATTCTTTCACAGTTCCAAAATTCACAAGCTGTTGGAAGTAAACACACAGAAATGATTTTTAGAAGGTGGTTTGCAGTAGTAGCCTAAATAGGCAATACAAGGATCCATGGGACAGGTAGTGCTGCGTTTTTAGATGAAAGATTGTCCAATTCTTCTCACACACTGGCTGTCTCCCCACATTCATCAGCCCTTCAAATTGTGTTATAAGACCATTCAGTGAAGAATTTTGGCTTTACACTGTGAAGAACAAACAGAAGAGCAGCCCTCAGCCTCAGACAGAAACTTGTAACACACATGCATGAGTAACTAAGAGCAACACTTTTACCACTTGGGGAAACACTCAATAATTCAGATTGTTTTTCCACATGTTAAACAATGTGATTTGCAAGTGACTCAAATTTAAAAATAACTTCTTGGAAAAGGCAGGGAAAATAACCCACAAAAATCCCAGAAAGAAATAATGTACTGGTAAGGTATTATTTAGCCTGTGTGATTATTTTTAAAAGACTACAGCTTCTTTTCTCATACTCCTTTCACCTTTATAAAATGCAAAGTGTGTAATACCACAGACAGTGAAGGAGATTGTTTTAATACCACAACAACAAGGGTGTGGTAGCCACTGGGACTGGTGTCAGCTTACACTCAA
This sequence comes from Toxostoma redivivum, assembly GCA_013397375.1. Taxonomy (NCBI): domain Eukaryota; kingdom Metazoa; phylum Chordata; class Aves; order Passeriformes; family Mimidae; genus Toxostoma; species Toxostoma redivivum. The sequence goes on along the minus strand of VXBI01002862.1, from coordinate 965,880 downwards.
ATTTATGTCACTGTACCAACACTGCACTAAGATAAAAGATGTCTCAAATCTTCTATCACACCTCCAACACTGAAGAGCTGTCTAAACTATGATGCATGGCACTGGATGTGGGGACAGAAACCCTTCTGGGTGTCCTCTAGTCTGTATGTTCAGTCTTGTCCAAAATTTATCTTATCTAGATGAGGACAACTGGGATTTTTTGGATGAGAATTAGCCTTTAGAGGAAAAAACTAGGGTTGTGATGGGGAGCTAAAGAACAGAATGTAGGGCACTGATGAGTGAAAAGTCTTCAGTGTCTTGTGGAGTAGAAGTCTTGTGTGGTGAAAATAGGAGATGTGAAGTTGCAGGCATGGAATATGAGTGTTTGAAAGTCAGATCCTTGGGGCCAGGAGTGTAAGACAGATAAATGTACAACACCTGGCTGTAAGCTTGGAAGTCTCCCACCTGTGTCTTGTGATGCCTGTGGTAGCCTATGTACCACCAATGTAAACACAGCAAAGAAATACAGCAGCTGAAAACCATGGGACTCTTTCAACTTGCATATTTTATTTCCTTGGTGTTCGGTGTGTTTAATTCCTCTTGGAGAAGGGCAAAAAAAATAAAGCATCACATAGGTGACAAGATGGCCCCAACAGTTGTGTTGATATTTGTGAAAGTATGGAAACACAGAAAAATATTCACATATTTGTCACTATACTCAGATAGTTCTGGCATCTGATATCTTGGATAAATTTGGATAAAAGTGAATGAATAGTATACCTGATTAAGACAGGCCAGATGGTATGTATGATCCTGACTTTTTGAAACTGAAATGTATTTCATTAAATAAATTACTACTTCTCATTTTCCCTAAACAAATAATTAGCATTTCAGCAACACAGAATAACTACTTAATATAGCTATAAAAATATTTATTGACATTTACTTGGTTTCTCTCTCTTTCTTTTACTTTCTCTCTCTTTCTTTTACTTTTACTTTTTTTACCCCATAAATACATGTTTACAAGTAAGAAATGAAATATATGTATACTTACAGATACATTTATAAAATATATTATTTAAACATTTACAGGTGTTTGTTTGTTGTTGTTTTTTTAAATCCTTTGATGCTTCAACCAAAATCTTCATAAGAAAATATATCCTATTGTCCCATTTCAAATGAAACACTGGCATGATGTTCATGGCTCATCCTATATAGCAACAAACTTATATGAAATGATAGTTTACTTTCTGGTCTGATGCAAGCGCTGTCATTTTTTTTTTCCTTTCTGTACTGATAATATCTATTCTCCAAATCTAAATTGTTTTACTTGGCCTCAAGCAAGGCAGCATTATTTTTTCATATGGCTATATGTTTTAAAAAATGAAGGAATAACGTTCTTTATTATTGATAATAGATATTAGTTTTAAGAACCCGCAATGAAGGCTGAAGCAGTGTAATTCTTAGTGTCTTGCAAATACAGAGCTAAAGATGAAGCTGGTCATGCAAGTCCATAATTTCAGGGGTAAGTGTTTTCAGTGTCCCTGTATACTCCTCTCAGTGAAGATAACTTCTCTCCTCCTGCAAACTTCATGCTCTCACATATAATCATGGAGTTTACCATGTGTTCATTATTTGTCTGCTCAGCTCTGCTATTGCTCCCGACCCATTATTTCATACTATCCCATCCTAAACTTGCCAAGGAGCATGATTTCATCTCTTACAGGGCATGTTAACCAGTCCCAAAGAGGGACCAGGAGACCTGCAGGAGGGCATACTACCATAAAAAAGCAAAGATGCATGAGGCTTTCACCAGTTTAGTTTTTTTGGTGGAGAGCTGAACAGGCTGATATATGTGTAAGTGTTAAATGGGAGAGACCATAAGGGAGAGTTTGTGAAGAAAACTTCTCTATGGAGAAGAAAACCAAATGTTAAATTTGTTTTCCTTTTTGGGTCACATTAGGAGCTTTATGTGGTTAATGAGTTTAGTATTGGAAAAAGTGTGAACTTTTGTATTAAGACTTATGCATAAGAATGTTTTGATGAAAACAAAAGTAAGAAAAACTGAATCTGTGATGATCTTGTCTCCCTTCCCCCACACTCTTTCCCTGCATATTCCAACTAAAACTATTTCAGAAGGTCCCAGAATAATATACACTTTCTCCAGCAATGCAGAAACCTCTGGATGAAGGAAAGTCTGGTTAATCCATAATAGTGGCAGGTCTGTTTATTGATCTCATAAATTGCACTTTGCTTGACCTGTCAAAAAAGCAGAATTCTCAGCATGTGCTTTCCTGCTACTCTAAGAGCCTCTCGGGCAGATTGCTCCCCCCAGCCTCTCCCCCTATGCTGGCAGCTGTTGTAAACCCTGGTCTAAATTCATTAACCTTCCTCCAAACAATCTATTCGAGTTCATCCTTGAGAAAGTGCAGATAGAACAATAAACACTCACTACTGATTTTTCTTCCCTGACCTTCTTAACACACCCACACACAAGCTGCCTTCCTAATTTTCTCCTAATAGGAGGAAAATTAAAATCAAAATCAATCGGAATTGAAATCAGCCCAGAGACTAGGAATGCACTCATTAGAGGCAGTATTAACACCTGTCTAATACCAAGGAATACTGCACAGAGTAATCTGAGTGGTACCAGACCAGTCAATGGCATGTATCTGTAAGAAACAAAGGGAATTACCATTGCTTAATGGGAAAACCTGTTCAGTGTGAGTTATTGGTTGCACATTGCTCCTACCTGAACAACTGCCTGAAATGCAGTATTGTTGCTGCCATGCAAATGCTGTGAGTGGATCTCCAGTGATCCTTGCCTGGGTAAGAAGCTTTGTTTTGCTTCAAATGGATAAAATTGCACACAGCTTCATGACTTGGATACTGGTGTTACTACAGAGTGTTGCTGAGTTGTATCTACAGCCAGGACAATCTGGAAGTACATTCCTGGGTATCTTTTAACAGTACCTTTTCAGAGAATGCATTTTATATTTTTAAAAATTGTGTCTTTGAACAACGCAATTTTTGATAATGCAATGTGAATGCTTCAGTAAACAAAAAGGGAATGCTTTAAAGGAATCACTCACCTTTAAGTGCCTGATTCCCTTTACCAATAAATAGAGGTGAGTTCTAGCTCATATATGATTTTACTGGAATTTTGAATCATAGGTGTTTTATGATTGACTCGAAATACTATCTGGTTTTATTGTCTCAGGAAGAATACAAAATCTGAAATTGAATTGTAGGCCTAAGGTAACTACAGACTAACTGTATTTTTTTTTTTTTTGACCAAAATGAGAGAGGATACCTTAGATGAAGCACTAAATTTCTAGGTGGCTAAAGGTAGCTATGATGAATCAAAGCAAAAAAGTACTGAGATAGCTGAATGGAAGGTTTGAAAAAGTTTTGCTAAATTTTTTGCAAGTTCTGCTCTCACTTGAACTCAGTTTAAATAGCCATTTCCAAATATTTTCTTGCATAAATCTAAAAACCTGTATCTGACAAACTGTCAAAATCATGTTCAGATAGATGGCTTTGCTAAGTATGGCTGCAGGTCAGATGTGGGTTCTGCCAGCTATGCAGGCGTTTGTGAGCATGCTAAGTACTTGGAGTGCAGAATAATTTTTTCAAAAAAGTATTAAAAGGGAACAGGACTCCTCAGTGTTGTTTCTGATGTATCCAATAGCATTATTTTAAATGTAGAAATACGCAGGCTTTGAAGAAAACTCTAAAAGGATATCTTGCATTTTGAGGATGGGAGATTGTCTCGTGCTTGACATTTGCCTGGAAAATCAAAATTTTTTGGTAGACTGATGAGCAGAGGCATTGGAAAACACAAAGAACAATAAAATTGCAGTTTGTGTATTTCTTTTCCCAGCCTTAGTAATATTTTTATTAATAAACCCCAACTAGTAACAAAACATTTCCAGCCTCTGGATCTGAGAAGGCACTTCAGGACACACTGTGTATGTCATGCAGCCTAGAAGGCTGTGAAAATTTAAAGGCTTGCCATTTGGGTAATGCTATCTCACTATTTTCCTCTGTCTAGAAGACAGTGGTGAGTTATAGCATTTTGCTGCAGTAGATGATAGGATTGTAGATTGGTTTTGAATTACTTCTACGTGTCTTGTGAACAGAACAGGAATATTATTTTGGTGGGAACTGATCAGATCTAGCAGCTCCTAATGAAGGGGCTGTTCATTGCCTGGTGTTTCTCAGCAGAAGCCATGTGTGCATTAAGGCAGCTGTAAGAAGCAGTGTGGTTGGTGGAAGACAGAAACTCACCTTTCCAAAAAGCAGTCTCAGGCAAAGTCAGTCAATGGGTTGTATGAGTTTGCTAGAGAATGGGGAATTCTTGGAATGCAAATTCAAGGATTGATTTGAGTCATACTAGGTTAGAATAGGTCAGAAATTGTTTGTGCTGTAGGAAATCACTGAAGTTTTGTCTTAAAATTCCTTAATTTCCAAGAAATTCTCGTGTAATGACTGAATGGTCAGTCATTGCAGCAGCAAAAACAGTATATAGCTTTACAATGCTCTTTCTTGGCTCATCTGTAATATTTGGTGAACAGCACCTGATTGATGGGAATGTAATGACAATCCAGCTCCTCCACTTAACAAGAGAGAACATCCAGATAAAACAGCCTGTGCCTCTGACACCCAGAAATGGCTGAAATGACTGCCAGAAGTTATTGAGCTGGAGAGAATTTTAAATGAATGAATTGGGCATGAGTCACATCTTTCCACAGAGCAACTGTGGGTGCTGCCTGCCAGAGCACTTGAGAAGTCAACAAGGGCCCCTTTTGAGGGAGCTGGGAGAAAATTCCATAACTGACTTGGATTTGGAAATCTGTAGTGCATCTGGGATAATAATACCCCACAGCAGCTAAGATTATTTAAAGAAAAGCAGCTTCATATTGTCAATAACTCAAATACCAGCAAACTTGGGTGGTGAAGGGTAGCAGAGTGTTAATTGGTCTGGAAGCAGTATAAATACTTTCTGCATTTATGTCACTTACAAATGTTCACTGGTGATATGTTATCAGTAATTTATGATGTGCCATGACAATCGCTTACATTTCTGACAAAAATAGCAATTAGTTAGAAGAATGAGGATTCTCCTTGAATGTTTTCATCAAGTCATAAAGGGGATTTCTTTCTTTCCATGCACGAATTGCCTGTAAAAATACTTTTAATTTGGAAGTTTACTCTCTTGACTGAATTTAATCCAGTTTTTAAACTTTTCTAAGGACCTTACAAATGCTCTCATGAAATTACATGTATTAATTATGTGCATATCCAGTGCTTACACTGGCATGCAATCATGGTGATAAGTACAAAAGAAATTCATCAATTTAATCATGCACTTTCTTGATACTAGTTTCTTACACTGTTGCTTATTTGATTTTGTTTCCTCCTTCACAGACATGGTAGTTATTAACAAATGCCATCTTCCAAAGGAAAAATAAAATGTGCATCAAAATTTTCAAGTGTTGTGTCATATGTGGGGAGTCCTCTATTGCCCAAAAATTTCATGCAGGATGCTTATCAGGTGCAGGGAAATGAGTGGAGGGGTCCAATTTGTCACAGCTGAGTATCACAGTGCAGGTAGGTACTGCACTGTGTCTCCACTTTCAGCCTCAGGGAAAGGCATTTGCAGCACTGTGAGAAAAGTCAAATGCTGTCTGAAGATGATGACTGCCATGAATCCAGAAGATCTCTGTGATCTAAGTTGTTTGGTAGCTGGAATAAAAATCCTGTAAAATCCAGGCATCCTTGATATTTTTAAAAAAGTTTCTGAACAACATTATCTTCCTGTTTGCAAAGCAGAAAAGTTTCAGATGTTGCTAAGTGCATCTACTTGTGTTTTACAGTGAATGCTAGTAGAATTTGTTTGGAAAATGAGGACTTTGCCTAATTCTTCCTGATGTAAGAGATTCTAGAAATAAATTTCAGAATTCAGAGGGAACCTGAAAACACAGATATAGTATTATAGTTGCATTCACAGGCCAGCAAAAGATTCAAGTCAGAAGCAATTCACTTCAGCATGTTTCTTCTTTGCAGGAGAGGTGGAGAATGCAGTGATGAAACTCCCCTTAATAAGTTTTATAAGCAGAGATATTAAAAAATTATCAGAGCCAACTGAAAATAACTGCTTAGGAGTTTTGGGTAAGCACTGGAACTGTCAGATTTCAGTAATAAATGTAGTTATATTTAGTTATGTCCATACTTTTCCTTCCAGACTCACTTGTTTTATAACTAAGCTTTAAAAAAGCTTCACCTGACAAGTCTATTTTTAGCTGTGGATGGAATCTAGGATCTGAGGACCAAGTGTGGGGTGTTGAAATATGATTTAACCATAAAAGACAGAAAGTGGGCTTTTTTTTTGTTTGGTTTTTTGTTTTGTTTTGTTTTATTTTGTTTTGTTTTGAATGTAATTTGGAAAAGATGTAGGAATTGAACCTCTTGGATCCCTTTGTATCTTCTCTAGGGGTTACTGTGTGAGGTGACCACAGTCTCAGGTGACATTGTTCATTGCCTGTGGCTTTGGAAAGTCATTGGAATAAAGCTACTACATCACTCCCTGGGCACTGTGAAGGTATGAAGCACTGCAGCTGAAATGGAACAACTTTGCTTAATGTTAGGGAGCAGCCAAATGTTATATTCCAAACAAAGGGCAGAATTTGGTCACTAAGATCAGTCAGTGGAAAAGGAGACTCAATCTTCAGATATATTACAGAAATAGTTCTGTGTTTTCAGAAAGATACTTTTTTAGGGATGTGTTTAATCTTTTATTGAACTCCCTCAGTCCTGCACTGCATAACAATGCAGCAGTATGAGCTGCTATACTCATCAATATGTGCTTTCCATTAGATCTATGAGGAATAGATCAGAAATGCCTGCAAATCAGATGAGTAAAACTAATTGCAATGGAAAAATGTTATTTTTTCCCTAAATTTTTCTCATTCTAGGTACAGAAATATATTTCCTCAATTCTCAGAGTAGGTGACAGGCTTATTTCAAGGGTGAAGAAGATACTGCAAAAATACTGTGTGGCAACAGTGTGAATCACTGGGCTTGTTGCTTCTGGAAGAATATTTGGCTCAGAGGATTCTGTTTTTTGTGAAACTTCTGTTATCTCCCAACCCCTGTCCTCTGACATTGAGCTGTTATGTCAGTGGCACTGAATAAAAATGATCCAGAGTTAACAGATAGGAAAAGAATCTTCAGTCTGAAAAAGAAAAAAGGCAACTTGAAATTTAAAAACCTTAAACCCAACCAAACAACATACCATGCTAAACTAGTTTTTCAGTTAAACTCATCAGGAAAAGAAATTAATTTTGCTTCTGGAAAAAACATTTCTCCAGATCCTCTCTCTTTCTGTGACTTTGTGTGCAGGAACACAGTGTGTATTAGAAGAGGTGGCCCATTCTTTCAGACCACTTTGACAGGAGCAGTGAATTTCAGTTCTCACATTTTCTCAGGTGTGGAAACTCTGAGGCACAGTTCATGGACCTGGGCTGTCTGCTGGAAATACTGCCAGGAATGATAAAAATGATAATAAATTTGCTTTTACTGCTCCTCGCTGTTATAGTAAAGTTGTCCTGTATCTTTACACAAAAATGTGTACAGACCTTCTTTATAAACCCCTGAGGAGGAATTTGTGCACAAAAGTAACATTCTCTTTCTCTTCACTTATGTCTGTAGTGTCTTTTTATATTTGTGGATGGTGTCCAACAGGTTGGAAAATACATTGAAAACCTAAGCCAGTCAGTACAATACTGGTTCTAGTTTAAACAAAAACCAAGCAGGTTTCCCCTTTCCAAAGCAGCATCTCCAAAAATACTTCTCAGGTTCAGAGAGTACATTTGTGTCTTGGTTTAAGTCCTTCTGTACTGAATAACAAGCAAGGCTATTTTTACATAGTATACATGTCCCTTTTCAGGGAAAATAGGTTTCACAGAATCATGGAATTGCTAGGTTTGGAAGGGACCCCTGGAGCTCATTCAGTCCCACCCACCTGGCAAGGCAGGGTCACCTGGAGCAGGTTACATAGGAATGTGCCCAGGTAGGTTTGGAATGTCTCCAGAGAGGCAAACTCCATGACTTACCTGGGCAGCTGTTCCAGGGCTCTGCCACCCTCAATGTAAAGAGCTACTTCCTCATGCTGAGGTCAAACTTCTTACATTTTAGTTTGTGGACACTGCTCCTTGTCCTGTCACTGAGCACCCCCAGAAAGAGTCTGGCACCTGACTTTTCTCTAATAGCAGAAGAAGGTTTGAACACAATGATAACAATTTTTTATATATTTGGCCAAAATCTTTGCTAGTACAAAATGAAGTTAGCACAATAACATTTATGTCTAGTAGTGTAGAATTTGAACCACAGTGCATGAATCAAGGGCAGTGTCAAAGGAAATGTCATCATTTCCCTGAGTTTTTTTTTTTGAAAAAATATATAAGGAACACATTGGATTTTTTTGACAATTGTTTTGCAAAATTTCACAAGAATTTTCCAGAATGTATGCTTGCTAAATGCAAATGCCATGTGTATTTTATTGCTGAATAAGGAGAAGCAGGATTGACAAAATAAAAATATTGATCAAATGTAAGTAGTAAAAAAAAAAAAGTCATAGCCTGTCCCAGCTAATGCCCAGAGTGTTATTTGCACATTTTTATTATGAGGATGGGAAAGGATGATATTTTCTGGACATGGTCTTTGTTTTTTCTGAACTTAAGACTTTACAACACACCTTCCAAACTCCACAACACATCTAAAGCATAGCTTCATACTAGCTACTGTGAAGGAAATTAACTTCAGCCAACCAAAGCCAGCACAGCATTCAATCAGGGACAGGAAACCAACAACTGAAATGTTGTCTTTATAGGTTCAAGCTCCTCCAGATATGGTATGAAGATGCAAATGACCCATTTTAAGCAGTAAGACAAGAGGTGGGTCTGGATGAGGGAAATGAAAGAACAATTGCCTTAACCAACTATCTATTAAGATTTTTCTCTTTTTCATCTCAAAAATCCCCCATTTCTAGTATTTTCAATATTCAGTGTTGCTGCAGAAAGATTCTGATAAATGAGCATTCTTTGGAAAAACAGTTTCCCTGCAAAATACCTAACCAGCAATACTTTCACTTAGAGTCCAGTCTGGTTCCTGTAGTAGCCAGTGTGAATGAATCCAGATCACCTGAATTCAATGAAAATATCAATATTACAGCTTTTATAGCTTATTTTCCATGTACAGAGCACTAGAAGAAAAGTGTGCCTGGACAGTTCAAATCTGTATGTGTAGCAGAGGTCCTGGCTTCTGAGATATAACATTGTGCTACTCTCAGTGTGAACTATGATTCAGGGTTAGCTAAAGCTCAAATTCAGCAGGTAAAACTGTTGTTGTGGACCAAGAGAGCACAGGTGAGAGATGCATGAAGCATGAGACAGGAAAGGGGAAAGACAAGTGAAGTAAATATGAAGAACTGAGGGGAACAAAGACCAGTGGACAGGGCTGAACATGACTGGGGAGGAGTGGGCAGCAGAAGGGGAGAGCAAAGAGGAATGGATTTAAAAAAAATACACAGAGAAGTAATAGAGGGGGAAGTAGAATAAACCTGAAGGCAGTGAAGGTGGAGAAGTAGAACAGCTTCCATCTTTGCAATGCTTCACAGAGATTTAAGAACAAAGAGTCATGACAGCTCTGAATTCAGGGCAGAGTACACAGCTGAGAACAAAAATGGCACTGATTTTAAATGACCTGACACAATGTGCTGTCTGGATTTTTATTTTATTTCAAGAGTCCTGAAGTCCATACATTGCATTTTTTTTGAATCTCTGACATTCCCTGTTTCTTTTTTTCCTGTCAAGAGGTAACTTTGTTTTCTTGCATAAAGTCATGATTCATTTTGTATAACTCAGGAAGGAGCCTCAAGGCAGAAATCCTTCTCCTTCATTTGGAGCATCTGTAAAATGCAAAATGGAAAAAAATCTAATGGGAAGAGCAAGAGCACCCAGACTCTTGCTGTCTTTCACTTGACCAAGGCAAAAGGCTGCCCTGGCTTTAAAGGAAGTTAATTTGCAGCCCTCCTGTCTCCCCTGCATACAAACGGGCTCATGCTGCTGGCTGCCAGGGCAGCTGGTCAATATGCAAACTCTCATCTGAGGGTAATCCTACCTATTAACCCACACAGTAGAGATTCAGATGTGCTTTTTATCCCCCTCACCATCAGTCCTCTGTCTAGGCAAAGTCCCTCTGGTTTTCAGTGGGAAGGCTTAGCCAACAGTACCCAGTGACCTAAATTCTGCCTCTCTCCTCCTTCTTATCCCACAGAATTTCGAACTGATCATGTCCCAAGACAAGTTTTGAGTGTGTGCAACGACAAAAAAGAACCCCAAACATGAAGATTAAGAGAGAAAAACAGCCACTTTAAAGGCAAGTGACAGAACTTGGTTATACCTTCTTTGAGTTTCAGGAGTTGGTTTCTTCTCAAGAGAAATATGAAATATTTGTCTGGCAGCCTGATGCCTTCCTTCTCCCTTGCTCTAGAGTGGGATTTCCTCTAGAGTGTAAAACTGCTGGCTACACTCTGGATTCATCAAGAACTGGACAGGAATATCCATCATGTTTTGTCCACCCTCTGAGCTGCCATGCTCCTATACAGGGCATTTACCCAGGTCCAGTTTCTGCTCAGGTTTCCAGAAGCAACTCAAGGGAGTCACAGGGGCCTGAGGACAGCCAGAAGAAAGGTGCTTATATACCTTGTACGTTCTTGAATGTAATTTTGGATGCTCAGGTAAGATTTCTACACCTCTTCTTGTGTCTGTCTGAAAATCTTTCATGACAAAGACTGCCATGAAGAATTTTCTGAAGATACATTTCTGACTTTGCCTACAGATGCATTTTGCAGAAAGTTAGAGAGCTGAGATCCAGAATTCCCATCTCTACAGTGCAGCTTCATTGCCTGGCAACACAAAGCTGAGGTGAGGCTTCTTCTCTGTCCTGAGGGCTGAGGAAAGAAGGCAGAGGCACCTTGAGAGAAAGAGGGCTGTTCTCAGGGATGTATGCAAGACTTCAATTTCATTTTACAGATCTAGCTCTATTCTTTTGTGATCACAACAGAATAACTGTGTTTGGTAGAAGGTTAAGGTCACATACAATGTGTGGGACATTTTTTTATTTTACAGCAGAAAGTGGTTTCTTCCTCTACTTTTTCATTGATAGAGTTGGTAAAGGTATATTTATTATATTTGTGCTTGTGGGGTCATACTCTAATTTCAGCTTATAGGGAGCACCAGGAAGTGGAATTTAATTTTTTTCCAGAGATCTTAGCAATAGAAAAAACCTTCATCCATCTATCTATCTATCTATCTATCTATCTATCTATCTATCTATCTATCTATCTATCTATCTATCTCTTCCCCCCCCTTTTTTTAAGAAGGACGCCTTCAGAATGTTTACACCTATGGCCTTATCATATAAGTGCTTGGTCTGCAGTTCTGATGGGGAAAGGAATGGTAAAGCATCACCTACTTTATTCTTGGTGTGTCAGATACAATCAGGTGATGTTTAGAACATATGAGGCATTGAGGTCAAGCTGTTACAGACTGATCAGGGATATCATCACAGCTCATCAGAGTGAAATAGAAGGAGAGAGGTTTAAAAAATAAGAGAGGAATAGCCTACAGAGGAGAGGAGAGGTGAGGAGAGGACTGCTAACTACTGCCACATGAATATTAAATATGAGAGGGCAAAAAGAGTTCCTCTTTGTGGTAGTGCTCTGGAAATGTATAAGTGACAAATATATATGTATTTTTTTGGGAAAAAAAATTCCTAACAGCTATGTTCTGAAATCTAGAGAAAGCCCTTCCAATGATATTCTTGAAACAACATAAAAGTCTCCTGGTTTAGGTTACTCATCTATCATCATTTGCTGCTCTATGGAGATTACTCCCATTGTAGACTGAGAAATTGAAAGAATGACAATGTCCTTGCAACATGTGTAACAGAATCTCTTAATACTGCCTTATAAAGGAATGAATAATTGGCATTGATTAAGAGTATGTGGGGACAGGACACAGTTCTGTCACATGCTGGGTGATTTTACCTGAGAGGGTTTTGGCAGTCTTGGGTTACTTCTGGGTCTGTTGCCTGGCTCTCTGCTGGAACTGAGCAATTGTGGCTATGAAAAGGGAACCTCTCCTGAAGCTGGGGTCACAGAGCACAGGCATGGCAAACCAGTGGGAAGAGGCTGGGAGCTCGTGCTGAAGGATCAGCCTGGTGGGGAGCAGGGACATGCTGAATCCCAGCAGCTGGCTTGTGTCTGTCAGTGGGGCTGCTGTGCCAGCTGGGAGACCTCCTGCTCTGCACTCTGCTTGCTCCTGCTGGGGATGACATAGGCAGTCTGCAAAACAAACAGCAATTTGTTAGAGCCTGATGACAAATTCACACGTTGGCTGGGAGTGCACATGTAAGAGGCAGAAAAAGCCAATTCCAGCTGGAAAATCTCACTGGACTGTGTATTGGCTTAAGCTGGGCAAAAGCTCCCTTATATCTTATCTTATATAGTTGTTTCCTAGGATCCTTGGTATTCGTTCTGTCTCCAGATAGGGAAAAATGAAATGCTGTCATGGGGTGAAGAAATCTATTGCACAGGTGATGTCTTCTTTGTGCCTTCACCTAGCTGCATATCTAATGGCCTGGCAACACACAAGTAGTTCGTGTAGACTCTGTCAATGGGTTTAGGTGCCATAAATCCCACAAACTGATTTGTTTTAATAAGGAGCTTCTTGGAAGCAAAAAGAAAATAAACTCTTTGCTCATAGGATACATTTGAAGTTTGACCTGCAAAGCCATTCCAGGTGGTATACAGCTTGGTGAATCTCTGTTTTCTCTCTTTTGGAGCAAAGTCAGATTGTTTTCACTGTGATGAGCTTTTACTGCTCCCTCAGACCAGCTCTGGAGAATGTCTGCTTCTGTAGTGGTAGATGTGTGTCCCGAAGCGACAAGCAATGTCTTAGAACTGAACTTCTGCCAACCATTCCCACTCCTTAAGAGAGCTTATCTGGAAACACTCATCCTACCCATTATATTTCTCAAGTGAAATGCAAACACACTACAAAATCATATGTATTTTTGCTGAAATGTCAGCATTTTGTAAGGGAAAAAGTCCTGACTTTGCTGAAATTGGAAATTTCACCCTCCTGCTATGTTTTATGTTAGCATGTCTAGGAAACATTGCCTCATGGTATCAGTAGTTCCTGAAGTTATTTTACTGGGAATCCTCTTTTCCATTGCATTTCCCCTCTAAGACAAGAAGGTACTGCTAGACACTACAAAACGATAACAACACACTTTTTGTTACAATGATATAGACAAAATACTTCATGGTGCATTTTCGTGTGATATATGTCAACTTTTTGGAGAATCTGGAAAACTTCTTGTGCTTAATGGGCTGAGCAGAGATTTTCTGTGGAAGTGACTGTCTGAAACAGAATTGTTTTCTTTCTGAAAGAGAACTATTTTCAAAATCAATACTTTTACAGAGAAAAAAAAAAAGTCAAAATTCTCTGACTTCCCATATGAACAGGCTTTGCCATTTTCATTTGCTGTGGAAAACTTTTATCAACCAGGAAACAGGAAAATTAATTAAGTAATTAAAATTAATTAATTCCCTATTTCTTTTTTCCAGGAAATTTTTCATGAAAAAATTTTAATTCCACTCTAAACCAGGCTTGCAATTTTCTCAGAATATGAAGATTTTTGTAGGAGAGATGGACATTTTGAAGACTGCTGAACCTTTTCATTGTGCTAAGGTTAGGAGAAAGAATGATTAATGTGAATATGAAAGGCATCTGCAATTTCTAAGGATTCTGCAGTTATCCATACCCCTGGGATTTCCAAACTATATCATGAAATATGCTTCATACCTGAATATTTGGCAAAATACGTGACAGAAATTGTTTAAGAGTGGCAGCTGAATGAAGCACGTTACTTTAATTCACTGATTAAGTGTCTGGCTCCCTATCAGCTTCTGAGTGATTGCCATTGATTTATGAATTTATATATGATTTTGAGCCTTCCTAATTAAGATGCTGCTTTTCTTTTTCATTCCTGTTTGACAGTAGAGGTCAGCTGACTTGACATTATATTATTTAAGTAGTCTGCTTTATGAATGACTGTAGTGGGGGGTTTCCAGGAAAGGATCTGAATTTTGTCCTCCTGAAAGTCTGAGATTGCTCCTGTTCAGGGAATCTCTATTTCCAATAACTCTCTTCAGAAAAGATATGCACACAATTTGTAGAGGATGGAATATTCATAAAGATATTGATTGCTGACTGATGCTGAGGGAACTTTTAATTTAAAAATGGTATAAAATTATTTAAAATCAATAATGTTCCAGAGGTCCCATTGACACTAGAAATATGTTTTTATCTGAAGCAATTTCACTCAGAAAGTAAAAAGGGGAAAAAAATATTTTTTTAATAGAACTTTACTTTCTTTTTCAAATAACCTTTTTGGTACCCAAAGTCCCTTTGGTGACAGCTTTACTGGCTTTGCATAAGGAATGCAATGAAGTCAGAAGTCCCCTCAAAACAACAAGAAACACGTGCAAAGAATAGTCAGGAGCTGTAAAAGTCAATACCAGTGCACTACACAGTTTTTCTTCTGCACTGGAAAAGGCATCAATAAAGTCCCCATTAGTAGTCAGTAGCCTTATGTCCTGATTTTGAAGGCATAAGCATGGTAAACCTCTAAAGGGTTATTCCATCTGAAGTACAAATCTGTTAAATATGTATCCATACTGCACCAAAATACTTTAGCAGTTCCCTTGAGTGAGAGATACTTGTTTGAGCAGTCTATCACATTATATGAATTGTATTTTGGGTTGCACAGATAAATTTAACAGTGTTCTTTTAGCCATTGTGCTGGATGCACTACAGACCAGCTTCCTCATGTATTTATTTAATGGGTCTCCATTGCACAGGGTTTTGTCTGATGGAAGGAAAGTCAGTTTTTTAAGAGGCCTGCTTGATTACTTTAACAGCTCTTCAGTTTGCTGGTCTCCAACATCTAGAATTAAGTTTTCTATTCCATCTTGCACAGGACTGAATAGAAAAGGGTGAGAAACTGGGAGAGTCAAACTCTGTCACCTAATTAGACCAGATGGATTTTACACTAGACTGTGAATTAGCTTTACCTAGAGGTGACTGTTGTGCTTCAGGGGAAACCACAGTGTTTGGAAATCTTATTCCAGGCTTATTTTAAGACAGTTCCCAATAGGATTCTGGTGAAGAAGGCACTTTGAACAGCATCATGACAATAACGAAATTTGAAGCTAACTCTTTAAGCTGCACCTGATTGTAACAATTGTTGAAAGAAATGTTGTCATTTTAATTTCTCCTCTAAAGAGTGCTATAAATTGAGGATGATGAACAATAAGATGGCCAAGGAATGCAAAAGCTCTGTCTTGAGTTTGAGTAGTGCTGCTGGAACACCTGCAAGTCTCAGCAGAACTTTAGGAAGTCTCAAGTCTTAGAGAAGTGTGCTCATGGCCAAACTGAATGCCATGGACCACAGAAAGGTCCTTCTGTGATATTTTTTTGGGTCAGTGAGTAATCACTTCCCTAAAAAATTCCATTTCTATGGAAAATTCATTTTTCCCTGTTTTACCTCTAACAAAATCACTTGGGAGTTGAGTAGAAATGACTGGAAGGTGAGGAGAGGCAAAACATTATGAAAATGTGTCTCTTGCATCTCTGCATCCCTGGGTGGGGATGGACAGGCTTGTTTTCTGTTTGCTTTCTTTTCTTTATTTTAATTGATTTGCAAAATGCTGCTTTAAAGTCTAATTTCTGAAGTTGTTTCAGTCCGTGTTTTTTTTTTAACAGATGGAGGGACAGAAACATATTCTGGATAAGACTAATTTTTGAGCTGTTTATCTCCAGCAAGGTTGGGGGCCTGCCCATCACTGGCTGCAGTGTGTAAGTGGCTGGTCTGTTCTCTGTTTTTGCCTCCTTGCTGCTTCTGTTTGATTAACTCAGCAGCAGTTGGGTATTAGCTGGATAAAACTAGCTCTCCAAATGAATATGTTTATTGAGGAGCACAGGTTGAACAGAGAATTAAATTCTGATGCTAAAAAAATTTGGTGCTTTCCTGGAGTGATGTCTAATCACTGAGTGAAAAAAATCCCCAAGGAACCCAAACATAAAGGCAGATTTCTACAGTATCTGTTCTATAGGAATACTTTAGGGACTTAGGTACTAATAGGTGGTCACTATTTATATCTCTGGGTAAAGAAACAGATACTGAGGAGCTAAACCTGTAAACATGTTTAGATATGCATTGGACTGCACCAAACCAGGCACAGCAGGTTGGACCAGGTGAACTGGACTGGTGCTGCTGCCTTTGCATTGGCAGAAGTGCAAAAAAGGGGAGAATTCTTATTTAGCTTACACTTTGTACATTTCCTTTCTGCTGCTATGCTGTCAGCAGTCCAGCATTAACAGTCTCTTACAGGGAAGGATTCCATCTTTCATGACTACTGAAAAAACAAGGCACTTTTATAACATGAAATTGGAAAATATGGGTTGCAAAAATGGAGGAATAGAACAATGTGAAATCAAAAGTTCATATGAGGCTTATTCCATAGTCTCACAAAATTAGATAAGACACTATCTGAAGGCTAATTGAGAACACAAAAAGCAATGAAATAGAGAAAGAAAAGCAAAAAAGAAAAAGACATTTATAAACAAGTTAATCTAAGAAACTTTGAGGACAATGGAAAACTTGGACAACATGAGATTAATTTACAAATGAAAGTATATTTATATCTCATGTATCATGGCAAATATAGAATTCTTTCTGTCTTTCTGCAAGTGGCTCAAAATTCAGTCAGGAGAAGGGTGAACTGGTAGGTAAGTGCAAGCCTGAAAGGGCTTGAAAACTCAGCAGAAATCTTTGGAAACCTTAATCAATCTGCCTAATATGTAAAATGATCAAATTCTTGACATATTTTTCTTAGGAGCTAATGCAATATTTGTCCTCAACCTTGATGGGAAATACAGTGACTTTTAGCATAAAATAATAGATAAAGTTAGTTGTATGGGTAGGCTCCTCTTCAGGAAAAAAAAAGGATAATTTCATGAAGAAAATAGCTGTTGCAATTGTTATAATTTTCATTGATTTTAATTTTTATTAATGGGCAGGTTTTTTCATTTGCAGGAAGTTTAAGGAAATATGTACTATAGTGTATGTTAACTCAGGCTCTGTCCCCATTTGAAATCCCAAGGAATGTTCCCACTACTTTCAGTGACTGCGTGATTTGACCCAGCAAGGCAAACATCACTGCCCGGAGCCTGAGTCAGATAAGGGCTCTTACAAACCTCATTTGAGCAAATAACTCACATAAAGAGGAAATTATATCTGAGTAAGCAGCAAGCAAGCAGGACACCAAGTTATCTTGACCCTGATTTGATCTTCCTGACGTTCATGACAGTCATCTTTCGGTTAATGCTTTGGCTTGTGTGGTGAGACTGGTATGTGTCTCCCCACGTTCTTCAAGGCTCTGCCAGAAATAAGGACTGCTCTCTGGCCCCCCAAGGTAGTGAACAGAGGCAGCTCCCACAAGAGAAGCTGTTGCTGTCCATGTTTTCCAGGACACTCATTTTTCCCATTACCAGTAGTGTAACTATTCCACCATACAGATAAAAAATGGAGGTCACAGATCTGCAGTCCTATGCCCTTCCTCCATGTTATCTGTGAGCTTCTGCTACACTCATAGGTGGTCCTGGACCTTGGCTAAATTACTCTTTAATTATTCAGAAAGTTTCAGCTTGACTCACCAAAGAATTATTGCCTTCTATTTTCAGTTCTCTGACGGAAAATAATCTGCATTTATGTCTGTAAAAGAAGAGGCTACTTACAGGAGGGTTTGCAGTACTAAGGGGTGAGCAATAAAATATTGTCTCAGACTTGTTGAAGCCTTACTCTAAACTCCAGTTATATGGCAGATTAAGCCTTGTGGAACAGGCCTTTAGTTCTAGCCTGGATTTAAGACTGTGAATAAAAATATTTTTGTTTATGCTAACTAATCCAAACAGCAGTAAATTATCACAAACTTCCTTTGAATTATTCCTCATGGAACTTATTTGTATATTCATCTTGCTCACACAGATTTGTTTCTCTTTCATTCTTTTGTTAAAACCCCAGCAGATTAACAGCTGTTGCAGCTGCTGATGCCTCTTGGATTCTGCTGGGCTTCCACTCTTCAGCATGTTTTGTGTACCAGCTTGCAGTCAGGCTGGGGCTGTGGTGGGGTACAAGGGACTTGCTCTCAATAAGCAGGGACATCAAGGATCTCTTTTTTTAATTTTTTTTTTCATTTGTCTTTAAATCCCTGAAAGACACAATTCCACCAAACAGAAGATTTCCATGTAGGCAGACAAAAGAAATTTCCAAACAAAATGATGCCAAATTTAACTTTGCCTTCTGCAGAAGTGATCTACTCTTTGTTTGACACATACACGTGCATGAGACAAACCTTTGTTTTACTTGCATGTAGTGGACCAGAGTGCATTCCGAGGCACTTGAGTGCTTGAGTGTTGAGATGGAGGATGGCTGGGTGGTGCTGGGGTACCTGAGGGTTGTGAGAGCAGCACTGAAGCCCTGGGAGAGAAGCTGTTCATGGAGCAGCAAGAGCCATGCCTTTGAATTCCCAATCTAATAAAGAGAAGTAAGCTGGGGTGAACGTGCTGTGCAGTCCAGCAGGCTGGCAGGAAGGCAGTGCCCAGCACACATCATGAGGTATGGAACAGCTGCCTGGGGGAGATAATATTTCATGGGGACTTTTGGAAGCACTTTTGTTAGTGACTGGCCTGTGTGGCTGCCCCTGCTCTTACTCCTCTCTCCTTTCACACCTAAGACACACTTGCATAAGCTGCTGCTCCAGCCTAGCAGTGGGAGGAAGGCAAAAATGCTGAAAATGGCTGAAATGCAGATGATATACATTCTCTGGGTTACGCTGGAGCAAGTCAGGGCAGAGGTACTTATTTTTGTCCCCACCTTTCTGCCTCTGCCTTCCCTCACGCTGCTCTGCTCCCCACAGGAGTGACACAGCCCATTCCCCTTGAGCACTGCAAACCATCCCACACACTCTGGAGATGACTCCCAGCACACTGCTGAGAAAAGCTCTTGTTCTGGCTCAAAATCACAGCTGGCAGCTGTTATTAGACGACACAATTTCCCTCTGCAGAATGCAAGGTTTGGGATCAGTCATTGCTTCATACTAAACTTGATTTTATGTGATTCTGTGTGATTTCCCCCCTCAGTGGTAAATTAAAAAGAATGACTGTTTAAAATTAGTGCTATGTAAAACCCAAACACTAATAAAATGGAACAGTGTTCTTGATACTAATAATTCTTTAAAATGTGGACGTTTTTGTCTCATTTAATATAAATATAATGGCCTGGACCGGTAGAATTTCTGCATGGTCCCTCTGACTCAGCATTTGATGCCCCCCACTAAGGAAAAGCAGTGGTAACCTACCAGAGCACCCATTTTGTTAATCTCTTTTAACAACATAAATAGAGCTTGAAATGTATGAAGAATGAATGTGCCAGTTATCCAAATATCTTGGATATACTTTCTTGGAGAAAGATATGACCATACAATCTTGATGATTATATTTAATAATATGCTCAGCAATATTCCATAATGAAATATTCCTGCAAAACACTCCTTATTATGAAAGATAATAAATTAAGAGCCACGTAAAATATCCTTGCCCAGGCAACTTGAGAAAATAAGGGAATAATTTGAAACACTCATTGCCTATTCTAAGGTTTTTGACTTATGATTCTTGGCATCATATAAGGAAGCCTCCAGACAGCTTCAGCTTGAAAATGTGACGCTATAATTTTATTTGCAATTTTTACACAGAATAATAGGTGTGTAAGATAATTCAGAGAGAACCTTCCCTCTTCCCAGATAACATTTGGTTTTCCATGAGAATATGCAGTCTCAGGCCATGAGACACTCACACTCAAAAAATCACACTCATTTTTAGTTTAACTACTGTGAGGAGTTTTGATTTCTGTGGGACCACACGCAGTAGGAAAGTTGAGCATGGGAAAAAAAATTTGCAGATACAGACAAAGAATCCAGACTATCCGGACAGACCCCATAAAACCAGATAGTTCACTGCAGCTAGGGGCCTAAATTTCATATATCTATAAGTATGAGAAAAGCTGACATTCCATTCCATAATATATTTCAAGCTTTAAAAAGTCTGTCATTGTTCAAAGTTATCCCAAACTCTCAAAGTTTTATAATTTTCTGAGGGAAAAACAATTAGTGTTGGTATTTTATTATCATTATGTTTTTAGCTATTAAAATAACAAATAATGAAACCAAACTTTGTTTGAAATAAGATATTGAAACACCTTATATTATTTTCCAGAGAATTACATGTTCCTTCAAATCTCCTACCCTAGTTACTCAGACTGTATGTACTGTACCATATGACCTGATTTATAGGGAAGATGGGGTATGAAAGACTAAGGAAGGACTGTCATTAATATTTTCAATGGAGGTATGCACACTATACTGATAAGCATAATTAAGAGCTTCCTTGGAGCAAGAATATAGATATGGGCGTAAAAAGTAGTAGTTAGCTATCATAAACAGAGAAGAGAATTTGGGCCATATTGGCCCGAGCTGGGGCACCCATGATGTGCAGGGCTCTCAGAGCCAAAGACCCTCAGACCTGCTCAGCACAGCTATAATGCTTGTAAGTTATAACATATATAACATATATATAACACTCACCAGGTGTCTCTGCACAGCACTTCACTGCACAGTGGAGGCACCTTCAGAAAAACCCACCTCCCTCTTCAAACACAATATGGGTACTCACAGGTTCATTTTCCAAAGGTATCCTATTAAACCCTTGTCATTAAAGTCTAGATCCACATCACTAGTCTGTTTCTTCTAAATCCAAAGACTAAGTACCATCATACCTGTCTGTGCATCTTTATCAAAAGCCCCCTGGTCTTCCTTCTGGTTGATGTATATACAGACCTATTTAAAATACTTGCAGTAGTAGTACTTTAGTCCACCTAGCACATCCTTAAATGTATCTTATTTTCCCTGCTGGGTAGATGTATGTAGTCCAGACTCTTTAGCATCTCTCAGCTGCAGGAGAATGGCTTGGTTAGAAAATGTAGCCCTGGAAAATAGGGTTCATCCAATTTTGTTTCAGCTCCAGGTGTCCTACTTCTCAGGGAAACGTTCTGTTTGGCAAGTTAGGGGGTGTTTTTTTTCCTTCAGCCTTTTCCTTTATTTAATTTCTTGCTTTCCTCTCGCTACCCTAAAGAGCAGACTACTTAATTAATGGAAAGGGAAAGATCTGAGGAATTGAGAAACATTGTCCCCAGATACCTAAAAGCATAGGCTCAGATTCAATTACCCGAAGAGGAATATCAATGTGGATCTTTGAAATAAATATCCCAGTCATAACACTATAAGGGAGTTTTTTGGCTTCTACCTTTCCCTTCTTCCCCTCCATTTTTCTGTGGAAGTTTTAGCTCCCTGGCTCTGCAAAGTTCGTGGCTGTGAAACACAAGTGGGGCCAGGAGCTCTGCTCAGCTTGTGAGTTGAAGCTCAACTCACAAAATATCCTCTGGCTCAGCCTGGTGGAGAATTTCTCTTCTATGTGTCTGCTGATTTACTGGTTGGAGTATTCATACTATGCACTGTTCCATGAATTGTACAAAGAATAGCACAAATCAAGCAGCTGTGTTAGATCTGTAACTTGTAAAACTGGGTCTAACTTACGGTTTTGACATATCTGCAGCCAAATATAGCAGCCAAATAAATGCAGCAGCTGAAAGAGAGACAAACTAGGCTGATTGTAATGAGGGGACAAGGTATGGCATTTCCATCTTTAGCATCAAGCTCCTTCTTGGGGTTTCTCCAGGTCTGTCCACCCAATGCTTCTGTGCTGCCTTGCTGCTGAGAGCTGTGGCCTCCAGGGTCACTACCAGCTGGGACAGTGCAGTAGGAGCTCTGAGCCTCTGAATAAAATTCCCTTGTGAATCTTGTCCCAGGAGCCCAAACCTCACTTAAAATGGTAGTATTGCCTCCTAAACACCTCAGAGTTTGTTTAAAATATCCTTAAGTCATGTTCTGTGAGGATTTGATGGCTGTTTTAATATCTGCTGTAGAATAAGGGCTGAAGCAGATGTAAAATGTGGGACAGTAATGAACAAGGCAGTTTTAAAAGGATTTAAAAGCAGCTGAAGGAGCCTGTAGTTTTATGCATCTACTATTTCTATTTTGCCATCAGGAAACTACTATGTCACCTTCCCAAGTAGATTTGTTTGATTCCACTCCAGTGGCAACCATCTTGATTATGGTCTGTCCAGCATTTGCTTTTTTCAACAGTACGAGTGTTCTTTTTTCCTTTGAGAAAAAAAAATTCTTTAATAATTGCAAGCTCACTGTTGTGGAAAAGCAATTCACAGTAGCTATTTTACTCAGATGGCACAAATACTGCTTTAAAAAAAGGGCTGAATCTTTTCTTTCACAATTGCTCCTTTAATAAACTATTTGTTTAAATCATCTATTTGTCCTCCTCAGTGGTGAAGCTTGTTCCTTATTTAAAACAGGATGACAGGGCTCTTCCAGTATTTAGAAAGGCACTGAAGCTGGTACTCCAGAACAGAGCCACGCATTCTTCTGCTGGGAGCTAATTGATTAGCCTTAGAGCTACAGATCTGCACCCAGGGACTCAAATAAGAGTGCTTCGTTTTTCTTTTGAATGACTTATTTCCCCAGGCTATCTACATTAGACATGTCCAGGTGGTCTCAAATTATTTACAACTGCAGGAACCTCCGTGGTCACAGGATTATCTGCATGGGGAAGCACATTTGAAAGTCAGTATTTCCTTCTCAGAAAACAGGACAGTCTTTGTTAGTACATATTCTCACTTGAAATACTTTTAAACTAAGCTAAGAGAACCTAAATATATGTTTCTCCTTGCAGTCTCTTAAGAGTACTGATTTCCTTTAAAAGAAGATTATAAGAAGAAAAAGGTAGGAAGGGACTTGGATGTATTACATATTTTATTAAACTTTTTATGATGTACATGAATCCAGTAAGGAGACAAATTTAATGCTATATCTTCTGATCAGTCCACTCATTAATTGTCAATTCTGTTGTTGAGCTTATTTCTAAATGTCCTCACAGAGGAGAAGCACAACATGTAAAAGAACAATAGGGACCTATCCTATGCAGTATCCATTCTCCAACATAACTGATGATATTGAGGGCCCATCTTTCCTTTTGTTGCTGTTTTTGTTTGTTTGTTTTTAATGTGTTTTTTTGTTGTTTTTTTTTCTTTCCCTTGATTGTCACAATGCAAACAGAGTTTTAGCTCATAGCTGTCACCATAATTGACTTTTTCAGTTTTAGTGATTATTTCTTTCCAGAATGTCTTAAGGGTTATTCTTAGGTCTATCTCTGAGGCTGCTGGCATCTGCTCAGCCTGGCAGCCAGATGAATGTTTTAAGAGGAAATCTGACAGTCTGCATATATCTCCTGTAGAACTAGTGCCAAGACAGTCACTATTTTAAACACCTATAGAATTGTGTATATATACAATTATAAAATGTGGTAGTCAAGTTATAGACTTGCTTCAGTTTTAATTTCACAGTTTGTTTTTGTTGAATCATAGAATCGTATAAATTAGAGACGGAAAAGTTGTATTAGGTCATTTGGTCTATCCCACTGCCAAAGCGGGATTGTTCCCTGCAGTATATTTTCCAGTGTTTTATCCAGTACTTTTCCATTCTCTGGGCTGGGCTTACACTTCAGCCTTTTTTACAGTTAAGCTTATGTTTTGACATTTTAAGTATTTTTCTCTATAATTCATTGAATTCTGTTACCACCCTGTGGCCGTAACAACAGCGATGATGCCTGTTGCTACTTTTCAATTGTTGCAAGCTAACTAAAGTTATTAACCCGTGACTGTGCTGGAAATAAACCACTCTGTCATATAAGCAGGAGTGACATTGTGAATCTGCCCTTCAGTGAGTAAAGCTGTGGATTATATCTGTGAATTGCTAACAACACATTTGTCATTTGTTTGCTATTTTCTTCTAGCTGGCATAAGCTCTTCCTCTTTCTTGATGTCCTGGTTTAGAGCAAATTTGGGAGGAAACCTCTGAATGGGGTCCCTCCAGGGAAAGGGAAAAATAAAAAAAAACCAATCCAAGCAATCCCTCCCCCAGTCGGTTCGGGAAAAAAAAATTTCCTTGGAGAGAAGTGGAAAAAGAAACAGANTCTTGACTATGAGTCATAAATGAGGTGTATATTTCCTTGGGTCTCTCTTTAACTGATTAAAATTTCTTAGTCACTCACTCACTTCCAAAATAGCACTTCATTAATATAAATCAAATATCTTTCTAAGAGTAGGCAAAATTTTAGTGTCTGCACATATACCAAGCATGTGAAAACCTTTTTCTTTCTGGCAATAATAAATAGAAAACATAGTCAGGGGAGGTCATATGATGATAGTACCAACACAAAGAAGTCTGTGTTCAGTAAAAGGCAGAGATCAGTGCTACATGCCAGCTCCACTCTTGGCACCACTTGTGAGCAAGGCTCAGGCTGTGCTGGTGCTGTGGTACCCGTGTCTCATGGAGCTGAGACATTCTGGTGGCACTTATCCCTGATGATGCCCAGCATGTGTGCCTGCAGTCCTGGAGTAGGACAGACAGCTGGGTCCACAGGAGCTCTGCACAGCAAGGGACATCACCATCACTGCCTGCAGGCTTGGTATTTCCCTGTTGGTGACAGCAAGTGCAACAGCTCTGTCCAGGGACAGGGGCGTCTGTCTGTGATGGATGCACACGTGTGCTCCCTCTGGTTGTGTCAGCACAGAGGGCTTGGTGTATGGGTGTGCAGGAAAAGTCTGCAGAGCAATGTAAATTTAGGTCAGAATGAGAGTGTAACTCCAGTGATTAGCAGTTCTTTAGCCTTTTTGACAAAGAATTTTGAATATAATATTCCTCTACAATGTTTGCCAGCAGAAATAAGCATTAAAATTTTTTATATATAGCAGACTTATAGCAACTAACTTCCCTATTAATGAGATGTTAACTCTCATTGGTTTTAAAATGTGGTGGTTTCCAAACAGAGAGGCTCTGTGGGATTTAATTAGAGGGAGTTGAACTTTTCCCACTGAAATGGTGGCCCTACATGCTCCTCATTTTGAGCTTGCTTGTTGCATCTCCATCTCAAACAAATCTCACTGATGCATTAGTTAATGGTTGAAAAATGCTGTGAGGATGTAAGGGACTAGGAAGCAGAGCATTGTCATTAATATACAGAATTGCTAGTCAGGAGACCTGTGCTCCCTCCCAGCTGCATTGCTGATTTCCTGTAGCTGTGTGTGGAGATATTGTCATGCCAATAAAGTCCAACTGAACTATGCATGACCTGGCCATGTCAGCTACAGCCAGCAAAAGTATTCAGAATTGCTTGCTAAAGTTTTAGACACTTTTGTTTAGTAGAATAATCTGAAAAATGTGCCTTACCTTCCTATTACACTTTTTTGATAAAATTTTCTTGTGATTTATGGCACCAGAATTGGCATGGGACTCGAGTTTCTATTTCTCTCTTTTTCTTGATTTTTGAAAAGAGTGTGATGAATGTTTTGGTGTCTTATCAGGATTAAAAACCAGTTTGTCTTAATTCTTTCATGTCTTTGAAATAAAAAGTGCTGGGAAATTGCAAAGAAGATTGAAAAATGCTGTTTTTCTCATCTCCCTTTGTCTCTGACACACATCCTGTGCATTCATGAAGATGAAATCCACCTCTGTAATTCATGGTGGCTCTGCTTGTTTAGCACATTTCCTGGCTTGGGTTTTGTGAATAGAGTTAGACCTTCACCCACTGCCATTTCTTTGGCAGGTGACAACATATGAGATCATTTTACACAGCTCTAATCACTGTTAAATCCTTCCCAGATACCAATCTAGAGAGTCAAGACAGAGCCTATTTGACTCAAAATTGTGCAAAGGAGACTACCGGTAAACTTACCAACCCTCTCAGTTAAGCCCCTCAAATCCTGTGCCAGGAAATTTACAGAGGAGATCAATTTTAATTTATTTCATTTTTCTGACCCTACTATGCATAATTCCTTCATAAGAATCTTATCACTTCTCTTTGTATTTTCTGGGGTAAAAGTGAAGGAGCCTGAAGGGTTCATGTCAGCCCCAACATGACTTAACTGAACTGTCTTAATCTGTGGACCAATTTGCTCTACAGGCCCCTAAGGAAGGAACTTGTTGATTTTGGCAGTGTTTACCTTTCCTACAAACAAATCCATCGTTTTCCAGACCGGCTGGCTCTTAAAACTCACTTGAGAGCTGAGGAAAAAAAAAACTGCCCCAGGCTGCATCAGTATTCTTTTTCTTATGTTTGGGGAAATCTTTTGTGTTCTCCACAGCTGCTTGAGGATAATCCATAGAGTCAAGATTATTCACAGAGTCAATAAAAATGCCTGTAAAGTTCTCTGAGTTTAGTTTCCTTCAGTGGGGGGAGTGAAAGCCCCCATCAAAATAAAAAGGAGAAAAAAAAAAGAAGAATCTTGACTGAGTTAACTGTGTTACTGTGTTCTCAACTACAAATGTGGAGAGGAAATGAAAGGGCTGACTTGAACCTGCTTGCCTTTCACTTTTGGGACCTGAATTTTTGTTTTGTTTTGTTTTGTTTTTCATAGATTCCATACCAATAATATTTAGTGTGACTGATAAGTATCTGCTTTTAGATATTATGTATCAGGAATCAAATTCCCTGTTTCTAACCTAAACATGGCAGGTTCAAGTTTTTAGTTATTCACACATATATCACATGAAGTGATGAGAGCCATGTAATATATTGCAGAGCCATGTCATTCACCTCTGACTGCCTGAATTGCACTTTCTCACTAGTTTGTCTCCAGCAGAACCAATCACTTAGCAATCAGATATTTAGTGCCTTCTTACATGAACTTAAAAAAAAATCACACATTTTTTAATAAAAACTGTTCCATCTACTTCCACTGCCTTGAAGTTCTGGCATTCTTCTAGTGTGTGTGTGTGGGTGTGCTCTAATCCATTGCTGTAAAGAAAGTGAACCCCACCTCTTATGTGAAGACAGCAATAATTAGACTTTGAGAATTTTTTTTTTGCTTCCTTTAAAATTCTGAAAAACTCATGGTGGTCCTTCAAAGAAAAAAATATTCAGTTTAGAAGGGGGTGGTAGGCTCTGCAGCTCCAGGCTGCTCCTCACTGAGCTGGCTGTTTTGGGTCCTGTTTTGAGGTTCTAGCCCTTTCTTTAAGGAATTTTGGCACCTAAATCAGGTTCTGTGATGGAGACCAGTCACCTAAAATATTTGGGACTTGAACTCTGTCACGGTATATAGCCCCAAATCATTAAATTGAAGCTATTAAGTAATGTTTAGAGGTTACTAGCACTTATTAGCTAAAGTTTTATTATCCCTTCAACGTCTACGTAGTTAGATTTAATGAGCCTAAGGACCTAATTTTACATTCTCTTGTGCACAGGCTGCACTTTGCTGCCTTTTGTCTGATAATTCCTCTCACTGAGGAGCATCACCCTTCACTGGTTAGTCCTGTCCACACACCCTTGGCTGCAGCAAGCACACTTTGGTTTCCCTAGTGCTCAGTTTGGTGCACAGTGCACACTGCCTGCTGGAAGTGTACTAGTGCTAACATGCTCGGGTGAAGGATGGATGTCATCTGCCACAGGCAATCCCCTACCAGCACAACCCACCAGTTGGGGTCTGTCAGCACTTGGAGAGACCTGGCCTCCCTTCCTGCAGTTTCACCCTCTGATGTGTTTATAGGCAGCAGCCATAGTCCCTCTCTGCAACGATTTCTGCTGAATTAATAGTTCTTATGTTTGCAGTTTCTTGCTGCTGTTCTTTCACTGCTTTAGAATGTCAGTGAAAATAACACGTTGGACAGAAATTGAGTGTTTGCTTGTTTATATAAATTCTGTGTTTCCCAAAGAGCTGAAATTAATTTAGGAGTAAGAAATTAGGTAGACCTCAATCACAATGTGGAAGATGTGTGAAAAAGTAGATGGAAGACAGTGGTTCAAAATCTACTGCTTCAAAATATTTTGGGGCTGATTTAGTAATTTTGACTGAGATAGGTTACTGCGGTCATGACAGTGTGATCAGTCATTTCAGTCAGAAGTCTGTGGAGCTGAGAGCCACTGAGGGGTGGAATTGGAGATAATAGCCTCTCTGATCAGTAGTCATTTGATGGGATTTTTATCACCTGCTTCCCTTTCTTTTCCTCTTCAGTCTGCCATTTTTTCTGTCATCTCTCACATATCTGTGTCAGCTGAGGCTATATTCTGCTATTAATCAAATGGTTTCACCGTATGACCTCTTCTGATACTCCATAGCTCAGATTTTCTGCTTACCACACTCCCTGCAGAAAACTACTACTCTATTCTAAACCTATTCTCCAAGCCTTGATCTACTTCCAAATTTAGGAGATTAGTGCTCTTTGGCATATCTTTGATATCAGGCTGAATCACCACCACCACTCACCACAAACAAACAGGTATTACCACTCACCAGCAATCCCTAGGCAGTGTCAGTCCCCTGTAACCACAGTTAAATTGCACAGAAGTCCCCAGGAGGAATGACAGGTCATTATGATTATTTTGAAACTGAGCGGTTTTAAATATTTTCATAAAGATGTACTGCTGTTTAGCTGTGTGCTTGCAGACCCCTCCAGCTGCAGTCCAACATGCTGTTCCAATCACAGCTCAGCTGCTTTCAGACACTGAAGTCTCTGTCTCCAGAGCCTCACCACGCCCATACCCAGTTATCCTGCTGCTCCTGTTCTGACAGATGTTTGCTCTGTAAAGAGCTGGGTCTGTAAATGGCACCACTGCTCATAAACGTGGTTGGGCTAAGCCAGATCACTCTGGCAGGTTAGGAAGTGATTGCACAGGGAGGTTTGGTTTCACTCAGTGTGCTGGGGAGGAGCAGCAGGAGCTGCAGTAACCTCTCTGAGTGACTTAGCTGCAGTTTGAACCCCACATCCACGGGCACCACCCACCACCAGTACCCACAGCAGAGCCTGCAGGGTCCTGTGACTACATGGGACATGAACTGTGCCTGTGCCTGCCCAGGAATAATGGAAAACAGCTACACCTGAGTGTGCCTGCTTTCCCAAACCAGCAACAGGCTGTGTGCTCCAAGGGCTGCAGCCTTTGGCAGGTGTGTCTGCAGACACTGGCAGCTTTTGAGCAGGGCTTCCATGTAGACAGCTATTAGCAGCTGCACAGAACACATTTTTTAAAAGTCAGGTATTAGATAATTCTGAAAGACCTTAGTAACTGAGAGGAAAAATATACCACTTGAATATACAAAGAAAAAGAAGTTGGCAAATGAAAGCTAAACTAATTTCAGAAAATGTTGAGTCAAAGGCACAGACCATTAGCAATGTCCATGCACAGCCTGTCATAACTTGCTTTCATCTCTGCCTTGGTTTTGATTTTCCTGGAGGAAAAATTGCCTTCAGGACCCAGTGTGCTTAAAATTTTCCACTATTCAGTAGTCTAGAATTTCAAATCTTCACTTGTATTTTCATAAGTTTGGAATTAATTTTCTAGAGGTGGTGACACAAACCAGTCATGAGATGTTTAGCAATTAGATAAAAATTTCATTTGAAAGAGGTAAGGCTTATATTCATCCCCAATTTACTAAATTAAATATTTACTACAATTATGAAGTAAGATATTTTCCTAATATTTAGATGTACCATCTTCTATGATACTTTTAATTTGTATCGGGAATCAACCTATAATATTTAGCAAGTACAAGTACAATCTACTTCTAGGTATTTCATTAATAATAGGATACCTGTTTGATATAAAATTAATTTTCCCTTTTACCAAACAAAAATATCAAATTTTTTGGACCAATATTGAAAAATTAATCAGGACACTGATTTATCAGGGTCAAAAACATGTTACAAGTATATCCATGAACATAAAGCCTTTATATACCTTTTCAGGTTTATATTTAAGTATCCTTTCAGATTTCAAAATTAACTGAAATTTAATGGCTGAGCATATGTTTTTGAGAGCCATTTCACTTCTGAATGCTTAGTTCATAGCTCTGACCAGAGATGTGGATACCAAAATGCTGACTGTTGCACAGCCTAGCATCTGTATCTAGGCTCTTCCAAAAAAAGCCTGGTTATAGTGCTGAGGATATGCAACTCTAAGCCTAAAACAAGACCGTGAAACAAGACTGTGAGCAGGAACTCTTAATTTAGTCACAAAGAAACAGTAATGAATGAAGAGTTTTACATACCAGTGCTCCCTCTCCCTGAATTTTAGTACTTTTGCTGAGAACTATGAAACAGTGTTGTCACTCATGTGAGCAATTCACAGCAAGGAAGCTTCTGCATGCCAGCATCTCTAAATTTTCTTTTGAAAGTGCAACAAGGATCATGCTTTTTCTTTCTAATAACAGCATAGAGGATGTGGGGAGAGCAATTTAGCCATTAGTCCTGCAGTTAAACTGCAGGAGGCTCAGTCTCTTTGCATATCTCAGCTCACTGGGGATCAGTAAATTGAGAGCCCATTTTCCCAGGGTGGCAGGTCAGATAGTGAGAAATGGTCTCTGTTGCTTACTGGGAAAGGCAGCCCCTATTCCCCAGGCAGTTGGAGAGTTGGGAGAAGGAATTAGTCTGTCCAGCCCCTTCATCACAGCCTCCTTCTCTATTTCACCCCATGGAAGTTTAATTCAGAAAAGCGCTTCAGAACTCAATAACCATGATTTTTTGTGCCCTTTTGCAACCTGAGTGCTCTAACAACAGGCTTAGAGTCACCTTGTTCTATATTTTTCTCCTAGAAGATCTTTAATACTTTTATAGAAAATGGAAAACCTTTGGTGGGAGGGCTTTAAGTGTGCTCTTCTCTACCTGGATAGCATAAAATTTAGTAGAGCTTTTAGAAAAGAGGTTATATATAGAGCTCAGTATTCTCAGTTTTTCCATAAGCTCTTATCCTCAGAATAATGAATAGGAGAGGTGGGTATAAGCTCCTACTCTGCTCATGTTTTAAAAAAAGGGAAGGATGTTTGTGGAAGTGTTTTCAAAATATGCTCTTGCATCTTTTAGGTGCTGTGAAGAGCAGGTCCTCATTTGTGGATTTAACACTTTGGTGGAATTTTGACATTGTTTTTTTGCCTGAGAGGCCTTAGAGGTTGTATGCACATAATGTCACAGAATTTGAGACACTTGGGGTATTTCTATGGCTCCTGATTTAAGTACAACAAATATCTAGGACTTGTGACAACTTCAGTGTTGGACACAGCATTTAGGATTTCACAAGAGCCCTGCTCTAACCCCTTGTTTTGATCCCAGTCACAGAGTGAACGAGATCTCAAACAGTATGTGAGGTTTTTTCCTGCACACCTTCCTTAGGGCCAGAATGCTTGAGCTATGACTGATTTGTATTAAAATAGGTAATTTTAACTCTGTTAAGTGAATGGTGAACTGCCCTTTCACGATGGTACCCATAGCACACAGCTGGACACCATTTCTAAGGAGAAAGGAGAGCAGGCTCACAGGCAAGGAGGAAAAAGTACAAAGGAAAAAAAGAAAAAAAAAAAAAAGAGGAAGGGTCAACAAATCAACTGTGAGATTTTTGGAAGGGAGTGGGGGGTGAGAGATAACACTAGGCTACACATCTGTGATCATTCATTGGTGGACACATGAAGCTGTTTTTGGTTTTTTAGTGAGTAAGATGAACAAATAGACATGTAAGCCAGGCACTGAGCCTAAGCTCTTATGCTCTTCTCAGCCAGACTTACAATCTTGAGCATAATATTGCAAGTCCTGTTTGTTTTGCAGCAGGTTTGTTTTTTGACTATCTGTCTGTCTGTGAAGATTTGTAAGACAGACACAAGACTGCTTGCAAAAGATCATACATACTCTGACTGTGCTCACAGAAGAATAAACAAGGAGATATCAACAAAGCCAGATATAAAAAGGAGCTTAGTCAGGACAGGTCACAGCTTTTGTGCTGTAATCATTCCTTCGGGCTCCATCACTTCTATTTGAAGAGAATAGTTGCTTATGCCAGCATATTTGGCCTATACAAAAGTCCTAGGGAGAATGATTCATTCAACCATGTTGCCAGCTGCAGTGTTTTTATTAGTGAGCCTTGCAATATTTGATGGTTTTCTTAGAACTTCATATACTAGAGTAATGTGGTTGAGTGAAAATCACTCTGTTTGCTTTTAAAAGATTTGAAGTTTCTAAGACCTTACAGTGACAGAAAAATTGGAAAGAAGGAAAGAACGATGGAAAGAAGGAAATATATAGAGAGGAAAGGAAAGAGAGAAAGTAAGAAAGAAAGAGAGAAAGAAGGAGAAAAAGAGAAAGAGAGAAAAAGAAAGAAAATGTAAAGACAAGCATAAAGACTATTTTGATTATCTCTTTTAAAGTTTTAATCATGAGACCTGAATGTCAAGAGCTGGCAACATTGCAGGTGGGGAAGGCTTCTAAGTGGCCATTTTCATCACCATTTGGTCCCTGGGAGAGGTCTTTTTTAATATGTGTATGTGAGGAAGCTTTTACTCTCTGGCAGTAGGAGCTTCACCTGATGTCAATTTAAAGAGACAGGTGATTTCTGCAAGTTGAAAACTAATGTGCCATAATTCCCCAAGGTATAAATTAATACAAAATATATGTCTAATAATATAAGGTACTAGACAAAGAAAGCTCATCCTGAGCAGCAGAGCTGTAGTGTTGAATTCTTCTGTAATCAAAATATGCAGGCACCTCGAGGGAATGTCTCCAGATGGCTGATTACCCATTAAAATCTCAAACCTTTGATACAGGCCTATAGAATGGATCACCTCCCATGAAGAGGGTACTATTTTCAATTTCCTTTATATTTACAGGTATTTTTTTGGCATGGAGTGGGGAGGGGAAGATCCATTCTAGTAACTCCAAACCTTAGCAGGTTTGGTTATTTTTGTTAGGAATGAATAAATGGGAAAGAGTCCTTCCCAAATGATTTTTATTGACTCAGAATCCTTTCTATATTTTTATTTTCCTGCTTATAATTCTCTGTAGTTCAGTATGCAGTTCTTCTTTATGGACAGCACAATTTTCCCTACTGTTTGATTTTCACACACCTGATGTTAGAGCATTTGGCCTCACATTTTCCAAAAGGAGCCCTGCTATTGCAGAATGAACTATGCCATTTAAAGCCAAGTGTTGTCTGGTTTAGCTCAAATAAACTCTTATAAACAAACCCAACTGTACTATGATAAGCATGCAAGTCACAGGGGGATTAGATGTGGCTGGGTTTAGAAGATCCTCTCCTTGCTCCTGTTCTGTAAGTGGCTTTTCATACATGATTTTACTTCCATATTACATGGATATTTAAAAATTTCTTGTAATTTGCAGCCCTGTCAGGCAGGGTTTGTCTCCCTCTGGCACGTGTTCAGTGCCCTGCTTCACAGGGGAACTGAGAATGAGCCTTCACTGAGACACAGGTTGGTGGTAGGCCAGCAGTTGAGAAGGAGTTGAAATTAAATAAAGCTTAGAGGTGTTTATTTTTTTTCTACACTAAAACAAGATGCAGAATTTTTTTCTTTTGTTCATTTATATTCTTCAGTTTATTGAATTGGGAAGTGCTGGGAAGCGTTTCTTAGAGAATTGGAGAAAAAAATTAGAAAAAAATAAAAAAAGGACAGATTCCCAGAACTGGAAGCAAAGCAAAGCAAAAGTGACTAAAAGCAAATCTGTGACAAAAGGACTCAGCTAAGGTGAGCTGAGTTCCCCAGAATTGTCTGATGGTGGTCCATATTTCTTAGGTGCTTCAGAGGAATGGTCATACACTGCTATTGACAGATTTTATGGGTGAAAAAGTCTGTGCTGTCTATGAAACTGCAGTTTTCAGATGGAGTTTTTCTGTAGTTGGAACATTTATAGCCTCTTTTCCCTATGAAGGCTTTCCAGTGTCTAATATTAAAATCCAATATGCCACTAGTAGATTTTTTAAATCTAACCTCGTATTTCTGGGAAACACATTTATTTGAGATTGTTATGTGGATGGCTAATGGGTTAAAAAGTCATTAAACACATTCACATGCAGGCAGTGCCATTATAAAAGCCTCTTTCCTGAGCTTCCTAGAATAAATTCACCTTCAATGGAGATAATGCTAGAGATTAAAGGCCTGTTTGTTCAGGATAGATTTGTTTCTTAAATGGATTTTCCTGTCAGTGACTGAGTAACCTTAGAAGTGTGACAACTGTTAGTATGCAATATTACCTGTAAGTCTGCTGGTGAGGAGGGATAAACTCCTCATGACTTTCAATAGACACTGCATATTTTTGTAAAAGATCAAATCAGGTCTGAGTTCCTAAGTGAAAGGGTGAAATTCCTGGGTGAAAATCTATGGCCTTTGTTATATTTGGGGTCAGGCAGGATGGTCACTTCTGAGTTTAAGCCTACAAGTGGAACTTCATTAAATAGTAGCGTCAAGTCAATCCAGCCTGCTTTTTCATGTAGGCTCTTTCTTCCTTTCTCTTCTCTTTGGAGCTTAAGCAAATGCTTATGAAAACTTTTAATTAAGTTTTAGCTGCACCCCAAACCTTGCATAATCCCAAGATCACAGCTGACATGTTCATTTGCAACCACAAGATCTGGAAACTGAAGTTAGTCCTGCTTGAAGTCAAAAGCCTAATACTACAGTTGAAAGACAAGAATATCTAGGTAGTCTAATAATCCTTTCTAAAATGAAAGAAAGAACATTGAAGCTCTTGTGTCTATATAGAATATTCTACACAGAATGCAGGGAAATGTTCCTGTTGGCAAACACCAACATACTATTTTTTGTGCTTATGAAGAGCTACTTTGATAGATCTAAGTTTGAAGGAAGTGGCAGAGATGATCTGGGTTTCAATTTTGAACCAGAATTTTAGAAATAATTATAGGCTACCACATCATAGCACAGTAAAATTTTACATCAGAGAGAATGTCGTACTCTAATCTTGTGCTGCAGTGTCAAGAATAGTAGCTTTATCTGAACCCTCTTCCTGTGAGGTGCAGTGAGGTATCTCATACATTTTACCATATTACCACCTGCAAGAATATGGCACAAGGGATGAGTCTCTTCCTTTGTGTTGCTGGTATAGAATAATGGGCTTAGGGACCCATGGCAAAAATGAATGACATGTTCCTGAAGTGAAAGGTAAAGCTGGATGTAAAATACTCTAAGAGGAACTGACCACAAAGCCCAATGAGAAATATTTAAGGAAGGAAAGAAAAGCACTGCAAGGAAAAGCAGAGGGGAAACCCATCAGAATTCAAACTGGAGGAAAAGCTCCTCCTTTGTTTAGCGATGCAGGGTTGGATTAGTACTGGGATGGAAGATTCAGCCAGCCATGCCAAAGACTGGTTAAACTAACACCTCCTAGGAAAGTGTTGTGACTTCTAGCATCTTTGGTAAGATTTACAAGACCAGTAAATTCTCTTCTGCTCTTGATGAAGGAATGAAACTTTTCCTGTGGCTTCAGCATTTCATCACAGAGGTGACTATTGTTACTTTTAAGCTGCAAAATCACTTTCACTGTCTCAAAATCTGGTTTAATTCTTTGAGTTGCTTCCTGAAATGGTTCCACCTAGAAACCCTGTAGAAAATTTGCTGCAGAACAGCACAGAGAATGTGGCTCAGGAAATAACACATATCAAAAATAAAATGGTTCCGAGAAGGAAATTCCACTGAAGGAAGGACCACTGCCCAGGATTCAGGGTGGGTGGTTAGGGCAGTGACATGAACTGAAAAAGTCCTGGTTCAGACAGACACACACTGAAGGTAACCATTCATATCAAGCAGACTGGGGGCCTCTAGCTTGGCCTCCCACATTTTTAGACCTCCTTCTTTCTCTTATATCAGGTGTCTAAAAAACCAGATATCTAGCACAATCCTGTATTTTAGGAAAATGTTCATAATATTTTTAAAGTCTAATCTGTCTCTGCTTATGGCAGGAGGTTTGGAACTAGATAATCTTTAAGGTCCCTTCCAAACCAAACCGTACCATGATTAATGTGGAACACAAAGGAATTTGACAAGTTTCATATTTGCTGTGAGTGGAATTGCAATTCTCCATTCAGATTTCTTTTTTTTTTTTTTTTTTTTCAACATCCTTTCTCTCCTTACCACATCAGAAAATTTTAGGAGCTCTATTTCTGAATTACCATCTTCATCCTTTTCCCTCAGGAATCTGAACCAAGCAAAGGTGGAAGGAAGTGGGAAGAATACCACCTGGGAAATTTTAAGGGTTGAGAGACCACAGACTTCCCAGATGCATACAAAACCTCAAGTTGCATTCATGAACTGTTGTAAGCATTGCCTGAGGGTCAGGAACACATCAAACCAAAGTTTTGAGGTTTGAGGTGAGCATTGTGCTGCTCTGGTAGCATCCTGAGGGGTGGAGTGTGGGCAAACTGCGAGCAGGATTTATTTGCTCCAAGTGCATTAGTAATCTCCTGAACAGGGGAATGATTATCAGACAACTTCACAGTAAGGATAAATGTTTTTCTGTCTTTTAAATGCATATGTCAGTGGTATATTTGTTGTAGAGAATAATAATAGAAGAAGAACAATATTGTATTATGGGTTCCTATTTCTCCCTGATCTGTTATAAATAAAATGTAATGAATTATTTACATAGCAAACAAGGAGTTGTAAATGCTTAAAGGAAAATGAGTTAATTCACCACTCACATTATTTAAGCTCTGTTATATAGCAGCTAATTTGAGACCACCCATTTTTAAAATTGTGGTTTAGAGAGATTAAAAAAATCTTAAGGAATTGAATTTAAACAACCCAATAATTATTCTGGTTTGGCTCTTGTATTTTTTTTGTATAAGAACTCTCACTGATAGCTGCCAGCTATTCAAAATAATTTACTTAAAAAAACCATAGCAGGATAAATGAATACTTATAAGTAATTGATCTCTATGGTATATTTCTCCCTATAGAAGACTAACCACCCAAGTATACTATTTGTATTGCAGACAAAAAAAATCTATTTTTTATTAATACAGTGTTTTAAATACACCAGCAGGAAAAATTACAAATAGAGAAGCTAATTCTTTCATCTATATATTTATTTTCTTTTAAAATAACCTTCATATGTATCTTCTGCCCTGGAAACTACATGGAGGAGATAGAAAATTTTCCAAGCAAGGAAATAAAATTTTGTTGAAAAAAATACTTTTTTTTCTTGGAATTAAAAAAATCTAATGAAAATATAAAAATAAGTGTTTAGCTGGTTGTCAGTTTCATGTGGAAATTTAAAAGTATTTCTTCTTTCAAAAATTGCAGAGTGACATTACACTAGAGAAACACTGAGATGGATATGTCCTATTAGCATGTCTATTTTACTTCTGGGATGAGAAGACTAAGTTACCTTATTGTTACATATTTCTCCTGTGAGTGATAAGTACATTCAAATCTCTTTCTTTAGCTTTTCTTTCTAATTGGTTGCCCCAGGTTTTCCTTGTGCTGCTGAGATTTTGATTTTTTTTAAAATCTAGCAAATATGTTGATATACTCAAATGAAAGGTTTTATGTAAAGGAAAAAGATTGTTGCTCTGAAGACATTATTAGGATGAAAAGGAGTCCTTTCCTTTTTGATAATCTCTTCCTTCCTTCCTGAATACAGTTTTTATGGCATCCCAAATAGGCCTCAAGGTCACAGTGTGAATAATCCAAAACTGGGACTTTGAACTGGTTTTGAAAACTAAGAAGCTCGGTAGCTTTTTAACACCTCCTTATTTTTCCACATGCCCCAGCACATCTTAGCTTTGGAGCTATGCAATAAAGAACACTCCCAATGAACTTTGGATCTTATATCTAAGCAGTTCCCTTCTTTTCTTCCCCCCGCTCTTTTATTTTGTTTCTTTATTTTTTAAATTTTTCTGCCAGAAGTCTAGTCTTATCAGGCTAATGGCATGGGATTTTCTACAGTTTTTACAAGACACCTCCAAACGTGATCAAATCTCGATACCCTTGTTGCCTGCACTGACAATCTTTTTTCCTCCTCTTCCCTCTGAGTGCGCACCCCAGGCAGCCCCCGGCTCGCTGTCAGCATTCCCGGTGCTCAGATCCCACCTGGGACCCTCTCGCCGACCCCTTTCAAGCTTTCTGGGGAGAGATGAAAACACTTTGAGTGAAACAGGAAGTTGAGCAAGTCCAAACACTGTCTCTGGTTGGGGTTATCCATTTGTCAGGAGCGCGTGTTTTTACCTGCGCCGGCATCCAGGCAGGATAAAGGAAGGGAAATGGAACTTGCCAGCAGCCAGGAGATGAAACGGGTGAGCTCCTGCAGCACACAGGAGCAGCTATGCTACCTAGGGCTGGGCAACACTTAACACTTTCAGGGAAAAATACCTTTCAAATGGCAAGAGTAAAATGGTTGAGTAGATCACCTCGTCTAGAGCTGCCTGGGAGTCCTCTGGTGGTACCATTGCCCATCAAAACTCTCATGGCTGGTGTGGTCATGAAATATTTTGGAGAGAAAGTTTATCTGTGTCCACATAAAAGATGGGAAAGAAACCATCTGTCAGCCCTGCAGTCCATAGGAACATGACTTTTGGGCCAGACTATTTTGGCATAAACACTAAAAATATTTTAAAAAATAATATGCTGTCGCTTTTGCACTTCCATTATATTAAACTGATTTTCTTTACTCACAGTGGGATTTCAAATTAATTTGTAATTATACACACCATGAGAGGATGAGAAAGAAATGACCTAATTATAGACCAAAAGGATGCCCTACAGCTATCATCCAATTACTCCAACCATCTGAGCTCTTAAGCAAAATGATGGACTTAATCCTTCTTTGGTCACATCTAGTTGTAATTTGCCATTGAAAGCTATAAATTCACTTTCAATATTCATTCCCGTTTTATAAAACTTTGCACTGATATAACTTAGGAGAGAAACAGATAATAAGGATTGGATTGGTCACAATTGCAGATATCCTTCTAGACTTTGGTCTAGCCCACATGCTCTGTGACAATTGAATGAAGAAGAAAATCATGGCTTCTCTGCTGTGTCCCTCTAATGTTAATAATGAGCTACAATTAGGCAGATAGAAAATTTCTAAAGTAATAGAAACATCAGAAATGCCCATTAACAACCTCCCAATTTCAGCCTTAACTTCCAGTACAGGCTGAAGAGTTCATGAAGACCAATAGTTGTACAGATGTACTCATTTTAATAGTGTTTGCACTAAAATCTTGCAATAGAACAGGAATAACAATTAAGGTGAAGAAAGGAACCTGATGCAGAAGAGGCCAGCTCTCTATAAGGTATCTGGCTGGTTTTGGTTCATTGACAGTTGTGTAAACTATTTATACATTAACACAAAATGTATTTTCTTAGTTTTTCTGCTAATTAAAAAAGCAACCCCAAACTGTGGAATTCTAACACAAACTACTGTATTAAAAAAAAGAAAAGACAGCTTGGGGTGGGGTGAAGCAAATTTCTCCAATTGGAGGAGGAGGGAGAGCTAGCAGCCCAGTAATGAGGGTGTTCCCCTACGGTTTGGATGAACTACACTCAAAAATTTCCTTCTGTTTACCCTCACTAAAACTGAGCAATGAGGATATATTTCAGTCCCTTTTGGAAGTTATAACCTTTTACAGAAACAGAAATGCCAACTGTACCAGCAAACAAAGTCAAGCAGTTTCTTGGCCAGGTGAATTTCCAAGTATATTATTTTTCTGATCCATTAATTATTTGTATGAAATGAATCAGCTGCAGCTGGTAAGATATGGAGAAATTTACTCCTGTGAACAGGATAGTATTTGGATGAGGGAGGTGAAGGCAACTTCAAGGATCAACCTAGCACAGTATATGAGGGTTTGGTGAACAGTGTGTAACTTCTGGGATATACTGAGTAAAAGGAGAAAACTGTCTTCTCTTAATTTTCCATATGATATTTTAGACCCCTTTGATTTGTCCTGAAAAACTATATCAGAAAAAAAAATATTGGAAATATCAAAATGAATTGTTTGATAGCTTCGGCTTTTAATTTAATTTTATTTTAGGCAATTAACATTAAATAATGCCTCATCTGAATTTTTTGGGCTCAGGCTGATGATAGAGCTTTGCCTTGTTAGTTCTTGTTGCTATATTTTTTAGAAACACAGTCGTCCCTTACAGATTAACTGACTTGCTAATGGGCTGAAATGGTAAACACTAGTTTTGTTTGGTCTTTTAGTATATTGCTATTTTCTCTTCATCTGGAGATAGAGTTCTTTGGTTAGTTTTTAATGAGGAATGGCATTAATAATCCTGTTGATTGCTGTAGCAACACTTCCTCTGCTTGCCTATTTGTAGGCACGCAGTTTGCATTTATTTCTGTTTACTTTCAGGGACTGGAAACATACTTTTTGTATCTGAGTGAAAGAAGACTGAGAGTTATGCTTAAGTATCTATATACTTTGCAGCTATTCTGTTTTCAAGTTATTTTGGTCAGTACCAGGTATTTGACAAGTGTCCTGTTAAAACTGACCTGTAGACTGGCAGACCTTGTGTACAATCTTAGCTATTGGTCACCATCACTGCCTCACTCTGTTTCTAGACTGCTCTTGATACTGTCTGATTAAAAGTTTGGAAGTTAGGGTTATTTCTCTGTGGATAGATTGAGGGTGAAGTTGTCTCCCTTTGAAGTCCCTCTGTTTATAAGTTCAAAGCCCC
Source organism: Toxostoma redivivum (assembly GCA_013397375.1). Taxonomy (NCBI): domain Eukaryota; kingdom Metazoa; phylum Chordata; class Aves; order Passeriformes; family Mimidae; genus Toxostoma; species Toxostoma redivivum. The sequence goes on along the minus strand of VXBI01002862.1, from coordinate 925,056 downwards.
ATTTCTTTGAACAAAAGGGAACTCAAATTGTCCAATTCATTTTCCCACCTCCCAGCACACGGGTATTTTCCAGACAGCCCATGCAGTATGCTCTCTCCAAAGATTCAGAGAGGTGCATGTCAGCCACTGTGACTGTTCTCTCTCCAGAGGAGGAAAAGCAGAAAGCAAAAATCTATGTGTCTGTCCTGGTCTCTCTTCAGCCCAAAGACAGAGTCAAGTCTCCTGTGCAGAGTGGGAGTGAGCAGGGCTCCTGCAAATGTTCAGAGAACGGAGACATTTCCCAAACTCGCTGTTTCTTCTTAGGGACCCAAACCAAGAGTCCTGAGCTGTCTTATTGCTTCCAAAACTAAGATTTTTAGGAATGAGTAAGGTTGGGAAGGAGAGAATACTTTTGTGACTGGAACCACTACAGCTGGATGAAAATACAATCTTTTAGGCATGCGAATTCTTCCTGAGCATGTTATTCACCCTATAAACCTTATATATCCCCGTGCTCCTGTGACTACAACTGCATCAATTTTACACATACTCTCATTGTCAAAAAATATATAGTGAAGAGAACTAAAACTTCTGCTGGCTCTAACTTTGTTTTGGCTGAAAATGTGTCTGTGTTTTGAATGTTTTAGGCTGAAGTTACAGAACTCTTTCCTACGTGTGGCTAAAAAACAGTTGATAGCTATCTTCCGTGTAGAATAGTGGTGAGTTTTGGGAGTTTAAATTCATCACTTCTGTTCAGAGTTAAAACTTTGGTTTTCGTTAGTAGATTTTCTCACTGAAATAGCCATTGATCCATATTCTCTTAAGTTATCTTCTATGGCTTTTCTAATACATGGTTCCCATAAGCATGTATTTCTGTATTTGGATGGGAAAAAATGGTTCTCAATAGGATATCTCTAAAATATGCCTGTAAGAGACAGTGTTTCTGACTCAAATACAGCCCTTATTTTGTTAATGGTTAGCTGTGAGCAGGGTTGCAGCAAGACTGTTCTTGAACAGCTCCACACGTTTTTTTTCTTTAAGTTCACTAAAACTTCCTCCTCTCCATGGTCCTGCTGCTGTCACTTATGTGAACAACCCCATTGATTTCAAAGCAATGTCTTGCATTAGGAATTAATTATTTGAATAATGAAATTATTTAAATTAAGTGGTCCCAGTTTTGTCCCTTTCTGTGAATTCTGAAGTGAATATGTCTTAGCTCTGAGAAACTAGTTCATCTGATACGTGCCAAGATTGTCACCTGTAATATTTCAGATGCATTTTATATTTGCTGCAGTGTTTACTTCTCTCTGCCTCAGGAAAGGTATAGCTGTGGGTGTATGGGTCTGCCATCTGCCTATATTTTTTATTTCTGATAAGCTATGAGAAGAGTTTATTTAAATTTCACAGCACTTTCTGCCTCATCCCTTAAAAATTTATCCTCTTTAGGCATTACAGTATTATTCAGTCACCTTCTGTTCTTACATATTTAAAAACATTTTTTGTCGTTTTGTAGTCTTCTAGAAAATCTTCATTTTACTTCTCTTATCTATTTTTCCAACTCTCTGATTTAGGTATTAATTTTAGTGGTTTTTTTTTTTTTTTAAATCCTTTAAGTGTCCTTTTTGATTGCTCTTCTATTTCCTTCTGTACCACTATTAAACATTTACTACTTTTGAATGCTTAGAATTAGGTGTAATGAAATTCTGAATGTACTTGATGCATGCTCATGTATTTTGACTTAATTTTATACTCTAGAATTAATTGCTTTGGTGTGCTACAACATAGCTCCAGTTGTAAACTGCTAGTTGTGCCCTGTTAATAAACAACATCTACTTTAATTTTTGTGAGCTCTTTTGTGATGATAACTAAAAACTTCTTAAAAGCTTTGTTTATTATATATGTCCTTGTAGAAAAACAAAGGAAAGACATTCCTGAAAGAAATCCCTGGTTTATTTCCCTTATTAAACCTCTACTTGAATATCATAGCTGTGTTTTTTTAATTCCTTTGTGTTGCCACAGCAGAGATGGTGGGAAGAAAACTTTTTTCCAAGCTGTATTTATGTATTCTAATACTCACCAACTACAGCTGATGCTGTTACTTGTCTTGTCTTGACCATAACTATAATCAAAATGGGTCTTTAGTTCCAATAGTGGCAGATGGAATAAAGTTGTCCAGTGGGTCAGTACAAACCCAGATTCACTGCATGGTACAGAACATGGCCCAGAATAGGAAGTTTGGTGTGCTGGCTGTGGATAAACTTCAAATTTCATTACAGGTGCATCCTCTAGGATGGCACGAGCACTGGCACAGAGCACAACTCTCACTGGGACATGAGAATGAAGGACAAAACTGCAAGTGAAAGAATGTAGTCTGGAAAGTGTCTTTACAGTATTTGAAACTAAAGGGTCTCCTGAAAATTATATGGCAAAAAAATTTTCAGTTCTGAAGCTGTGGGAGAGAGTATATTCCAAAGCTAAATTATTGGGAACAACTTAAATATCCTGATTTTATGATGGAAAATGGTAAAGTAAAAAGAGAAATATCTCTAACAGGTTCATAATTATGTTTCTCTAACATTTATTTTCTACTACTTTTTATTTTTATAGGAATTGGAATGTTCTTGAGAGAGTTTTCAAAAACTTTCAATGTCATAAATATTTGAGGGTTATAATTTTTACTTTGTCTTTCCATCCTTATGCACATTTTTCTTTAAGTCTTAAAACAGAAATGGAAAAAGAAACACACACCCATTTATCAAAATATTATGTGTATTTATATCTATGAAAGTCCTTAAAACACACAAAAAATTTCTGGTACTGGCATTTAATGTTAATTAAATGGTCTATCATGTTGTTATTTATTATACAAATAAACAGCTTCACAGGCTACACAGGAAAAGAAGAGGAAAAAAGCAATCTCTTACACATGGAGTCTGATTGTTTATTGTCACTATTAATAGAATAGTGGACTCATTTTAAGTCCAACAAAAGACATAAAATGGAAACCTACAATTCAGGTGTACAAATGTCTGATAGGAACCTGAACAATGTCGTACTACCAATTGCTTTATCATATGCAGAAATCATGGTCTTACACTAGGCCATGTGGAAAAAACCTATTTTTTTGTTTTCTTGTAGGAAGCTATTTATCAGGACACAAGGCCTACACTCCTTGTTGAACTGACTCCCTGCTGTTCAGAGGAATGTGTTGCTGCAATTCCCTTGGATGCTCACAGTGACATTTCAAAAGCTCTCCCAAGCAAGTGCTGTTATTGACCCTGAGCTCCACAGGAGTGGTGGCATTACTGCTCCAGTCTTGTGGTCCTTTGGTGACTTCTCCAGTCCTCTTGTCCTTCCATGAGCACAGCTTCACAGAGGAGCAACTCTTCCAAACTGCTGAGGTTGGAAGGAGGTGGCTAATTGCAGAAAATGGACATTCACTTATTATGGGACATCTGTATATGCTTTTTAAATCACTTATGATCAGAATTCTCATGTTCGTTGGTGGGGAAAGAATTGTTAGACAGAAATTCCCTAGGAAGCAAATGTTTCCCTAAGGAACAATGGGTTATCTGAAGAATGAGAACCTACCTGAATTTATAGGGGGGGTTGATTAAAAGGAGCAGTTTTTTGATCATGATGTTTTTGACAAGAAATTTACCAATTTACTGGCTCTTCTTTATGAGTTTAGAAAACAAACTGATTTATAGTTCTCATCCACTCAACGTCTTCAATTTAGCAGGAGCATCTGATGTGGCAGGTTTAATCATCGTTCTGACAATTAAGAGATAGACTTTCCCAAAGGCAGTGACATAATTTTACCTTAATCTTCTAATTATATGGTGTGTATGTGTCTCTGTGTAAATTCTGACTCTGATGCCAACTTCCCAAGTACTCTCTTGCTTGTGAGAATGATATAATGCCTTGAGGGTCTTGATATCTAATTACTGAGAACTTTCCTATCTCTGCATTGTCTAGACTTCAGTTGTATCTTACACCAAAAACCTTGGAGATCCCCAGACACATACAATATTTGACTAGCCTGATTTGCAGGAAGAACAATTTTATGCTAGAGAGTAGTGAACTTCCTTTGGTTTTCAAGCATGTTTTTTTTTCCAAGCAGTGTAATGTGAAGATGACATGAGGATGGAATTAATTTGACTAAATACAAAAGTCTGTGTATGTAGACCTCTGGTAGAGTAGCTTCATGTGAGATTGGGTTCTGAGTGTCTCAGACTTTGTTCATAGGCATTGTAGTCAATGCAGTGATTCATCTCATTCTGAGGTAGCAATCTAAAATAGACCAGCTGGGTTTTAAATACTGAGATTAGAAAATTGTAGAATCTAAAAGTTATGTAAATTAAATGCCATCATGATTTTAGCGCAGTAAAGTTACACCATGTTGTACTATGAAAATCCAACAGAAATTGCAAAAGAAAAGGGAATAACTTGTAATATCTACTAGCTTTATTTGGATATGTTTGCTATATGCTGAAACCTACAGGAAGTGTTTTTATCATACATTATTATTTATTTGTATCAAACATTTTATATATTTGGAATTTCCCTTGTGATCCTAAATAAATTTAAAATTATAAACTTTTTAAAGCAAAGGATCTAAAAGGATAAACAAAAAGTTTTCATACTGGAGAGAGCTCAGAAAGGACAAATATGCATGATTAAGGGGTAGAGAAAACTTATTTATGAAGAAAGATTAAAGAAGTAAAAAATATATACTGTAAGTTAACTGACACCTAACAAGGGACATGATAATTGTCTTCAAATATTTGATGCACTTAAACACCAAGAATAGAGAGGAAATTAATATTTGGGTTAATTTCAATAGGAAAGAAATTCTGAAATTGAAGTCAAATGTGTTTTACTTCAGTGTTGCCAGGAAAACCTATGTGCTGCAAGAGAACTAAAGCTGAAAGGTAAGATTTATGATTTGTAAGAGGTGTGAAGCCAAAAAAGTCTAACAGAAATTATTAAAACACTTTATGTTTTAATACTGAATTATAAAAACTTTTCAACCAGAACAGAATGATACAACAATTGGTATAAATTGACAATGGATCCTAGTTTTTGTGATTTTTTTTTCTTTTCCCACAAGAAAATAAAATATACCATGGAATGGACTTGGCTGGCTAAATGAACAACTCAGTGACCCATGAAGACAAACTAGTTCCTTTTCATGTATAAGTTGGATGCTCTTCAAACATCTAAGTTGGCCAGCAGTTGCTGACCACAGAAAAAATGGCTTACTCATGAACTGCTGCATGTCTTCACATATTATACAGCTTTTAAAAATTAAGCAAAAGCAAGTTCTGTATCAAGAGAGTTGCCATCATATAGGAAACATAAATTAAGTGTTCCAACACTGTGCATAACCTCCACTGATATGGCCATGAGTGGTACTTTAACTGACCTGATTAAGTGGGTGGATGAAATATCAGGAGATTCTATGGTTTGAGAAAAGGATCTGCACAGAGGTCAAGTAGATGAAATTGAGTTGGGAGTAGGATTGTAGGACCATGCACCTGGACCTCCAGGAGTAAAGTAAAAGAAGCTGTGTTCTAGGTGGTGTATGTGCTTTTGTGAGCTGCAAAGTTTGGGCTGCAGAGCCCAAACCCTTCCCTTTGCCAGAGGATATGTCGAGTCGTGTGGTAGAAATTTATTTAAAAGAGTCAACTGAAGAATCCTCCTTCTTTAGTCATTTGTATAGTTTGTCAGAACAAGATTCAAATATTGTCAATCATCTTGAAATCTAACTAGTTTACATCTTGGGCCCTGGACCTATCTATTCTTTTGATCTTTTTGCCTTAAGAATGAGAAATACATAAATAAACTTTAAAGCAAATGATACATGTCAGAAAGTCCTTCTAAAAAACCTTGAGGAATTCAGAAGTGTTCCATATTAAAAAAAAAAAAGAAAAGTGCCTTTTTTGGAAGTGGAACAGCTTTTGAGCTGTAGCTGTGTGCATTTATGTGAAGAATTTAATTGTAATTGCTTACTTCATGGGCAATGCATAAACAACATCAGATGTGGGAAACATACGTGCATGCTTTTACATTTCACAAACCTGCAACAGGTTAGGGTCAATAAAACTAAGTAACTAAAATAGAACACAGTAAGTTTTAAGTTGCCAAATTGAAATTGTTACTTCAAATCCTTGCATTCATTGATTGCCTGACCTCAGCGTCATTTAAAAATAATCGACTCCTCTGCTTGCTCTGAAGCTTTTCAGGTCATATAGTCTAGTTTTGGTCCTTCTCAGAAAGAATAACCAGACAGGTAATATAATCTAATTTAAACACTCTTGGAATCCTGAAGAGAAGTGAGGTAGCTTCCTTGTAGCTGAGACCTGGGAAGTATGGTAAAAACACATAAAATTAATAGGCTGGAAAAGCTGGGGTTGTGTAGCCTGGAGAACAGAAGACTCTGGGGAGATCTTGTTGTTGCCTTTCCATATAAAAAGATGGGTCATAACAACAAAAAAAGGTGAAGAAAGAATTTTTCCCAAGGCCTATAGTGACAAGACAGATGCAATGGTTTTAAAATGAAAGAAGGTATATTTAGGTTAGATATGAGGGAAAAAAATCATACAATAGATGTGATGAGACTTTGGAAAGATTGTTCAGGGAATTTAGATTTTGTGGATACTTCATCGTTGAGTGTTTAAAGTCAGGTTGGATGAGGCTTTGAGCAACCATGTTGATTGGAGTAAATGATCTTTGAAGGGCCCCTCCAACCCAGGTAATTCCATGGATATACTGCAATAAAAATGTGAATGTTTCAGAAAGACTTCCCCCCTTGTCCCTTTCCCCCCATTTTCTTTGATGTCAGGTATTTAAATGTCTCATTTCTGAGGAAGCAGCCTTATCCATGGGGTCCTGGCCTCACCTGTGCAGCTGGGCAGGTGGTGTTCACTCCAGCTGCATGGGACTAACAGCCATGGAGACATGAGAAGAGAGAAACTGCATAGAGCAAGCTCTCCTTGCTCCACAAAACTTTTATGTTTCTTTTTCATTAAATGGTAGAATTAGGAATAATCCTATGAAGTGCTTTTACCATCTCATTTTTGTCAGTTTTACAGAAAGCTTGAACATTTGAAAAACAGCTGAGTAACCCTCATGACCTATGGATCCTCTGAAAGCTGCAGCTTTCATCTGTGACACTGAGTGCCTAAACTTCATAGGGTGATGACATCAGTTGAGTTTCAGTGTTGTGAGATAGATATTTCTTTGCATTTACTTTGAGTTAGTGTCCTAAAGTGTCATATGTTTCCTGTAACAAATATCTAATCCTGGTTTTGGACTGCAGGCTACAATGCCCGAAGCCTAGGCAGATGTTGCACTGCTTGAGCTCCATGGCCCCTTTTCAGATCTTCCTGTCAGCAGCAAGGTCTCTTGTTGAAGCCCTTGGACAGTGCTGAGCACTTTTGTTGTAACTGCAGTGTGTTCTGTCCTCCTGACATTCCAAGAGTTAATCGAGATTTGCCACATAAATCTTCAAAGCTGAATCAAGACTTTAGTCTCCACAGTGGACTATGGCTAAAGATTAGAAATAATATGTTATATAAAACTTCCAGGAGCTGAAATCTAGGGGCTTCATTCAGTTCAATCTTCAGGGCTGAAGTAGAAGCCAACAGGAGCAGGACTTGGGTTCCAGATCTCAGACTAAGAATGTAATCTTGGCACTTTGACCCAGTGCCATTTGTATATATGTAAACAAAGAAAATATTGATAGTGAGATAATTATGGATACATAAACCCAGGACATTAGGGAGCCATGTTTATAGGCATTTTTCAGTTTATAACCATACTTTTAAGAATTTCCTGTCTTTTGTTTTAGCCAGACACATGGGACTATTTTAAAGCAGTTTTATTTGTGTGCTCTGTTTCCTTCATGCTTTTGTTTGAGCAGAAGAGGATGGGGATAAAAAAGCAGTCTCCAAGAAAGGTTTACAAAGTTTATGATGCTAAGTTGTGGCAATTCCCTTCTTCACAATTAAGACAATCATAAAAACGCATACACCATATTTTGAAATGTCATTATGACTTATTATGTACACAGATGATGATAAAATATTGTGAGTCATTATTCAAACACAGTACAGGATAATTGTTTCTTTGGAGACACTGCATTTCTGTTGTGGGCTTTATTTACAGAATTCATTGTAAAAGCTTCACAAGGGTACTTAGTGTGTCTTCCCATCATCACATTTTAAAAATAATGATATCAGTCTCTAACTATGTAAACTCTGAAACAAAAGAAGATCCAATTGTCTTTTTGTGTAAACAAGGGTTGTTTACAATGTTAGATCTTCACCAGTAAACCTTGATGGAATATGCATGATAATTACACATTTTTTCAGTCTATACCTGTGAAATCATAGTCAACGCTTGTTCCAAAACATTAAAACCTAAAAAGATAATTTATTTGCTATAAAACCTTAAGGACCAATACCATTGTCACTTTGTTCTTGTATTTTTGGGAAAGAATAAGTTTACAAATTCTTGCCTTGAGATTTTATTCTCTTCTCTCTGCAGTTACTGAATCACAAGCAGCACAGAATACTGCAGGTGAAGAAAGAACTCTTGGGTGGATCCCAAAGGACTCCACTGGGTTATGCCCTAGTTTCAAAGCCTCTTACTCTTGGGCAGGACTCATTGTCACAGATTGTAAGGAATTCACTGGCACTGATTAAACCCAAAATTTAGGTGTATGCCTCTATGGAATCTATATATGCATTTGTTCCCATCCAGGATTCAGATAGATTGGTGAAACACAGGACCATGAAATATCATAGGACATCTGATTTTCTTTCAGCTGTCACACCTGGGAGTGTCAGAGAGAATCCTGTGTTCTCTCTGCCAGCTTTATGTGTGCTTCAAATGGCAGCAGAAATATAAGTTTAGGCAACTGTCTCAACATGATACTGAACAAGAGTGTAGAGAAATGTCTGGCTTGCCAGAGAGTGGGCATCTCTGGGTGGTCAGCAGTATCCTGGAGAAAGATAAGGCAGGAGATGACAGGTTTACTCACCTCAGCAAGTGCTGGGACTGGGACAAGGCTGTCTTAGTAACACAATTTTGGTTAAAGACATAAATCTTGGATGCTTGTAAACATCTCAGATGTCTCAGTAAGATGGAATTTTGTTGGAGTCTTCCTGATCTTCAAGATTCCTCCCTAGTTTCTAGCTGATCCCATCGAAGTTTAATTTTCTGTCATTAAATTTCTCCAAAAGTGATATTCCAGGCATGCACTGAACTGTCCATATCTGCAGTCATCTGGAAGACAGGAGTGTGGTACCTCAATGTCTTCCCAATAGCTTTGCAATAAAATAATGTCCTCTGTTCTGTGAGAGGATTCTTCAAACCTCAATATTTCAGCTGCTATTGGTGCTCACTGTACAGTTAAATCTGCAAAGGGAAACAAAGGAGATATTCTCCCAGAATCTGATCCACTTATTAGAGACATAAGTCTCAGGCTTTTCTCAGAAGCAAAAACTCCTTCGAACCCTACTTTGCTCAAACCTGGGCAATTTTCTATTCACTAAGAGGGGGAGAAAAGGAAAGGAAAAGCTCAGAAACTCCATTTCTACTTGAAGAAAGATCAGACTTATAAGGGTAGGTGAGCTCTTAAATCTCTGTGTGCCTACCTATGGTTCTAATGGAAGCTTAGGCACTGAATCAGGACTTGGAAACATAACTTCAGTTGGATTTGCAATTCTTAGCTTAATTTTTGGACAGAAATCATAAAGTCAGGGAAGAACAGGGTTAGTTGCATTTCTCTGTCTTTCTAGCACTTGTGCCAGAGTTAATTTTGTGGGGCCAAAGAGAACAGTGAACCTGCTTATTCAAGAGCAAATGACACAAAAACGCCAACTAACTTCTTGGCAAGGTGAGGGACCTTGCAGAGCCAGTGAGACACTGGCCATGTAGAAATGTCAGTGCAGTATTGCCTAAAAGACTTTATAGAAGGCCCCACAACACCCCATGGAAATGCCTAGGCAGAAGTAGATTGTTTCCTAAGGATTTTGAGGTTCACCTATTGCTTTTTTTCATTTTTCTTTTTTTCATTTTTTCTATATAAGTTTATAAAACCCTTCAAATCTATTTGTAGTGAAAACATCCCCATTTGGTTCTCTTTGTTAATACCACTTACAGCAATGTAATCTAATGAATATTGTCAAGTAAGTTCTGCCCTTCTGAAAAAAAAGTTAATATTTCTTTCCACAGGCTCTGATTTGTATAGGTTGGGAATCTGAAAAGTCTCATCCAGCGCACTGTAAAGGCAGGTAATTGATAACAAATCCATGTTAACAACATAAGAGATAAAAAAGAAAATGCAAGGAAAGAATTCTGGGATTCAGAAGGGCAGGTTTGTATTTACAAGCATTCCAACAATTGTTTTGAGATGAATTTAGAACACCCAGCTGTATCTGGAATTTGAACTGCAGGGAATTTCCCTATTTTAACAGAGGATGGAGGAGTAAATAAGTTTTGTTTTCTATGCATGCATGCATGAACAGACACTCAAAAGGGCACAAACCATTTCAGAAATGATAGTTTCTTCTCAGTCCAATTAGGTGAACTGAATGTGGTTATGCTGCTGTAATTCTCAGGGCTTTAATTGCATATAAAAACTTCCAAATCATAACACATGTGGTATTTCCACCTAAAACAAAAGGACAATTATTAAAATATAGTGGTATTTCATGTAGTATTGGCAGGCAGCTTAGATAGCAATAATTTAACACTTGCACCATGAAATTAAAATTTACATTCCCTCAGTGCACTTCTTCAGACCAACACCAGACAGTTCTAGCCTTTTAATGAAAGCTGGGAGATTTAATTGCTTCAGTTTAACTAAAAAAGCCTTCACATTGCTTGATGACAAAGGCAAGAATGCTGGCACTAGTTTGCAGATGCTTTGTGAGTGTACTTTCTACAGTCTCCATAGCTCTGCTTTTAGGCATCCAGCTTTCTGAAGGATATGAACCATCCTATAGATTCTTCCACAGATTCCAAGCAATGTGTGTAAATTCCAGCTGTCCATAAATCATTTTTTGAAAGGCAAGTATTATGGCTGCTATAAACATTTCAAGTAAGTTGCCAAAATCTTCAGCATAGTGTCTTTCTGCACAGAATGTATACAAATTATACTTCTTCTCACAAATTCTTCCCTTTTGCAATGATTCCTGCTGTATTGTGTTACTGTCTACAAAAATAATGCTAAAAAGTGAGCTGTAACCCACCAGACATGAACTTCAAAAATACATTTGATTTATGTTGCAATGAAGACTGGTAGGACAGAATTACCAAGTGTTCATCCAGAAACATATTTTTTCCTGACAGTTGAGAGAACCTTGTAGCTAGAACATTATCCTGAGGCTACCTGTATGTCCATACATGTAATCAAAAAAAGAAACTTTTACACTTGGTCAGACCAGATTGCAAAGGGACAGTTCAAGGGCCTCTTTTATATCCTAGCAGAGTATTTTGATATGGGTTGCTCTATGAAAGTTGGTAGGAGGGGAGCAGGGAATAAGGCTTAGACTGGTAACACACAGATGTATGCTGGAAAGAAAAGAGGACTGCAAATGCACAAGAATTGTATAAGGGCAAAATGGGAAATTAATTCTAGGCTAATATTATATCATAAACATAATTTTGGTTAATTGACCAGGAAGCTTTTAAAAATATTTCTCCCTGGATTTGAACTTTTGTTTCCTCCAAGAAAGACTAAGCCATAGTTATGTTTGATTTCATTATCTCAGTATTATAGAGGTGTTTTACCACAGCCCAGGAGTACACCTTCCCTTTACAATCTGCATGGTACCTCTGAAACAGTAGATCTCAAGTTCAGTGCAGTGGAAACTATCCACATCTCCTTATGCTTTATAATCCTTCACTGCTCTGAATTTAAGGGTGAGACACAGCTCTCAGGGGTGAGAGGGAGAGGAGGAGAAGGATAAATCCTCCTACAACCAACCTTTTTGTATTTACTCTTGAAATGGAAAATACAGATGTTGCAGAAGTACACGTCTGGGACATTGTTTCCATATTTTTGACAGAGACTAATTCTCACTGCTTTTCAGCTAAGTGGCTTAAAATCAACTTCTTCTCCCTGCCTGAAACTCTGAGAGTTTTTTGAAATAAAATCATGTGAACACATTTGCTGATCTTGCAGACTAGGCTGTTGTACTTATTTCCTTTCTCTTCTCCCCAGAAGCTTTGCAGGATTCTTGTCTGGGTTATAGGGTTTAGGTTATTTTCTTCTTTCACCACTGTTCCAGTGCTCCATTTGCAAAGTGTTTAGATTACAGCAGACACGAACTTCCTCTGTCTCAGAGCCAGCCATGAATCAGGCTGAGCACTGAGACCACTGGCTGTCAGAGGACCTTGAAAAGCTGCAGCTTTAAAATAACAAGTGTTTGACAGCTCAGTTTACAAAACAGCAGATTGTGACTGTATTGTACTGTGGGGCTATATATGACATTATAACTAGGGACTTAAAGTTATTTAGTCTTTTTCCTCTTGCTATAATTTCCAATAAATAAATCTCTCTGGGACAGGAGGTCTGGTAAGTTGTACAATGCTTGCATTTTCCTCACCACAGCTTATCCCCTCTCTTCTTTATTTCACATGTTAAAAAAAACCCTCAGTGCCTGGTAATCACAGTTCTATAATGTTTCCTGCTGAAAGAGACGGGCTAATGTAAAGATAAATACATACATTTTTGGATTTTTTTATTGGTCAAGGTATCCATTATAAGTCTTCCTCTCAAAATCTCTTCAGAGACTTCTTAATGGACAGAGCTTAATATTGTGTATTTGGAGTGCAACACAAGCAATTATTTTTAAGGTTTTAAATGGTCCTTTTGAAAAAACTGCAATGATCACAGGATTACTGTGAGTTTTATTTTTCAGAATCAGTGGTCAGAGGTTGCATAAATGTGGATTCATATGCTCTGAAAAAAGCTGAAATGAATAGAATGTGACTACTGGAATGTTCTTCTTTCTCCAGTCATAAAATATGATGGAATGAATGAATAACAACTTTACATTAACATATTTCCTAAAAGAGAACAAGCTATTTTTTTCTGCATTCCCTCTTCAATATAGAAATGCTAAGAAATGCCAACATTTTCTTGATCTTATTTTCTCTTTACTAATATTTAGGCTTCCAAAGAAACCCAAGAGAGATGCTTACTCAGTTTCATTAGACATTTAAATCCCTTTGCTTTTGAAAACCCATGTCTAATTTTTACTTCATTTTTTTTTTTGAAAATCTTAATTCTTTAGATTCTGTTTACACTAATTTTTGTGGTAACCTTAAAATAGATATAATAAATTTATTTTATAGGCAAATCTGCAAGAGTCTCAGCCAAAAATATGTATAATTGAAAATTAATTTTCTTAATCCTGTTCTGTGGGAAAAAGGATACTGGGTATGATAGACTACATCCACAAAGGTTGTACTGTATAGTACAGGCATGGATTAATTTTAACTTTAGCTATCTTCAGTTGAGTTAATCATCTTAGACTCCATCTGTAGTCTATGAAGAGAAACAGGCCTTATTAGGGCACAGTTTCACTGTCCTATTTTAAGTGTCTACTTCAGGATGAAATGAATCACAACTTGAACTCCACTATCTACACTGAATAGATCTCCATTGACTGTCAGGGGAATCCAGAATGATTAATTGTGTTGACATCTAAACTGAGCCAGATTATTTCTGCTCTGAAAGCTGAAGTGTCCTTAAAGTCTATCAGAATTGTCAGCCCTGAGGAGGAGAGCATTTTAAGCTTCTCATTGTCATCAATATCAAAATGAAGGACACCTAGAGGTATTAGTTGTCCTTGTAGAAGAACCACAGTGAAGCATATGGTTTAAAATCTGTTAGCATTTTTGAAGATGATCTAGAGCATAAAAACATATCTCATGGTTCTGATACCTGGGTTTACTAGGTGTATACAGGGATAGTACTGTGGATGTGGCCTTCAGATTTGATAAATGCAGGAGATAACTCTTTATGTGAAGGTAAGAAGCTCATTTCACTTGGGTTTCTCACTCTAAGATATTACACAAAACTTAAAATCTTATCGGAAGCTATGAACTAAATTACATTAGAAGAGTGGGACTGAGATACCTTTTCTTTGACCCTTTCAGCTTCAGGTAATGCTTGCTTAACCTGATGGCTTCTGCACATCCACTAATAAGTGCCCCAAAAGTATTGCTACTATTGCAGACTTATATACTAAATCTGACTAACTAATTAGGACCAGCTATTTTTGCAAGTTTAAGAACTGCAGTACTTAATCTGGTCTTGCAGTTTTATAGCCGTATCCTTAAATGTATTTAAGCATCCAACCTCCACTAAAATAGCTGTTGTGATTAAATGGCCTAAATACTTCTGCAGATCTAACCTCTGGATTCTCTTCCTGGCTAAATTCCCTGAGATTTTTCTAGTCAGTACCTCTGAAAGTCATTTTAAGTACTTTTCTACTAGATCCAAGTAGATCTTGAACTTACTATATTCAGCATAATCTGTCTATATCTGATTGTGTATATTTACCTATATTAAAAAAAAAGGTTACCTGTATTTTTGCAGTCCAGTGAGGGCTTTTATATACTCTGAAATATTAATAGTACATGTTTTGAATAATGTTGATTCAACAGTAGGAAGCTACACCACAACCAAGAGGAAACAAAATAGTTTCTAATAGTTAATTTTTTGCTTTTCTTGCTTAGAATCATATTTTCTTTAGAATACACATTAAATGTCTACTTTAAATAAATTTTTGAATTAATAATTTTCCTGGGATTTATTCAATAGTCCTTTTCTATCTTTGTCCAAATATTTTTTTAATTTTTCTATAATACTTTTGTGATTAGTTGATTTTTTTCCCCAAGCTTTGTATTTGTGAATGTGGCTTTAAAAATAATTCTTCCGATCCATTTGGAGAGAAACAATCTATAAATATGCCTGTGCACTCTCAGGGTTTTAGTACTTGACAGTTTTATTAAAAGCAACAAGTACACACAGTTAGCATTGTTTCTGTGATGTTACTTGCCCTTGTCTGTAAAATATCAGCAAAGAAAATGAGACATTGGGGTTTCAATTTTCCAAATGTGAGAAGTTAGAAAAACAATTTTCCTATACAACATATTTATGAAGAAAATGTACTGCAAGAATAAGAAGTTGGAAAAACTGGCATATTTAGAACCAATTGCCATAAAAGTGAATTTCTTGTGAACCTTCAAGGTTATGATATTTCTTGTTTTTGTCCACAGCCTTTAATAGAAAAGGGATTTCTGCTTCCCAGAATCTTTTTACTGCTTTTACACACCTTTTGTATTGCCAGATTTGATATGGAAGCTAAGAGCCATAAAATTATTAGAATTTATTTAGCCAACCTTTTTTTAAACTAACTTTAGTAATCTAAAAATCAGGTTACTCTTGTAGTCAGAGAAGGCATCTAGAGAAGAGCAGTGAGCTCCCAGGTCTTTGATAACTCTGTTCAGATTGGGTCACCCAGCTTCTGAGTCAATCTAGGTCAGAAGTGCCTGACCACTCTCTGACACTGGAAAGTAAATGCAATAATTCCTAGGAAACAAAACCCCACTCAAAAGAGTAATTCCACTGAATGTTCTACTGATGGATTGAGTACTGAACCTAGCACACACTGAATGCTTTCTCACCTCCTCAGAAGACAACTCTTGGGATGACATATCCTTCTACAGTGGCCACCATCCTCAGCCAAAGCTGAAATGGTCCATTGTCTTTGCTGTTCTACAGAATTACTTTTTATTTATGTCTTTTTTAAAAATAATTTTTCATTTGTAAAAAGAGAAAGAAGTCTCAAGCCAATGAGTTAGGAAGAGGAGAGCCATCCTTAATCTTCTGATTTTGGAAGTAAGAATAAACTATTGTGGGAATGAAAATTTGTTTGTTTTTGTTAATTTGTTTGGGGTTTTAGTTTATTTTTTTTATCAAGGTTATAATAAGTTCTTTCCCTTTAAGAAGTTCGTAGGAGCATTGAGAGGAAAAAAAAAGACTGAATGAAAAATAAAATTCCAAGACTTTGAGAAGAGAAAAATGAGGAGAAAAAAAATAACACTAAAAATAAACAATTTTAAAACTCTCCCTTCAGTAAAACTATTCTGAAAAGTGTATGTGGGGAGATTGGTTGGAGTTCTGCTAAATTCATTAACCTTGAGAATGTCCACAGAAGTCATAGGATAGGCTACCCAGGACACTGAACTAGGCTTCAAGTCTTTCCCAGGGTAAAGCTTTTCCAGCACTTGCAGCACGATGTCAATGCAAAGCTTTTCCCAAACTTCCTGGAACAGTTACAGGCAAATCACTGGAGACATAAAAAGTATCTGGGGCCTCAGCCAACAGCATTCCTGTATGAATACTGGTATCTCAATTTACTCTTTATTTTTCTTAATTGGTATTATGCAATTTAAGAGATCCACAGCCAGCTAGACTAGGAAAAATAAAATAAAGCAAGACCCGAGGTGAGAGTGACAGTAACCCTTCACCACATAGTGGACAAAATTTTCTACTGAAAACTCCATTTACTGCAAACTAGTTTACAGCAAAGTCTCCCCTCAGTCTTCTGAGATGTTGTAAAAAATCAGCAACCCCCCAGATTATCTCTCATCTGTGTTTTGTAAAATGAATGTTTTAATTCACTGGAGCAACAGAATAAACCACAATTGCATATATTTTAGACTGAGGGTATGCTTCCTTAAAAATGTATCCTATTTTAGCATGTAAATGTCAGCTTCTTAAAACAAACAATCCATAGACTACATGATTATTACTTTATATTTTGCCTATGCTGTCAAACCTTCCAATAGCATTTTATAGAAGTACCTCAAAGTACTGCTGTTGTGAAACCTTTTGGAGATAATCTCAGTAATCAGGACCATCTGACTCTAAAAGAGAAGGTTATAAAAGGCACAGAGGGCAGTTTAGCATGTAATTGTCTTTGAGAGATAATGGGAATTGGGCATGCAACTCCTGTTTGTACCTCACAAAATCTCCCGTAGAGAGAATCAAGAGCCTGTGGTTATGTGGGATCTACCAACAGAGAGAGGGTTTCCTTGGGAGAACTTTTACCTTGAAAGCAAATTTCATACAAATGAACAGGGCAAATGTGTGTAGATTTGGCCTCGTGAGATCAATTCCTTAACTACTTTCCTGCACTTTGTGTCCCTGATATTATCAATCATAAGAAGGGGCTGAGGTTAGCAGAGTTAGAGAACTTTCCTCGTGCTCCTTACACATTAAAATATTAATCATTCCGTGTGTAGTCAGTCCCTGCTCCCGTTGATCATTTGCTGCAGCTCTGCTTTGGAGCACAGTGTTTCTGGCAATTACAGCTACAGCAGACCTGGGTCTGATCCCTTTGCAGCTTTCCCTGCCTTGTTTGTCAGCTGTGCTGGAGAGGGATGGTACAGCTGCTCTTGTGTGGCCACTCAGGCTGTTCCTTCCAAGGGACTGAACTGTGTTCCCATCCCTTGGCATCCTTCAGCTCATGGCCTATCAGCAACAGTGGGCTCTTTCTTTTTGCTTGGAAACATATTCAAGCTTTAGGTTCTCTGCACTTCTCTGCAGAGGATGCTTCCAAAGCCTAGAGGTTTTTTCAACTAAACTGAAATCCAGCTCAATATTTTTCTTGAAATTTGTTTGTTTTGTTTTTCTATCTTCTAATTTTAAGGACTATGCCACCAGCTGTGTTCAGGTGCTCTAAAATATTTCAACATTAAGATTTTAGAAAGCTGGCCTTAGTTTTGTCTCAAAATGGCAATCTTTGCATAAACAATAGCAGTACTGTGGAGAAAGATGCCAGATGAAAGGATTTAATCATACTGGATTTTTTTTTTGGTTTGGTTTTGTCTTTGTGCTGCAGACCTGTCATAGAGTCTCAGATTTGGAGCAGTAGTCCACTGCATGAGGTACCCTGTACACAAAACAAGAAAATAGGTCTTGATAAACTCAGCAACACTTACTGAAATCTTAAATAAAAGAAAAAGTCTTGTAGGGACAACCTCTGCCCTCATTTAGAAACAGTGATTCATTGTGATCAGTTACCAAATTTGGCCTTAAACATAGTCCATGTATTTTGATTGTATATGTCTGGTTTATGTATTTTAACTGTGTTTGCTTGACAATAAAGGCAGAAAAGTCTTCCTCTTGAATTTAGTGGAAGTGCTGGCTCTGACCTCTTTTAGAAAAGAAACAGACCAGAAAAAGATGATTGTTTTCTGTCTTGAATTCTGTTATTCTTCCTAACTCAAATTGTAATTCTTAATTGCCCTGGTATAATTGGACTGCATGCACAATTATTTTTTTTTGAGGGAGAAAGCTCACAAGGTCCACAAATCAATTAGACTTCTGTGAATGCAGAGGGAAATGTAAATCTAGAGAAGTCAATACACCCTGCCACTCACTGCTCATTTTTTTAAAGGCATACCTCCAAACCTTCTCAAATGCATATCACGATAGGAAACTTGGATGTGAAATTTAAATATATGGAAGTGACAGGACAAATAATGAAACCAGCAAAAAACTGGAATACATGCAAGAGCTGTAAAATATGAGCAGGGAACTGTGAATGAGGGAAGGAATTGAAGGAGGCACAGAACAATTCAGTTATTGCTTTTAAAATTGAAATTTTTTGGCTGTTTCCAAACTTGCCTACTTACTGAAGGGACACCCCAAAACTGAGGACAAACAATGAAGGTTGTTGATGAAAAGAATCAGGGACAACTGGGAGTTAGACCTGCAGTGGGATCTCTTCCCTGCCCTCAGTCTGTTCCAGCCTGCAGCAGTTGGATGTGAGCCTCTCTCTGTGCCAAGATTGCTGCAAACAGCTGGAGGGACACCCATCCCCCTTCCTCTCCTCTGCCAACAGAACAGTCAGTTTTAAATTCATTAAATGTGGGTGAGAGAACAAATAAAAAAGTTTTCACTGCTTCTAGGCTGACATGCAGATGTCTGAACTGGGAGGTTTTTTTTTTAAATTTTGAGCAGAAAAATGTAGTGACTGATAAAGAATATTCTTGAAATTAGGAGTTTTGCTTCAAGTGTCTCCTCCAGTGTGGAGGTTTGCAGATGCATGAAAATCTGAAGCAGTAGATTAGAAATATTGTAGAAGAGAGGGTTTTGTGGAGGATGAAGTGAACATTACCAATTTCAAACAAATATGTGATATGGTGGTATTTCTGAAGGCTGAGAGAAATGTTATCTGGTGGTTCCTTCAGCTGGGATTTAGTGATGGAAAATCCCCATCTTGGAATGCAGAGTGGAGAATAAAAATAGTTGTTGTGCCTTAAATCACCACTTATGGTCACATTAACACCATAAATTCCGATGCCTGGTAGACACATGCAGATCCATGGGTGAGCGATTAATAAAAACATAAACCCTCACTCAATTATTTTCTCCTTTTTTGTTTTAATAACTCATCTATATGCTTAACACAATGCTCTGGGTGAACATTACTTTTTTCCTTAATTAATTTATAATAGGATTTTTTATTTTCAAGTTCCAAAGCATATTCTAAATGGATTTGAACTCTTATGAAACTATTAGAAAGCATGTGACATTTGAAAACGAAATTGGTAAATTAAACATCAAGGTCACAGCAGAACATATACTCTTTTAAATTATTACATGCCTTATTACTAAAATTACATTTACTATGAGAATATTAGTAATTATACAGACATATCTTCAGTGAAATTCTATAAAATCCATTCAGAAATTCAGTTTTGGACTTCCTTGTCACAGCAGTTATAAATTTACTCGTTCTGAAGTCAGGAAGAGAACTGGATGACACACAGTCTATGCCATTGTATACTGTTGCAATAGGCTTTTTATCACTAATATTTCCCTGGTGGGAAGTTTCCTATGGAGCTGTAGCACATCCCCTAGAAAGACATGCTGCCTTAATGTCAAAATAAGCAGTAAAGCAAAACACTTACAGGCAACACCTTGACTTTGAGAAGCCTCATTTCACTTTTACAGTCTCCTGCTTGGTAACATCAGGACATTCTGGTGCTTGCTGTGTTCAGGCTGCCAAATGACCTGAGTCAGGAATGTTCCTTGGGAACAAACTTCCCAGTGACACCTGTGATCTCAGTCAGGGTTTAAAATAAGAACTGCACAGGACTAAAGCCAGTGTAGAAAGCCACAAGCCAAGGAGACTTGCACTTAAAACACTTAAAAAATGAGTAATGCTCTCTAGTGGGTAAGGTCCCCAAGCAAGCACAGGCAAGAGATGCTGGGCTGAACAGAGGATTTTGCAGGGTATACTTCTCCTTTAAGCCTTTTGGCACCTTTTGCACTATTTTTTGTTGTTATCTTTAGGTTTTTTCTTTCCTTTTTCTGGTGGAAACATTTCATATCTTTCCTCAAGAGAGCTCTTTCCCTTGTTATTACTTCAACTTAGAAATATGAAGTGAATGTTGCCCAAATCCTTGTATGTACTGAGTTACATTGAACTTCTAGAGAATCTTGGTATGTGTGGGAGGAGATAATTCCATTGTTTGGAGGAGAAAGTATTTTGGTAGCATGAGAGTCAGAGTTGATTCTTTGGCACAACTTAAAGCTAGTGTCAGTTGCAGGTCAAGACACATAAGGTTTTCTTAAATTATACTAATTTTACATTTCTATTTTATCCTTTGTGCTTTTACCACAAACTTGGAGTAGCTTGCAGACAACTCTAACACTGGGAGAGTTTAATGCCTTTTGTCTCCTGTGGTGTTTTGTTGTCTGTTGGTTTAGACCTGCATGCAGTTGTTATCACAATCAACTTGCTCACTCAGTTATTCAAGCTTTAGGCACTTTCACCTCTGGACACTGTAGATATGTTTTCTACTATTCAAAGACAAGCATAACCCCTCACTCCAACCTAAAACCAACTCATGAACAGAAATTTCAAACAGGCAAGTTGCTAGCTGGATCATACCTATTCTGACATGAAAACAATATTTTTTCCCTTTAAGATCCCTGAATGGACCTTGAATCTAGTATGAGCTCTATTTGCCTTTGTGCAAACATGCATAAGACTCCATAGGCTCTCTCACTTTCAGCATGCTATCACATTTTTATAAAAATAATTTAAAAAAAAATTGACTTTTTCATCAGACATTTGATAGTTGACTTAAATGGGATTCTGAAATTATCTGAGCCATATCCCATAGGAAAACGTGACATAAAATACCATATAATCTCTATCATATCTTCTACAATTAAATCTTGGATGGGGATACTGGTTGCTTTATTTATAGGTGCTCATCCCACTGCTATCTATTCCCTCTCAGTTCTGTAAAATGCTCATTTACATCCCAAGTTTGCTCCCTTTCAAGCCAAAACGAGAAAGGTCAGAGAGGGAACACTAGAATACTTGCTCCTTGGGACTCAGTTAATTGCAGAGAGCTACAGGAGACTTTTTTCTTAAAGATGGAGCAAAAATTCCTGCCATAGTCCAGGTGCTAAAAACCCACTAGAAATTTAGCAAAAGATGATACAAACAGTTGAGTCAGGAATGGAGAGAAAAAAATTGCAGATTTTGCATGTCTCTCAGATATCTTGAAGCAGGTTATGAAGACTGAAACTATGCAGATGTGAATCACTAGTTTGATGGCATGAAAAAGTGCCAAATCCAGGAAATGTAGTTTCATTTGCTGCTGCAAGAGTCTTTGTTGTTCAAACAAGCATGTGCGTAATGGAGACTTCAGTGCTATTGCTGGCATTTAAATCGACTGGATTTATTTTCTGACAGCCTTTAACAAGGTGTGATTATTAGTTTGATCAGTAAGCAAGGCTATAAATGTTAAAAAGACTTTCCAAATAAAAATTCTGGTTTTGGTCATCATATTTTTTTATGTGACCTGGAGCAATACATTGGGGAAGTTGCTTTCAGTCAGCTCATGCTGAATTGCAGTGAGTGATCTTCCAAGCATAGCACTCACAATACCAGTCCCATAAAACACTAAGCACATGACAAGCACGCTATACCAAACAAAGGACTGAAAAATCAATGCATTTTTGAATTCTCTCTTGTACTTGCACTTTGGAAAGTGTGTTCCTTATTACTTCTTTCCTCTGTCTTATTCAGCCTCACTTGGACTTTCATGTTCTTTTCCACACAAAACTCAGCCGTTTTTTGGGGTATTCATAACTTCATACCTACACCACAGCCAAACACTGACCTTTATTTTAACAGAAAATTGTGCCCTAAATGCTAGTTCCTTGTGTTTGTACTATATATCTCACAGGTTTGAAATTATATACATATATATGTATATATGAAATGATGAATGTTTTTATCCAACTTTTCCACTGAGAGGATAACCTTGAAGACTGCTTCTGTGTTTACTATTTAAAGCATACTTCCTTCCTGGGGAAATTTGTCCGTGGGCAGATTATTACCAAAATATCTATCTTACTGCACACCCTAACTCATCTATATATCAATGTGCAAGCATGCAAGTTATTACCTACACTATAATTTTGACAGGCTAAGATGATGCTAGTCCTGGCTTGAATCTATTTCCAGACCCTCTGTAAGTTTTTTGGCATTAGAATAATGTTTGTATTCAGGTAAGTTAGCAACTGGTAGAAGTTTGAAGATGTCTCAAAGTGACCAGAATTCTCAGCACATTAGATACGAGACAGACCATCAGGGAAATCAGTGGAGTATTGCATATAAGTCAGTTATTTACTTCATCTTACCTACAAATTAATGACTGATATGATGGGAAGGTACCATCAGAAAGCTCTGCTCTCATTCTGTAACAGTACTCAGCTGAATCAAGGGCACAGCTTTACTAAAAATATGTCCTATTGCCACAGTAAAAGACAAATGTCAACCCCAGAGCTGAAAGTAAGCATCAAAAAGTCTACTTTTACCCATTGAGGTGTTCATGGAACCCCCTTCTTAGCAGTGTGGCTTCACAATTTTCAAGGGGTAGATGAAGATTTACCCCAGCCTTTTTCAGGCTTATATTTTCACTTACAAAGGACTATCTGTTTTCACTTTTTTTCAGTACTTTTTGCCCTTCATCATGATCCCTCTTTTTGATTGAATGTTCCATGATTTTATATGGCCTTTACATAGTCATAGCAGAGGAGTATTTAAATTTAAATAGTTTTGGAGAGCAGGTTGGCTTTCTATCCATCTGCTTCTTCCCACTGGGCCCACTGTGCTGCCTTCCTGCCTGAGGGGTCTGCTGTTAGACCTCTGGCAGACCCAGCTTTCCACAGCTGAGCTTCCTATGGAAACTTAACTTCCCTGAGGAAACAGGGAGAGAGCAATAGCAAAGTAGGGAAACCGTATTATTGTCTGATGAAGCAACTCAGCAGAGGGACAAGTGCTGCTGGTAGGGTGCTTGGTCAGCTTGGATTTGCCCTGGCTGATGGATTTGCCCTGCTCACCCTGCACATGGTGCAGGAAACTGTCCTGCTGTCCCAGGTGCTGACACAGTAACACCTGGCACAGGGAACTTGTGCTCCTGGCACCTGTGTGTATGGCAACAGTGCAGCAGCCCCCTGGCAGAGACAGAGCAGAGGTTCAGCACTCATCCACCCCAGAAGTGAAAGGTTTCCCCACAGCAGGTGTCCTTTCTGCCCTGCCACCTCCTCCTCCTCCTCCTTCCACCTCATTAGGTTTGCTCATAGGTCCTGCAACTTTTGTTTTCTCTTATTCAGTGCTTGTGTTTCAAGACATTGTAAAGATCAATAACACTTTGCATCTGCTTCCTTAATTTATCCTGTAACTTCCCTTGAGGAATAAAGTCAGATTTTAATCAGAGATTCAGTTTGCAGCCTTACTGTTGGAAGTTGGTCAGGGCTCAAGGACTTCTGAAGCTGAGTATGGGAACCTGGGGATGTAGTAAAAAGGTTGCTTCAGTATTTCTCAGTTTGTATTTGCATTAAAAATACAAATGTGTTGTCATTATCTGCTCTGCTTGGGTTACTTTTATTGTGTTTGTCACTGTCTATTAATTGTTCTTTAAATATAAGAAATTAATAAGTTTTGTAGGACTTGTCACATTTTACTCAGCCATGAAGGCAGTTTGGGTCAATTCAAGAGGTAATAAAACACATGAGGAGAAATAAAAGTTTTTCTTGAGAATGATTCTGAAGGAGAGGGGGTCTTTACTGTTCTAACTTTTCTTCAGTGACAAAACATCTTTCTAGGCAGTTCATTAAACTAAAAAATATCCTAAGTGGTCAATCTTTCTATCCCTTCAGGTTTTGAGACATTCTCAACGACAGGTTCATTTTTGCTTTTGGTGACAGAAAAAGAAGGCTGCCAAAATGGTAAAGACTGAAATCACTTGAACCTACACATTTACACAGCTGTTTTTTTCCAAACAAGGGAATTACTGGTACAAACTCATATGCTGAATAGGTTGACTTAATCAACTCTGCATGTACTGCAGGGTACTCTAATAAAGCCACACATCTAATGGCTATGGCAGTTCAGAGATAGCTACACAAACATTAATGAACTGCTGTGGCTAATTACCAGTTACTGGAACTCATTTCTCAGCCTCCCCATCTCTGTGGTGTTACTCCCTACACCTAAGCAAGATAACATCAACATGTACACTGAAGTGACAACCACAGGAGCAGAAGCATAGCCATTTTCCAATGTAAGAGGTTTAATATATGAGCCTTTACAGGACCCATAAAAAAAACCCCAAGATAATCCAATGCTTTATGAAGGAATGGCTTTGTTCCTAAAGGAAAGTATACAGAAATCCATCTAATTATGAACTTCATGAGTTCTTCACTCAGCAAAACTATCAAGGCAGGCAAAAGTGAGTGTCTGTTTTCTTAGGCTAATTCTGAGCCACCAAAAAACTGCACCCCAAAAGCTGTGTACAAACAAAAAAAAAGAAAAAAATATTAAACAATAGAGCAACATCAGGGGCAGTTCTGTTCCTAAAGGAATGTTTAACAAAAAAAAGTTGCCAGAGAAACAAAAAAAAAAAAGGTGTTTCAGTATAGTGCTGGCTTAGAAGCTATGACTCCTGTTGCCTGGGTCTCCACAAATGGGTGCTTCCTCTACACCTTTGATTTGCAGGCTGTGTAAAACCGTGACATGATCCCAGAGCCAGAGGAGTAACACCTGCCCATACCACCTCTCTTTAAAGCAATGAGCACAAATGCAGCTGAATAGATAAATGGACTTTATCTCATGTTCCTGAAACGTTGCTCACCAGCTGGAAAACCAGATAGAGGTTTTGGGTGATGCATGCCTGTCAGCTGTGAACTGTACCATCAGATGAACTGCTGCTAATTACATAAAAACCTGTAAACAGCTATGAGGTGATTGTAGACTTAAATCACTGGTATTGAGCAAGGAAAGATTCAAACAAATCACTTTCATGTGAAAGGTTACAGACAAAACAATCATTGTCCTACAGGATGCTGATTCTGTGTTTATCTTTCCCTCTTTTTATTGATGGGTAGAATTCCTGGAAGGCTTAAAATTTTTAGGAATTTTAGGAGAGCTATTTTTCTCTAATGTTCTATATTTTTTCTTTTTCAAAATTACAGCAGTTGTAACACTGATTTATCTTTCTTTTTTTGCAGTCTGAGAGATGGTTCTTGCATTATCACGACAGCTATTGACTCCCTTGCTTTTATGCCTAAAAAAGAAAAAAACAGAAAAAGGACTGATTCTCTTTCTTTTACTGACCATCTATTTCTTTGACTGTTAGGCATGCAATACTTTGAAAGTTATAGCAATAATATATCCTTTTATAGAAACCCATGTGTTAATTAAGGAACTGCTGTTCCTATACTTTAAAATTCCAAAGAAATTTCTCCATCAGAGAAATTTATTTTAGTTATATGCCTAGGACACTATTCAATGTTTAGTGGTTCTCTAGCCAACAAATTTGAGGGTATCCATTTGTCTCGGTTTAAGAGACAGGTATTTGCCAAGGAGAGGGATGAGCCCCTTTCCCTGTAATCCGCTCCCTTTTAATCACTATACTTTGAAATCAGACGCTTTCAGGCATGAAATATGGGGGNCTTCCAGTGAGAGGCAATTAACTTGTAGCCTGGAGTGATTAGCATAAGAATAGGGAAAAATTCCACAGAAAATAAAAGAAATTATTCAACCCCCAACACCATTTAAATATACAAACAAAATATTTTCCTGGTAAGAGAAGAACTAGTTTTCTAACTTTTATTCTGGAATACATATTTTTATTCTGTTATATCTCGCCTGTTCAAAACCAGAGGATTATAATGTTAATCCAAGACAAGCTGTAGTGATTCAGACACACAGTCACAATGTTCAGCTAAACAAAGAATTATTGATGTTCACCCTCTAAACACTCCAAGAATAAACCAAGTTTTTTTTTTGAAGTTACTCATAAACAGCTTCCACCAGGGCTTCAATGGACATGAACTCCCAAATATTTGAGTTCCAAATATGTGAAAATGACTCAAGATTGACTATGAATTTTGACTTAGATATGACTGAACTTGAAAGAAAGCATCTGTTATTGTTTAGCATTGTTATTGCTACTTCCATCAGTAGCAAATAATCCAAATTTGAATACACAGAATTATGATGTTTCAAAGAAAGAAGAAGGGAAGATAGAAAGGGTGAACACAGAAAACCGGTCCCTCAAATCCAGAATTCTAACTGGTAAAACCCTGCTCTAATACAGTATCATTTACTGAGGCTCATTTGAAATGAATAGTGTAAATCTGACTAGAAATAATTATACATAAAGTAATACGTTGCTTAAAAAGTGCTATTGCCTAGATCTGTGGAAATATGATGAGATAAATTGTTCTTTTAGTGATGTGAGACTACAAGTGGAGTATTACTCCAGCACTCCACTGCAAAATGCTGCCAGCACTGTGGATGTGTGTGTAAGACAAACATGAAATCTCACTGGCCTCATGGACCAATGCTGAGCTGTTTCTTAGAACTTTTATTGTGACACACACATGACAGCTGCAGATAGTGCTTTTGTATACACAAATCCCAACATCCTCAGGCAGATTTATTTCCAAACTCTTGTAAACGAACAACGAAAAGCTAAACTTCAGACACCCTTTTCCATGCTGTTTTGTTTTGTTTCTTTCATCACACACACTGCTCAAGCACAGCTATCAGCTGTCTGTGTGGCTTGTCTGTGCCAGTGCTGCTGGGTGTAGACTGTGATCACTCACTGAAAGGGAATTGCCATTTCAGGCAACGGCACTGGAGTGACAATCATGGGGACTAAATATGTAACTGCTGCAGGTGGCAATGGAGATAGAATGAGTGAGGAGGCAGACTTCACCTCTGAGAGGAAATCTTCTGAAAAGGGCGTGTCTGTCCTTCAGCACATTCCTGGTATGCTTTCCTATTTATCTTGTTTGCAGAAAATACTGTATCATACCATTACTTTTTGAAAAAGAAGAAAAAATGACTGCATATTGTGTGATTAAGAATCAGAGTACAAAAAACTATCACAAAACCCAAAGAATTAAGATTTGGTTATAAAATGACTGATTTTTGTGAGTCTAAACTCAGGGGACCCCTCTCTCTTCTTTATGATGACAGTGGATTTAGTCTTGATCGGGATGACAAAACTCACTATCTATTCTTAGTGAAGAAACAGTATGGGAGATATAGTACTGAGTAATACTATTTACATACTTGAATGTAATGTTTCAAAATCTATACTCAAGAAGTCCTTTTAGATTAAAAGTGGTGTGCCCATAACATGTAGTATAGGTCAGATTGAAGATTTAACATGCAAACCTCGTCCTGTCAGTACTTCACAGTAATATCTATCAAAATCTTCAGTTTGCACTGTGCCTACTGTGTTTGTACAAGGAGAAAGAATAAGAAGTATAAAACCAGTAGAAAACCCCAACTTGTTTTTGCAGATTGTTCTTCTGCTGTCCTGGTTAATGTGTAATTTATTGCATACTTTTGCACTGTAAAAGAAAAGGGTAAAACACATGTTCTCGCAAATGGGATGCTTTCTTCTATCTTATTTTCTCCTTTGTCTCCCATCTTCACTGCTATCAATATTGGGATCTCAGATCACATTTATTCACTTTAAATCTTGACCAAATCTGAAGGAATTGAGTTGGAGGGAGAAGATTTGTTACCCAAAGAAATTTTCTTTGCTGAATATCAAAAGCCTGCAGCAAGCAATGTGGGAGAGCTTTGAAAGAACAAATCAGAGCAATCCTTTTAAATAGAAAGTCTGAGGCACTGCTATCATGTTCTTACAGAAACCAAAATGGTGCTTTCTGTCTGAAAGGAGTGCCTCAAAGTGGTACTGGAAAGCAAGAGGTGTGAAAAACAAAACCTTGAGGGTTCAAAGTTAAAGATACAGCTATGATCCAGTAACTCAGTTTTATAGGGGAACTCTCAAGGAGTTTCTCCACCATATCCAGTTTGTACTACTGATTAATTTCTGTTCTGGCCATTAAAATGAATGGAAGGTTGAATTTAGCAGGACCACATTCAAGCCAGGCTGAGTACTTTTAAATATCCTTCTACCTCACCCACTCTGAATAGCACTGTGTTAACAAACCTCTTCAGCTTCCTCTAATCCCAAAGGGAATTCCATGTCGGTTAAAGCTCAGTGTATTTATTAGGGCTGTTCATTTTGCATTTGAGGAAAGAATTTCACTGCTATATTTCTAAAGATTTCAAGTTGACTAAACAATTGCAGCCACTGTTGACATCAGGAAGCACTGGCAGCAGACATGTAGCAACCAGAGCTATATATTATGTATGCTGTGTAAACCTTTACTCTCATGCTAAACAGCACTTAAAAATGCCATCAGTGTTATGCCATATATTTCTCACAGAGCTCTATTGTATGCACAAATGCTTTCAACAGCTTGCACTGCCATTCCTGGAACAGTCCTGGACAAGACAAACTTTTAGAAGAACATTTTATCAGTGACCAGATCTAGCGAGCTTAGGAACAATAATTCAAGAGAGGCAAGAGTTAATGCAGAAGGAATGGCACATTTCCTGAAAGACTTCTGCCTTCTGCCATGGACTATTTCACTCAGACCTCCCACAGAGTCAGCTTTCTAAAACTGTGAGTTTCTTTCTATTCTTAATTTAGAACCCACAGAACATTGAAAAGTCAGAGAAAGTATCCTCTCTCATTTTTCTCTCTGTCCTAGCACTATGAGCCCATTCTGAATTTGGTCCTTTCTTGCAAAGTCCTTTAAAAAATCTTGCAATTTTCAGTGAGATTTAAAGACCTAATGCTTTTACCAGCTGCTGCTGTTAAAAAAGCAATTAAGAGCTTCCTCCTGCAGTCTTTTCTCCAAGCAGTGAAAAACAGGATGATTTCTGAGAACCTTAATCCAGGGGAAATACCTGCCAGGAAAAGTTGGGTAGCAGTGGGGGGGTAGAAAAACCACTCTGAAGGGAGTTGGAATAAAAACTCAGACACAGGATTGAATCATTAATTCTTTATGCATTCACTGAATCTGAAGAGACAACTTAGATGAGCCTTGAGATGGATAAATGGGACCATATTTCACCTCTCTAAAATATTCTTCAATTTTTCAGTGGAAAAATTCCATGTTCCTGAAGAAAAACCACCTAAGGAATCACATTATTTTTCAGCTGGGTGAAACAATAATGATACGTGTTTCAAATGTTGTTTATAGCATTTAAAAGAAAATGGTCTACATTAAAATTTCAACATCTGAACTCTGAAGACATTTTCTGTAGTGTCATGAACATGCTTTTAAAGAAGAACACATCTTTACCTTAGGGCTGAAAGGAGTACAATGGAGAGAATGGAAAGACTCTTTGTAAGAAAAATCGCAGCCGTGTTCTGGTCCAGTATCACTCAGATAAGATAAATCCTCTAGGTTTGCATCATTCATCACGCAGTCCATGTTCCTATGCTATAGGTCTTCTACTCTATCTCCCCATGTCAAAATGAAGCTTCATGGTTTGGGAAGCAAATGGTGGAGGAGTAAAGGAAGGTGCAAAACACTTCCTTGGGCAGCAACAAGTTACCCCAGATTATCTGGTCTGCCTGAATCTGCACTTTTTGCAACAATACAACAGTGTGTTGTCTAACTGCCTTTTACTTTGGCTACCAAACAGCAAAAGCGACAAAGGGGGGGAACATTGATATGGGTTGATTAAAAAATTTACCTGTCTTCATCTTTTTCATTCTCCAGAACAACAACTCTTGTTAAATACAACATTCACTCCTCACCATCTACAAGAACAAGCAAATGTGACTGCATATCTGAGAGGACGTTCATTTCACTGTGATCATGAGCTTCTGCATCCTTTGTTTCCATGTCATACAGTGTGCTGTGACAGGTTGTCTGAGTACATCCAATTCAGAAAAAAAATGAAGGGTCAGATTTACCACCGTGCTAGAAGAAATCTAGTATTCAATAGAAGCAGCACATGACAAGTGCATAGTTGTGATAGCCATGCTGGTGTCTGTGGAAAGCTTAAATAGAACACAAAATTCAGCAGTGCCAATATCTACTTACTGAAAAGCATGCAGGGTCTGTAAGATGTTCTGTTACGTTACAGAACTCAGGAGATTGGGGCAGGAGAAAAGAGAGTACACATGACAGATATTAAAAACCAACAAATTTTGTGTCCTCTGCAAATCTGGAATCACACAGTATATGAAAATGAACATTATTGAGGGTGCTTCAAAAGGAGTGATAGAAAAATTATGAACCCTTTGGAGTATCTAGAGAACTTGTAAAAACAGCTTAAAAGGTAGGCTGGAAAGAGGGAGGAATGCATACATAATCATAAGGGAATTATACAGCCTCCTGGCAAAAATCTCTTCCTTGGTTGGAAAATATCACAGAATTCAAGTGGAAGTGAAATAAACTCTATCAAACAGCAGTTTAATTTAGCAACAACAACAACAACAACAAAGACAAAATCTAAGCTACTAGAGAGGACGTGAGCTGCTTCAGTCAGTGAAAATTACAGAACTACATGATATCCATAGAAAAATACTATAATGACAAAAGTTTTAATACATAAGAAAATTATTTTCAAGTCATATTACCAGATGTGTAGTTGGGTGAAAGTTATGGTCCCATATTTTGAAAAAAATATCTATCATTAGGCTTACAAACCTATTCTTTAAAGGGAATAAAAATTATAATGAGAGGGATGTAATAATGAAAACAGTGAAAAGAGTTGCAGGCCATGAAAAAAAGGAAAAGAGTAAAATAATATAGAAATAAAAAGAAAAGAAAGTTAAACTATACGAGTTAATAAGCCAAATCTAGGGTATGGGAGAAGCTGAAGTCTACTTATGGAGGTAAGTGTTGCATTTTGTCTTAAAAGAAATAAAATACTCCCTATAACGTCCCACCTCTCCAAAAAGCAATCTATTTCTAATGTATTTTCTCCTTTAAAAAAAAACAAAAAAACAAAAAAACTTTGGAAACCCCTTGTTAACAAAGCTTTATAATGTGCTGCCTGAAAAACTTAATGCATGATTTCATATTAATTGCTAAACCACTGGATTCCTTCATTTACACAAACACAGTGCTCATGGAGGTACATAAAGACAGAAGATACACAAATGTATGGAAAAAATTGAGACTGAACCTCAAAAGGAGATCACTATGACTTTCATCTGAGTGCTGGAATTAGCTGCAAGACTGTTTTGGGTAAAGAAAATGGTATTAGCATTCAATTAACCATCAAGAGAATAATCAGAATAATCCTAATTTTAGAAAGTATTTGCCAGTGATTTAAAAGAGGCAGAAGGTAAGTCATTCTAAATCAATGACACTGACAAATGTCAGTAACACATGATCTTGTGAGAACAAGCAGCCTCTTCAGAAACAGGACATATCTGAAAAACCATCCAGTACACACACTCTGCTTTCCTGTCTGCCAGGCATGTGCTAGGTTTGCTAAACAGAAATTATAACATCTAGATACTTTTTACTTGTATAAAAAAAATTTCAGTAGATACCTTCTAGTTATTTTTATAGTCCACTTGCCATAGCACTGTACAATTGAAATTTAGTAACTTGACTTGTGTTTAGAATGTGATTAAAAGATTAATATATATGTTTAGACAAAATTTGTCCTGTCTGAGGAACTGGTGTGCTTAAATGGCTGACAAGAGCTTGGGATTCAGTTCCCATTGGCATTAGGAGACAAGAAAAATAAGTTAAAGTTGTATGTTGGGAGATGCAGCCTTAGTGACAATGGGACTGTGAACTTGAGCAGAGGTTGTTCAATCATCCAAGGGATATTACCTTCCCTCCTAGGGAAGAGGAGAGGGAGGTGAACCAAAGGCACAGGCAATTATCTGAGACAGCAAATAACACCAAGTGGCATCTGTACCAACACCTCTCCAAAGCTGACAAAGGTGAACATTGGAGGGGAGCCAAGAGCACCATGTTCTCTTCTCTGTGTAGCCTTCAGCCTAGCCAGAGCTCTGGCTGCTCATCCAGCCATCTATCCAGCTTCCAGGGACAAGAGCTCTTTCTGGGAATAGGTGCAGACACTGAAGTTGCTTGGAAAAGTAACAAGCTGTTCCTGCTTATTGCATTGCTCCAGGGATCACCCTTGGCAGAAAACAAGATTGCTCTCCCACCACCCCTGCCCCTCCAGGAAGGCTTTATTCTTTTGTGCTGAGTTGGAACTCTGCCTCTGGATGGGAAGGTGTTTTGGTTGGGGTTGTGAAATATAAGTCAGGCTCCTCCGTGTTTTAGTATTTTCGTTCTGTTTTGCCTCTTTAAAGAAAAAATATCTTTCTCCAATCAAAAATAAAGATGTTGATAATTTCTGATAAGAATAGGTTTTTATTCTTACAGTGCACAAACACCCTTTGTAAATGGATTCACCTGCAATTCCAGGAATTTGTTGGGTCCATACATGTAGAGGACTTCACAGGACTTAGGACTATGATCATAGGAACTTGTTTAACTGTCTGAAGATTACTCATCTAAACTTGGTTCCTGCCATAGTCACTAGGGAGATATAGTAACTTGGGAGGATCACCCTAGAAATTACATAAATCATTCTTTCCCATGTCTAACTTTCTCCATTGAATAGGGATGACAGGTTTACACTCGATGTTGAACTTTAAGAAGATGGCCTGGCATGTTAGCTGACAGGAAAAAAGGGAGCAAAACTATAATAATTTGCAGTTGCAGACTAAATAATACATATCACTTTTACATTGGAATAATCCATCATCTGTGACTTAGAAGGAGATATTAGCCAGGTTCCTTTTGAGCTAATAGAACTTACTCCAGCTAGTGAGTTTTTGGCAAGACTTGACTTATAGTAATGCCATTGGTTTTTTACATTGCCAACAGAAATGTCTCCTGTACTTCCTTCAGTGATTTTACTGGTGGTGGTAAACATCATCTACTTTTAGAACCTCCCACTTCAAGATGCCAGGATCTCTTATGCAAATGCTAAATCCCATTTTTCTCAGGTCCTTTCTTCATTGTTGAATTTTTATAATGCTGTTTTGTGGCTTCACTGGGTTTGGTATTGTTTAGTTAGAGCACTTCTCTTTTTAGTCCATATTGCAATTAGCACTGTGGTGATAACCTTTCACTGCAAATACATGCAGGCAAGAAAGTCTCTTCTTTCCTTGCAAAGAAAGAAAATTCATACTCAATTTTTACAATTTCAACCTGTATTTATACTCCAAAAATTAACACTGTTTCCTCCTTTCCCCTAGAAGCCCCCCCCTCAGATCTAGTTTACATTACCAGATTAATTTTCATGGAAGTTGGGAAGCCATTGGATTCAAGCTAAAGCAGTAAAATATATATGATGGAAGGAAGTTCTCTGCTAAAACATGGTCACATTGTTAATATATTTCTTGATGACTTGTCCCCATAAATCACAGTTATTATAAATGCAAAAATGCAAAAAATCACAAGAAAATAATAAGAGTTTTTCTTATGAAATGAGATATATATCATCCATTCTGAAAGAATTCATCATGCTACTTTAGTTCATGGTGGCATGAATGCAAAGCAACATGCCATTGAGTGGTGCCTCCAGCAATATGTAACTGTGGGACTCTGATCCCACTTTTTTCATCTGTTGGAGATTGGACTCCCACACCTGTTAACCTGGCACAAGGTCATACAGGCATTTGCTTTCACTACTCATTTGCTTACAACTGCAAGATTTCAGGCTCAGGGTTTCTGTAAATTACTGTCCAAGCAGCTGGACTCTCTGCACTCTGTTTCTCACTAGTCTTAGGCACATATATTCATTATATTTGCTCCTATTTCTCTAACTCTCCTTCCTCTGCTGTCGGTGACACCATTAAGTTCTGTCTCTCTATAACCTCTGTCTATCATCTCTATAGCTCTATACCTCTTAGCAATACCATCTGTATCTAGATCTGTAGGTATCCAGTGGATCATTACTGGCAGTTTGTAGTCAATGCTGTCTGCAATGACTTGTGGGATCCCTGCAGCGCTGATTTGGCACCTCTCTAAGTAGCACTGCCATTACTCAGTAGGGATTTTGTACAGTACAAGAACCTATAGACTGGCTGAACCAAAGTATTACAAGAGAGTTTTAAATAGAGTGCAGTCAGTGGGTGCCTGTGGCCTCATTTATTTTTGAAAGACTGTATTGATGTATCTCCTCCCCAGATTTCAAATGGAAATCTGGGAGAAGATCCCTTGAAAGACAAGCCAGAGAATGAGGGAGACCCTCTTTACCCCCTACATTAACATTTCAACCTTGCCTCAAGTCCTTAGTACTGAGTTTGAGAACAAGGGAAATGGTGTCCTGAGGCTTCAAGGCACTACTTCGCCTTTGTTCAGACTCAGGCCATCCTGACTATATAGATTACTGTGTTTCAGCACTAAAGGCTCCCTCATGTCCTAAGGAGGGAATAACTTCACATCATCATTGTCTCAGCTCAGCAGTCATATTGCTAATTGACCTTTGGTGTCTCTGAGTCAGGAGACCATGCTAAAAAAGACGTCTGTGCTTACCGCTAAGTGCCTACCTATTCATCATGGGTAACTGTGGGCTAATGAGCCCTCAAATCTGATGTGTAGTGGCCAACAAACAACGGATAGTGGATTATGAGAGCAAGGTTAATAATGTACAACTTATGATGGATAGAAATAATTGTTTATTTTTTTTTTCAAGTCTCTGTGCTGTATTCATAAAACAGCAGCAGGAAAGAAAACGGAGTGATTTGCAGCATTCAAAAAAGTGAAGCTCACAGGAAATTGATAATGGATAAAGTTTCCAATCCAACTCCACTCCAACGTAATGACTTGACAATTCAAGTCTGCAAAGTTTTGGATTCTAAATGTTTGTAGTTTTTCAGTGGGAGTTTTTCCCCCAAGGCAATTGTCAGAGCTGATAAGAAAGTACTGAGGCAGTCAGTTGTCTAGATGGGAACCAAATACACTGACTTCTATTGAGGAGAGATGTATATGCAAGACTTTCTGAAAGCCAGGGAGGATGGAGAAGTCACTTATGGATGTTCCAGAAACATCTGTGTGTCCCAGATCACATGGAAGGGAGGTGCAAGATACTTGCAAGATATACCTTGGTGGATCTGCTCCTAAAGATGAATGACCCCAATTTTTGGTTCTAGTGGAAGTGAAAGTTTTCAGTCCTTAGAATTCTCAGTTTGGTAAAGCAAAGAACTCGATGGAACTGCTTTGCATTAAATGTTTAAATGCATTAAATGCAGTGACACAGGACAGGTCTTAGGCAGGAAAATGTGCACAAGAGGAGTGGTAGATCGGGAGTCAGCATAGCCAACCTTGTGCTCACTTCTCTGCACTGCTAACACCAGCCTGAGATCAGAGAACCTCACACTCATCAGCTGGACTCATTTCTGTGTAGCTCCAACAGTAGTGTTCAACTCCACATTAGAAAATGACAGCTGTGTCTGATCAGGATCTACAAGTTTTCCTGTCTTGTAGTCGGGTGCTCATTTTGGCAAACACACACGCTGAGAGGAAACAAGGAGCTAAAAATATCAGTGGTTAGAGCAATCACTTATTTGTGGTGTTTTCAAACTGAGCACCTTTCTTTAATAGAGTACAACACAGAAGAAATTAGAAAGCTGGTTGTCTGTGGATAATTTTACAGTCTCTGAGAGACAATTAATTTAAAAATGAAATACAACTTGATATTATCTGCTATAATAAATATAGCTTTCTTAATTTTTGAGTTGAATTCTCCAGCTAAGTGACTATAAGTGCAGAGATTCTGTAGATTGCTGTGGTTTGTATCTACATGTCTGTCATCTGATTTATGAAATGCAAATGTGACTTCAGCTTTTTGCTCATGTTGCATAAATCAGCAAGTTTTGGCTTGCCCATTAACTATGAAGAGGCACCAGACCACAGATTTGATGAAACACATTCCCATTTTTTTAAATATTCGCCCTCAAGATATTTCAAGCAATTGAAAGTTGAATAAAATAACATACATTAACTCAGTGTTTTATTTTCCTTTTTAAACTGGCTTTGATTAAATTTTCTTCATATTTAGGATTATCTGGATTATAACACTGCACTCAAATCAGAATGCAGGATTGGATCAAAATATCAGATATTTGTTGAAAAGACAGCACACTTTCCTGTAGGAAGTGATAACCTGGATGACTAGCAGACATCTTGGTAATTATCAGTCCACCTGAGATTTAATTTCAGTGTGCTGAACATTTCTTGGTGAGTCAGTGTCAAGGGAACCAGAAGAATGAAACTTATTTTTAGTTATTTTTCCATTTTATTTTTCACTTTACACCCAGATACACAGTAAAGTGAAAGGGTAGAATTTACTATATACAGCAGAATCTAAGAATTAATTTATTATATGGAAAAACTGTGATATCTTTCCTCTTTCTAGGTATAGTATTTCTTCATAACATTAGTGTAGCATAGAACTGTGTTTTTATTGACAGATACGAGTTCCCATGTGCAAATCACCTGCTTTTATCATTGCTGGCTAAGATAGTAGTGCCTTGCTGTTACAAGGCACTGCTAAATCTCCAATCTTACAGTCCAAAAATTCAACAGGTTTTGAATAAATTCAACATCAGCCTCTTAAAGTCAACGGAAGTCAAAGATCTGGTTTCTTGTGTGACTTTCAGTGGCAAATATGAAGAGTCCAAATTTTAATCCTTTTCATAACTCACTGGTAGGCATATCGACATACAGAAAAAAAAGACCTGTTTCAAGTGAAGTAAATGATGGACTTGATTAGGTTAGAAGAGACCTTAAAGATAATCGAGTCAAACTGCAAAAGAACCCCAACAACCCTCCCTGAAAAACAGAGTAATGAATAAAAGTTCATCATGGTTCCTGGTCATATAATTGCCCCTTTGTCCATTTATTTTCTTTTGTTTCCATGAGCCAGGAATTCCAAAAACGGATCTGATGACATACAGAAGTGTGAAATGTCATATGGTTATTTAGAATTTTATTTTGCACCTCTAAGAGAGATTCTTTTTAAAAGAATAAATGTATCCCCTGCCTCCCACCTCTGAATAATTGAATGATTTCTTGTTGCTGGGGTTACCTTAAGCAAGCAGTACACCAAGTTTTTTTTTGTATCCACCATGTGTATTACATGTACATATGTGTGTGTGTAAGCTGTTTGTTCTTTCCTTTTTTTTTTTTTTTTAATGAATAGAAGCTGTGTTGAGAAGGTGGGAGGTCAAAAGTTCACATTTTCCTGAAGAATCATCATGAAAAATGAGTCCATATAGACTGGTGTGGTAAAAAGCTTTATGAATGGTAAAGTATTTGAAAGTAACCTGTTGAAAATCTTGTACCATTTTCAGAATGTTTCTGTCATATTAAAAATAAACATAGAATATACAGTGTATTATTTTATATGCGTAATTGAAAATCAGTTTCTCCCTTCCCCAGCTGTTAATCTTGTAGTTATACAAAAATCTTTGTGTCCCCTCTGGTGGTGATGATAGCTCTGAGGCTATATAAAGATGCAGGAAATATAGGTCCTGGTATAATTTTAGGTGCTACTAATCAAATGCTGTAAAAGAAACACAAAGCTGTAAGCATGAATTCTTGCTCTTAAATATGCTTGCTGTTAGCCTTTAAATTAAAAAACCATCTGCAGACACTGAAATAGCAGTGAATATATAGTAGAAATAGTTTTCTACAAATAAATTTAAGTATAATAGAACATTTCTAACAACTTAGAGTGATATATATGTATGTTGAGTGAGGAACTGACATTGGTTAAACATGGGTTTTGCATGCTTTTGTGTATAATCCAACTTTACCAGAGATCCCAGCTGAGCTGTCTTTGTATTAGACACTTCCAAGATACACAACAAGTTATTAGAGCATTTTTGCAATGAGGACTTTCATATTATAAATCTTAGAGACTTAAAATTCTGTCCTTTTCCTGAGAGGATAGGCAGCAGAGGCACAGGAAGATTAAATTAATTTTTCTAGAACACATTGCAAAAAAAGTATGGTGAATTTTATTTTAGCCTTGAATATACTTGTTTTTACAATAAATTATCATGGTATTTTTTTGCCCTGATTTCCTCTGAAGACATGATAGGATCTTGTTGCTGTTATTCTGTTGGATCACAAAAGTGTTAGCAACATCCTGGGAAATCCATCTCGAGGAACTGATTCTAATTCAAAATGTGACTGACCACATTAATGTTTACAAGTTTGCTATTGATTTCAGTTCATTTCACATCTATCCTGAACAAATCCTGGGATGGATATATACAGACGTTTTAGGAGGTAGGGTTTAGTGTGATAACATCTGAGTTTCAGGCATGTACCCCTTCTTTTTCTGGCTATAGCATTCCTCCTGTCACTGTTCCACTGACCAGGTTATTAATTTGTTTAAATGCAAAAATCTATAATATAGAAAAACTCTTCAGAACCAATCATTTTAGCCCCCTTTTATTATCAGAGACTGTGTTAATACACTCAAGCGTCGCTTTATCCTAAAGTTAATTTTAAAACTGAACAGCAGAATTTTATCCTCAGAGTAACTTATTTCCCTCAATTGGAAACATCAGACACAGCATCTGATTAAAATATAGATGGCTGAAATACGTGATTGTCCAGTTCATACCTAAGACCTATGAAACCTATGAAAAGAAAGTCTTAATTATAAAGACAATCCCTAAAAATTTTGATACAGAGTGAATTTCATACATCACCCATCTATAGTTTCTATGGGAAAAATGAACCTTTCAATTGTAAAATTCTATCTTCTTTGGGGTAACTGAGGAGTGACTGTGATGTCTGAACTGGCCATGTTAATGTATATACTCAGTATATAAAGGAGGAGAAATGTTAGCCCTCTATTAAAATGTCACCTGTGTGACTGATGAATGCTTCATCGTGCCATGAGGAGACAGAAACAGTGACTTTCCTGTGGGTTTAAATACTCCAGTACTTGAGTATATTAATAAAATTTTATCCTCTAATAACATACTATAATAAAATTCTAATAATATATTCTGTATTCATAAAATATGATTCCTCTAGCAATAATAACACTATTCTGGCTATCACATCTTTTCTCTTATAAAGGTACAAAGAAAAAAACATGAGGCCCCAGCTCAGGTCAACCCGCACCTTCCAACAATTTGTACAAGTTATACAGTGATTGTCAAATTGTATAACACCAAAACAGGAATTATTGACCACTTGGAAAAGAAGAAACACGAGAACTGCACATTATGTAAAAGTCTGATCTTTTAGTTTAAAAACTCCACTAACGAACTTTTCTTGAAGCAAAAAGAAATGAAAATGTCAGCTCTGCCTCTTAGACATCACTGTTAAAGGTCTACTTATTACATTTTGCATCTCCAAAACAAATATAGTGGCCTCTCAGGATATACACTGTGGAGAGCACTAAATGCTGAAAAAAAATGCTGTAAGGGCATGAGAAGGATGCAGACTGGCTGTAGTCCAGCTCCCCATTTGTAGCTTATTGCTCTAAAATTTCCATACTTCCCCTGAGTACAATGAAAAACTGTGTAAAGTGATACTTCTGGCTTTGAATGAACTAACAGCACCAGGGAATTCTTACAATAAAATGGAAGAGGGGCAGCTTATACAATTCAATCACTTTTTCCTTGGAAAAATGGATACATAAAAATATTTCTAGAGGTCTGTCTATAATATTTTCTTGGTATATTTAAACCTTGTTTCCAGACATTAAGCAACTTTGCAAAATGTGGTTCTGGGTACTGGCAAGACTGGACATGCTTTAGACATTATTGAAGCTTTTAAAAGGTGTGGTATGCAAGGAGTCCTATGCAGACCTGCATTTTAAGCTGAGGATTTACTTAATACTAATAGCAACAGCTTACTAAGAGCCAGGCCTTCCAACTGAAAGTTAGAGGAAGTCATGCTCTATTTACAAAGTTACAGTCCTCAAAAATGGAGAGAGAGAATTAGCTGGATTAAAAACGAAATGTTTTTTCCAGAGACAACATATACATGTACTTCGGGTTTATATTTTTTGGGAATGGAGAAATTTAAGTTCCTGAAACTCAAAAAAATGCCCCCCACATTTTTACTAAACACAGAGCAAACATTATATGCAAGGTCAGAGCCACAAAAGTGTTTATATTTTTCTACATTTTATGCAATGCTTATGAAGCAAAATACCTGTATGGTCCTGTAGGATGTGGGCACATCCTCTGGGATGAGCTGCATGAGGTCCAATTCTGAGCATGCTGTGGAGTGTGAAATTCTGCACACAGCCCATGCACAGGGGGAAGCTCAGACATGCCTGGCTGGGGACCTTAGAAAGGTGAGCGATGACTGGATTCCTGCAAAGCAAATTAAAAGGAAAAATGCTTGGTTGAAAAATCTCGTCAGTTGAAATTGAAAAGTGTTTATTTTACCTTACAGAAGATTTAATTTATTAAAATGCACAAAAGTAAAGTTCAGATGAAAGACTTTGTCCTTATTTTTATTTGTGCCATGAGCTCATGAAGAATTTGTCTTTCTCATACATGAGAGCAAAACTCTATATCCCCAAAATACCTAATTACAACTTAAAATTGTGACTATGTGTCTGTAAGAGCGAAAACAAT
The DNA here is from genome assembly GCA_013397375.1 of Toxostoma redivivum. Classification (NCBI taxonomy): domain Eukaryota; kingdom Metazoa; phylum Chordata; class Aves; order Passeriformes; family Mimidae; genus Toxostoma; species Toxostoma redivivum. The sequence continues at coordinate 883,959 of VXBI01002862.1, read as the reverse complement.
GAGGCCCTGGTCTGTGTCCACAGCAAGCCCTCTGCCCCAGGGACCCAGGACTGTATGATGTTTTTTACTCTGAAGAGGACATTTTATTTTTTTTCTGCTACTTTTCTTCAGCTTAATGTTAAAGATTTTGCAGCTCTAATGAAATTTTTCCTTTTATTTATGACCTCAAAATATTTATGAATGAGGATGTTCTTTTAAAAGTAGTCAATTTAAGGGAATTTAAGGCTCCTAAAATTCTGCATTTTTTGTTTGTTTGTCCACTAATCATAAGTAAAACAGAGAATATTTATTGTGAGAGGCAGAATTATTAACTGAAAAAAGACGTATGTTGCTTATCCAAATTAAAGTCTAAAATGATGTTGTTGACATTTTCCAAATGACATAATTTCACACTGTGCAATTTATTGAAAATTATGTGTTTTTATACATGTATATATTTGTGTGAAAAGGTGACATAGTATCAAATTCTTATATTCGATGTGGGCATTATTTATGTAGCCATTTATTTCTGCATTTAAAGTTACAAAAAAAGAGAGTGATCCAGAAGCCTTTGCTTTCATTTTAGCAATAAATGTGAATTGTGACCAGCAACAGATATTCAGACTTATGTATGAAAGACGTAAGACATTAAAAAACGTGGTATTTTAAACCACATGTTAGAAACCCAACAAACCATCTTAGAGGACAATGAACAGCAGGTGTAAGTAAGAGTTTATGTCGAGCAAAAGACTTTTAAGCTGATGTGAAAAAATGAAAGGAAGTGAGAGCTGGGGGCACTGCTGGGCACTGGGTGGGTGCTCTGAGCGTGGCCAGGGACAGGGTCCCTGCAGGGCTGCCCCTGAGCTGCCACTGAGACTGGGCAAGGAGGAGATTGAACACAAGGCCCTCATCTACTGAATATCTGCATCAACATCTGAGCTAAGCACTCACAGCAAGGCCACTGGTGTGGGGGTGCTGGTACCCAGTGCAGGGCATTACTGGGACAATCAGGGCAGCACAGTTTAGGCTGAGGTTGGTACTATCAGTTAGACATGACTTAAATGTAGCTTCCTTTTAAAACTTATTGGAGGCTTGGAGGCACGAAGCTTTTTGGGACATAAAAGGCTTAAAAGGCTCAAAAGCATAAAACATAATACATATAACTATATTAATACAATTATTATTTGCTCTAGGGATAAGCTTTTGATTTGCTAGATTTCACCCTGGAGTCAAAATTTACAGCTGAAACATAACCCCTCGAAGATGGTATTTGTTGGTGGAAACTCTGAGACAAGTTTAACTATATTAGTGACTAATGAGGGATGACCAGAGTAAAAGATCTGGCCTCTATGCAAGCCAATTTTGGAGGAGTTTTTACAGCATTAAATGGGGGTACTCTGTATGGAAGCCAGAACTAATTTTTTTACTCAGCGAACTTTATAGTCTTCTAATGAAGAATCATTGTGTAATGTTCTGGAAAAGTTCCCTCAATTTTCCTAACCAGTGTTTTGAACAAAATAAAATGAGTCCCCATAGATTCCATCTCAGTTTCATACAAGAACCACCTGACGTTTTTGTGACAGAATACACTTAAAACATCCAGCTTTGTATGGTTAAAGTGGGGTTAAAATGCTTGGAAGTGGACTTTTACTAAGATGTAGTTCCTTAGCATTTCCAAAGGAGATGGTAGACCAATTTTTAGGAGTCCTTGGCTGAAGTTTTGAAATCTCTAAAATATGTGCTTTTATTAAGTTTTTTTTTGGTTTGTTTTTTTTTTTTTTTTTTTTGTTTGGTTTTCTTTGTTTTTTTTGTAAACTCTGCCAACCAGCTACCAATGCTGTCTAAGATTATGTTATATCATTGCACTTATACAATTTAAAAATTTAGATTGGTCATGAAGTAATGAGTATGGAAAAGGCTGAGCAACACATACAACGACAATTCTAAGTTTAATTAGTCTCAGGTAAAACTGTAAAGGGTCAGTATCTCATGTAGAAACTTGAAGTTTTTATGTCAAAAGTGCAGAGCACAAATGAAGCCTTTCAAGAACAAGGATTCTGGGACAGCAAAAGAAGGTGTTTTAGGAGGCCTTTAGCTCAAGAAGGAAAACTTGTCAATATGTGAAGACTAACTAATTAGTTAATGATTTACAAGAAATTAGTAGAAATGGGATCAGCTAAGCTCAGGCAGTTGCAGCAATGTACAGCTTACTTTACAGAAGCACTTATGCAATCCTTCAACCTACTGTTTGAGGAGCAGAGATTATTTTGGATTTATGTGTGACTGTATATCTTATTTTCTCTTGGATTCATCGGTATTCTGCATATGCAGGACATGCTTGGCAATGTAAGTGTAATATTGTTCCTTTTTAGGAGGCAATTTTTGGTGGTGAAGACAATGATTTATCTGACAGAAATATTGGGCTGGTCCAGGGCCTCGAGCTCACAAGGAATTTCGAAAAATTATATGGAATTTGCAGCCAAATACCAGGCAAAATAGCATTTGCTGCAAACGAGAAACCCTGCTTATAGACCACATCCAATTACTAGGGCCCTGAATAATTTTTATCAGTGACATTACTTTATCTCCATAATAATTAAGATTAATATTTGCTATTTCATATTACATACATGCTGACCCACCTCTTACATTTCAAGCAAACAAAGCCACAAGACTGATGTATTGTGAGACTCTTATTACTGAAATTGCTCTGATTAACCACAATATCTCAACTTTTTTACTGAAAATGTCAGTTTTTAAATATCCTTGGGATTTAGATTTCCATAGTTCAGAAATGCATCATCCTTGCCAACAATGAATGTCATAAGTAAATAGCAGAAGTTCTAACTTCCAAACAGTTCAAAAGCCAAACAAAATATTAAGGGCAGAAAAACCCCCCAAATCCAAACATAATTATATAGCTGCAGTTCAGGTTGTTTGGACTTGGAATGAAACTGCTTGCCCAATCCTATCAGGGGTTCTTTACAGTTCCAAACCCACTATGCCTCAAATTCGTTATTTCTACTCTATACCAGCCTGCTATTTTCTGCTCAGCTGGTAAGCAAAAGTTACTTTAAATTTTTTTCTTTGGTCCGTACTTATCGTCAACAGTCAGACAACAATAACAGCCGGAAGAGTGTGCTAGTCCATCTGCCATTCAGGCAATCCCTCCAGGAGAGGCTTTCTTTATCTAGGTGGATATTTCAATCTGTTTCAGAGAGCTACCCAGTAAGAATGTTTCTCAGTCAGCCATAAAAATAGCAAAGACAGCAATTAAAATATCCTAATGTTTCTAGAAAATGTTTACATTCACACAGCCATGATTAAAGTGACTCAGACAGAAATTTATAATGTGTATAGAAAAAAAATATTCACGATTTCCATTTGAGCACTTAAAAAAGAGTATAGAGGCAATGAAGCTATACTTTGATTTCAATTTGAGTTAATCCTCTGATATTGTTCATATGTATTTAGGTTGAGGTTATAAGAGTATTTAGATGGAGAAAAGGACAACAGGATTAACAGTAGCTCTTAGAACTATTCTAACCAATTATAGAAATGGTTTCTCTAAAGGGGAATCCCTAGACCCTGTATTTCCTGAAGGAACAATATCCTTTCGGCTATAGCTCTGCAAATGGTACAAAGTTGACAGCAACTGTTTCTTCCTTCAAGGATATATTTGTGTACGAGTAGAAACTGCTACTGCACTGTCTTTTGAGCATTCCCTGGGTCCCCAGGAGAACTGCATCTTCATGTCTGTGGCTTGGCCATGAAGGATCAGTGGCCAGGCAGACTACAGGGTCAAGAAATGTTTTTCTGGGGGGAATTTGGGGAAGAGGACTAGCCAGTGCGTTACTAGGGGAAAACCTGAGTCTGTTAAGCCAATGACCAGCATGCAAATTGGGGAGAACGATGCTCATCAGTGTGGGCACCTATGTGAAGAGCAGCAACAGCTCAGGCAGCTGACTGTGACATAACTGGGGCTAGATGTGTTTGCTGTACATGTCTGCACTGCACTGTGCACTAGGCACTGTGAAAGGGAGGAGGCTTTAGAGCTACCATTGGCACCCAATTATCTGTTGTGTTTTGCTTTCTCACTAGAAATATCTCTCCTTTCAAACTGTAATGTGCTAAATCAGAAACTATTAATGCAGTGTAAGCCAACAAATTATTTCTTGTGTAACCCTTGTTTTTGATGACAAATACAAGAGGACTCATCATGAGTTATGTGAAATGGTTTTGCAGGTATTAATTTAACATAATTCTAGATTACAGAGACTAGTGCCACTGAAAAACACTGAATCAAGAACAGGGAGTGATATCAAACAAATAAACTAAATGCAAGTATCATATATTTGGAAATTTATGTAAAGGCTTTTCCCATGTCAGAGAAAAAAAAAAACAATAAATAAAAACCCAAAAAGCAGTATATATAAATATTTATAAATTTGCTCTTTGTTCTATACTGTTAACGATTATCAGTGATTTTTTTTCTGATAAGAGAAAACAAAATCGTCCTAGCCCAAATGCAGAACAGGTATTGCTGAAAAAGCAATAGCACAGATTGCAAGCTTATTTTTCAATCTTCTCCTGTGCAACAAAGACTTTTTCTTTTGTTTCATCATGAGTGCCTCTTTGTACAAGACTTTTTCCTGTTTTGTATTTCATGTCCTGGCTATGGAGCCTTCATGAGATGTACAGTCCAGCCACAAGAAAAACTCCCAGAATCTGAAGCCTGGCTTTACTCAGCTTTTACTATTGGGACAGTTCTTTTGTGAAAAAGATTCCGTGTTTCATGATATTGGATTCCAAAAATGTATTGGCTTATTTTTTCCAATTAGCCTGAAAGAGAAGGGGAGGGATATCATTCATTACAACCAGGTCTGTGATTAATAGCTGTCACTGGTGCCTTTAAGGAGATCAATACTTGGGGGTGGAAGGGATGGTCTAGAAAGACCTGTTACTAAAATTACCTGACATGTCTCATAATAAATATGTTCACCATATTTCAACTGTTTGGACTGAACTTTTCTATACTCACTGGCTGCCTCTGGCTAAGCTCTTTAGAAAAATTTAAACAAAAATCATTTAGCTAAAGAAATATTCTCTCAACTGGCTGAGCTGGAACTCTTTCCAACTACTAGACATAAACCATCTTTCTTGACTTCTGTAGCTAAAGATTCCTGTAGCAATATACTTTTCTTTGGAAATGCTCAGCAAACTCCTTACCTGGTAAAAGGAAGCAACACAGGTGATGGTAATAGGGACGGTGATTTTGCACCACTAAAATTTTGGCCTGCCCACAGGCCTTCTCTGGGAGAAGTTAAAGACTGGTACAATCAGTTTGATGGAACTGCAGGGAATAGAATGCTTGATTATTTTTGTTTTATTTTGTTTTCAAAGTGAAGTAATAGGCATTGATCTACAGATACGATTGTATTCTTCCTGGCCACAAGGAAAAACTGTTTGATTTCAGTCTGACATGGACTGATGTAAAACTTTGATGTGTTTGCTAGAGATATTTCTAAGAGAAATACATATTTAAAAAAAGTTAAATTTTTATTTTTGTATTAATTGATCTCTGCAACCTGATTAGTGAAGATATGAGACCAGTAAATGTGGCTTTGTTCTATTTTATCTTGCACCTCTAATAAAAATTTAAAAATCTCTCTGACATTACTCTGCTAGAAGAAATGAAAGTGAGAATCTTCCATACTATTAAAATGGGTCTTCTTTCATGTGCATCCTCTACAAACATTCACAGCTCCTGTGATGGTGGTACCACTTAACCCAATTTTGAAACCTCATTAACCTCTTCCTTGATGCTTGTGAAATGAGATTTGTTAGATACTCCGCTCTTTAAATATTTCTCTTCTGTACAACTAAAAGCAAAACAAAATAAAAGCAGAATATAAAGACTTGGAAAACATCTAATCAGCAATGTGCTATTTGTTTTTCAGTAAAGTAAGTGTAGAGTATGGACCTCCTGATTTGTTGCTAACTTAAGATCCACTGATATATCCTCTGTACCAATTCTTTGGCTCTTTTCTTTCAGATGAATGTAATTTTATAGACATTCTATTCAAAATTACCATTAAAAGATAAACATGAAAAGAGGTTGTAAGATATAACAAAACCCCACAGGATTTAACTCTAAGAATCCAATCCACTGATAATAGATAATTTTCTCACAACCTGAGTAGGTGGTTGCTCTCTGAAATGAGCCATTCCCTGTATTTTTTTTAATTTCTCAGCCTTCTTGCGTTTTTCACTGTATGTTTAGAGTCCTGCATCAAAGACTTACACGCAGACTAGACTTTTTTTCCCCTCTATACTATAGGTCTCCAATGGAAAAACAAACAAATCAAGATAGAATGTTTGTCTGAGTAAGTGGATTTTTGAAGCTTGATAGAATTCCAGCCTCTCTATAACAAAAACATCCACCTTTATGGTACACCTAAACAACATCACACTTTCTTACAGATGCACAGCTTGCTGTAGTATCACCTCAGGTATGTGTTTTACCACAGGCTCTATCAGTATCATGATCAGGTAAAAATCCCCATTTCTAGAGTGAGTTGATAACAGTTAAATTTCAAATCAGACTTTTCCTTTAAATCTTTAAGTCTATTTAAATATTTTGAAATATGAAGCTCTGCAGTGGACTCCTTCCATGAGCATTTTTCCTCGCTAAGTGATTAGGCAGGGCTCCTGATATCCTTGGGAGAACAGGATTTTATTAAATGCCTCTGAAGAGAACTGAATGGTAAATGTGCAGCTACTAGATTTATGGAGCTGCTGGATAAGAAATACTAATTTTTCCTGGTGTTAATATATTTGTATGATATCTCTCTGAAACACAGCTGAAGCGTGCAGCCTGTACCTCATGCTCTAGTAGAAGAGCTCATGATGAATGTACAGTCAAATACCCTTAATATTTTGCAGACGCTGTGAACAGCAATTATAGAACACTGACTGCAGTGAAGGGGTTAATGATTAATTAAGTATGATGATATGAATTAAGTATCAGCAGGGTCTAGGGTAATTGATGTCAGGTGAATGGGAAACTCCCCAGGATAATGTCAGTGCCAGAGGGAGTGGTGATTAGTGGGGATAAATGCTGGTGTGATCTGCATCTGATGAAGGCAGAGCTGAAATGTTTGTGGGACTGAGCCCAGCTGAGAATAATAAGAGCTTTTCTGTTCCCAACTGAGAATAAAGGAGATTTTGAATCAAAATATGTAAATACAGGTAGGACCCTTTCTATCTTTAGAAAGTGCAACAAGACATATGCTTTTAATATGTATCTGGACAAAGCCTTAGAAAGCAATTTTAAAAGTTCATTGTGAACCATGTAATCCCTGATTTTAAGTAGTTTCAAGAAAGGAAGACAATTGAGATCTGTTATTTTTCTCTGTTAATTTCAAAGAATAATGCAGAAGAGTCTTCAAAGTACAGATGGAGTATTTGCTGTGCTTCCACTTATTTCCCTTGCAAACTAGATTCCACATACTCTGGTAGAACTTTGTAAATCTCCTTGAGGATCCCAGATGGAAAACACTGGTAAGTATTGTTTTTATTTAGGTTTAAATACATATAACTTCCTATCAATCCTAAGAAGGGTTTCTTCAGAAAACTCTAGAGAATTTTGATTCATTTGCAGAAAAAAGGAAGACTGTTGTGTGCATTGTAAAATGTACATAATCACTTAAGAGTCTCTCATAATGTAGATAATTTACTGAGATTAATTAAGGTTGTGCAAGAAAGCTCAATTACTCCATTACCTAACTTGGATGTGCTTGAAAATGCTCTTTATTGAGTTACATCCTACATTAATCTAGACAGACAATTGTGTATCTTGTGCAATTATTTAACTTTAATATTGCTTTCCTTCCACACTACCTATAAGGGCCACAGCAATGGTATTTCCTTACTTTAGACAAATCCTATGAACTCTTGGTGTGAATCTGGGCCATCACCTTAGTTGACTTGCCAAACAAGAAAAACAGGCAGAAATTAATACTTCCCTGGGATATCAATAAAGGTTTTCTGTGCAGAAATTTGCAGAAGTCTAAGCAAGCTTGTGGACAACACAGGTCAGGAAGAAGGAAAGTTGATTTTTACTCTGGTTTTCCAATCATAATTTTAGCACGATTTTTGGGTGGCTGGATGGCTCATTATTTACAGTACACTGCAACATATACAGTGTCCACTTCTGCATTATATAGGATCATATCTTTAATGTGAAACAATGGAGAATCTGTCAAGTTGCTACTTCCATAGCAATTGTTCTAAAAGTACAGCTTTACTGCTATATATTGGAAGGGATTCTTGTTGATAACTGTACATCTGGATAGTGAGATGTGTGTAAAATGTGTAATTAATAATTATTTCAGGTTTTAAATATCTATATTTCTTAATTTTATAGATAAAAGGAATTAATTTAAATTAATGAAGGGGTTCATCTTTGGAGTGTGCAAAACTTACACACTTTTTGTGAAAGATCTAATAACGTTGGAAATGTTTGTTTCACTTTACAGTAGATTGTCCCTGTATCTCTCAAAAAATACAACTTTTTTCTAATTATGGATTAATTTTTGCAATTTACATAACTATGAGTTAAAAAATAATTTAATTTAGTACTCTACATATAGTACTATAAATGAAGAAATTCTGCTTTCATTAGAGGTGTACATATTTTGCAGTGATGCCAAAATTTGTCACTGAATTAATTTCTTGCCTTACTGTCAAAGTTCTTAAAGACCTCTGTGCAATAGAGTGAGTAACATTCTCCATTCCTTTGAAAGGGGAAACTTGAGGAAGAAATTGCACCAGGAATCCACTCTTTGATGTGTTTTATTCAACGGATCTTTCATGGAGGTCAGCTGGAACTCCCACCGACCTCTTTGTGGCTACATTTATGCCAACACAAAGCAGCAGATGCATTGGAGAGCTAGAGAACCTGGTCAGTAATTTAAAGCCAGGCCTTGCACTTTTAAATCTCCCATGTTAAAACAAGAAGAAATATTTGTTTTTCTGACTCTTTCTCCCTGCCTATGAACACAGTCCTGGGAAGAGAACAAGAGGTGACTGAACACGGTGCAGCCATGCAGCTAACGCACTGAGTGGCATTCCAGCAGCCTGGACAACGATTATTTATGGTGTGGCTATGTCTAAAATCACCTGGGCACTTTCCAAATACAAGGGAAAAAGCAATCCTTGCACCCAAGAACTGGAGTATAAGAAAACAGAGAGACACACAGTGAAGGCTGCTTGAGGACAGCCTCAGCAAAGAAACAAAGTATTAAAGCTGAAGACAGACATAACTAATTTTCTTAAGTTTGTTGCTTTGTTTAATGTCAATACTCGCAACCATACTAATATCAGTATCATTAGTGCTAAAATCAAGTATCTTCACTGTTTACCTTCTTGTCACTGTAAGGTTAAGGAGCAGCGAAAAAATACAGTAACACAGGCTTCATCCAGAAAGCAGAAGAAGCGATTTATTGCAGGGGTAGACACATTTTTATAGACTGGTTCACTGAACCAAGGATAGAATAAGCTCACTGGTCCAAGGAAGGCAACACTTTTTGTAAACATGCTTTTACCAAAACATCACATTCTTCATGCACTACAATACCAGGTGCTAAGCTTTGTTATTAATTTTTTCTTTTCTGTTTTTCTTTGAGTAGCTTGGGAAAACTCAAACTGCTGTTTTCCCTGGCTCTCACTAGCACCCACACCTTCTCTCCACAACCAAGATCCCTTATGTTCTCCATTTTACCAGGTCAAAAATCTTTTAGGTAAAAAGACAAAAAGTAAGTCATATACTCCTGAGCTAAAAAGAAGTAACAGTCTGCAGTTTTAGGGACTGGGGCAACTTACAGCCATACAGGATTTGAAAGTGAAAAAATCTTGTGCAGCAGAAGTTTACCCCACATTCTCAATCCTGATGACTGTAGACAGTCTTTAAAATATACAGATAAAGTGAAAATGTTATCACAGCATGAGGTTGTGGAAAGTTTGAAATTCTATGTTTATTTTGCCTGATGCCCTAGGGACTACAAAACAATACAGCCTTCAAGTGTTCAGCAGAGTCAAAATATAGAAGTTAAAATATCCTTTGTGATAAGGGAGTGGAAAAATATAATGAATTGGAATGCCTGGTGAGTTATTTCCAGCTGAAGTCTGTAAGAAATGTCATTGATGCCATTTCTAAAGCCTTATGGAATAGCCATATGGATGGTTTTGGTCAGGGCTGGATTCTCTGGATAAATACTCAGATTAAATTCTTGGTGTTTTCTAGCTCTGGGCAGCAGTGTAAAGGTGCCTTAAAAAAAAAATCAGGGAATGTTTTGCACAGACATACAATTGTAACTTTACAGTCATGTGGCTCTAGATCAGATTCACTGCTGAGCCAACAAGGAAGGCAGAGCAGTGACAGCCCTGGGGCATGCAGGGATGCTCATGGTCACTGCGTGTGCTCAGTGGGGCAGAGGCAGTCAGCACCTTGAGTGGTGAGCTGCTTCTGAAAGCAAAGGACTCATTTGGTCTTGCCTCTTGCAAGTAGGAGTCTAACTTGCAGTCTGGCAGACATCTCTCCTTCTTTCCAGTTTCTTGGTTTCCAGTGCTTTCCTGGGGACAGCTGACCTGATTTTAAGAAGTGGAGATATAGCCAAACTTGTTCTTCCAAAAGCAGCCCTAAGGACCTTTTCAGACAATTCCTTAGGTGCCAAAATTGTTTCAGACAGCTAGGAACTCCAACCATTACAGGAGAGTTGCTTATGGGGTTTGAGAGTCATAAGTTTGTTTTACTTTCCTGAATTCTGCCAATCTCAGTCTTGTTTAACGCTCTGGATCTTGGTCTGGACTCTGGCTACAGAGTGACTTTATGTCAGAATGACTTCTGCATCGGGTGTCTTGCATTTCTTTTTATAGTTTGATGATTAAAATTCCTGTTGAACTCAAAACTCCTGATGAGTAGAATAGAGCACAGACTTCTAAGCTGAACAGGGCTGTAAGGCACAAGCAGGTCAAGAAGGCAGTTTAGAAGGGGAGAAGGGAACTAGTGATGTCAGATTAAATGAGCTGTGCTTCTAAAGAAACCTGAAAGTAGTGTTTTGGGGCTCGTGTGTATAGTCTTCAGAGAAAAAGAAAGGAGATTGAAGGCTAAGACTGAAATCTATACATTTGGGGTGTCAGATTTATTTTCTCAGCCTTTTCTGAGATAGAGATAACAACCACAAAGTTTCTGAATATAATTTGCATGGCACAGAATAAGATTAGCCAAAAGAATGAGAAAATAAAACAGGAAAACAGAATGGCATGACTTCATGGAGGAGAGTATGGGTTGTGGTTAATTTGGATTTGTCCCCTATAGTGGCTCATCATAGAGCATATTTCAGAATTCATGCAACTCCTGCCTAAATAAGAGATGCCAAAATCAACCAGTGGAAGCTTTGCAGAACAGCAGTAAGCCAGGTCACTTTAATTTAAATCAGTCTCCAGATTTCAGGTGTGAATCTCAACACATCATGCTTTCTTCAAGCAAACAAGAAGATGCTGTTCCAAGACTCTGCAACCTAGTCTGGTTAATATCATGGCAAAAAAGGAACATATTCTGAACTTTTCATTCATCTTTCCAAAAGTGTTGGCCACATCCAAGTACTGATATATATTATTTCAATTCTTCTAGGTCAGGCTTTAAGATGTATTTGCAGGAAAACTCCTGACAGTTTTTGGTTGAAGGCCTTCTTATAGCTCTCTGAAAAAATTTCTCCAGGTGTAAAGTTTCTAAATAGATCAAGATATCTGTCTGCAGAAAGTTGCTGTGCAGTGTGCCACTGTGGTGCTCTGGGGTGCTGAGCAGGTGGTGGACTGAATTTGGAGTTATGATGGTGCAAAAATGAGATCTTAGCTGCTTCTCAGATTAAGTTTTCAAATGAGACTGTAAATTTCATCTGGGAATCCCTTATATTCTGGGATGAGACTAAAGTTTTAAGACTGAGAAGTAGCCATAGTAAGACCAGGAAATGTTTGCTTGTACCCAAGAATCCTTTCTAAAAGAACTGAGTGCTTATATTTCTTTGTGAACTTAAAAGAAATATCAGCCACCACTGAAGTGCAAAACAGCTACAGTTATTTGTACATGACCAAAATGTCATGCATTTACAGCAACAACATATTAGCTAATTCTTATTTGAGAAAACTGACAGTAAAAGAAGTGCTCTCTTGTGACTGCTAAAAATAATGAGCAGATTTGGTCTTCTTAATTAGCACAACTTAAGGATGGAGCTATTATGTACTGAACTTTCAATATGCCACGATGATCATGTAAAAAAATTTGCAAATATAAATAATTTTTATATTACTTGATACAACATAAGTTGCTGCTGATAATGTAAGTGGTGATTTCAAGAGAAGCACCTTGATTTCTCGAGGTGCAAAGAAAATTAAAATGAGTGTTTGCAAAGAGCTAAGTACACACAGATTTGCCTATACTGCAAATATATGTATGCAAGAATATGCAGTTTCTCATATAGTACTGTTTGATTGCTAATAGGTAGAGTAAGTTTTCATTTACCTTCTTCTAATTATCTAGGAAAATAGCGTTAGAATTTTAGAAAATATTCTTCTTGTCAGCCTGGCATATTAGTAATTCTCAGGAAAAAACTATATTCATAAGTGATATTGATTGAAGTTGGAAATGTCTTAAAATGTCTTTCAGCTGTTAGAAATGGCTTTGGACATTAAGTGAATACCAATCAATTGAAACTCCCTAAGACTGTTAATAACTAAAATATTAAGGATGATTCAACAACAGCCTAGCATATTTCTATGGTGGATCTTAGAAAAAGTTGATATTGTACAGTTATAACAATGTGATATTATTTCTAATAAAGTCTTATGCCATAATACATTCAATTAAAATTTTTTGATTAAAAACCCTCTTTTTTCATAATAATGGAACTAAGCTGAATGCACCTTAGGAAAAAAAGGGATGTTGTTCAGTGTTATATACTAATTCTTTACCTGCTTTCTCACTCTGATTTCAGCACACAGAAATGTCTCAGTATCTTCCTCTACAAAAATTTTGTCACTTTATAGAAAATATTAATCATTGCTGAAAGCTGAGTGTTATGAGGAGTACTGCGTATTGAAGTTTTCATTCTATTAGTTGTCATTGCTTCAGGATCTTGAATTAGAAAATGGTGAAATATTCTAGCATTGATCTTGCTTCTCTGTTTCTTAATGTGTATGAGGTATTATATCCATTCTTACCTCAAATAAATAGTGAGAATATTATTTTATACAATTTGGACAGTTTGCAGTAACCTCGTAAATGCTATTCTGATATGGCTGAGGTCTAAATTAAAATTAGTCAGTTTTTCTTGTTAAAGGCTTTATTAATTTTATATAAATATAAAATAAAAGGCTTAGAAAGAATTTAGAAGATACTTGAGTGCATTATACTGGTACTGAGTACCACTTAATACAATAAATACTTATAATGGTTGAAGCATTTTTTTTCCCCCAGCTTGGCTTCATGGGCTAGTACAGTTGTCACAGCTTTATAAAACAGTCTTAAGAATCATCAAGTGTTCCAAAGTATTCTCAGTGATTTAACTTTTCTCCCAGTAACATAGACATTACTTAAACACAAAGGTAAATTGGAAGATAGCTGTGATTCCACTGACATGAACCTACTTTGGAATTCAACCAACAAAATCAATTCTACTGACCTTTAATTGAAAAGAACTTTTTTTTGTTGTTTTGTTAAGAAGATATTTCTCTTAAAAACTGTAGGGTGCTGTAATCATAGAAGAAATTGAGAAGCTTTTTTTATATTTATGTGTTGGTGAATGGACCTTGCTAGAAAAAGAACTGAAGTATTGTTGGGTCAAATACTGACAAGACAACAGAAAATAAACTTTACAATTCTGGTCTTAATCTGGAATAAGGTCAGAAGAGGGGTCATTTGCCATAATGAAAGAATATTTAAAAAAATTACTTTTATTTGGAAAATATTGTAATGAAGAGATGAGCTATATCATACTTACCTTGCTAAGCATTTCATAGATTTTATAGCTAAAATACTTTCTTAGTGTCCCATTGGATTGTTTTTTTATTTCACCAAACTTCATTATTTTGGAGATGGTTCCATTATTCCCCTCAGTTTCTGACCTCAGATGGAGTTATTACACAAGCTGCATATGTAGAACAGTTATATTTGCCAAAGCTGTCTACCTAGAGTGTTGCTGTTTCATGAGTACTGATTTCACACATAAAAGGAGGAAAAGGCAAAGTCAAGGAAAACTTGGTTTTCCAAAATGGCCACAGAGATGTAGCTGTGAAACTGAAGGCACAGCCTTAACCTCTGAGAGACTGATATCAAAAGGGTCTTCTTGTGTTTAATATACTGCATATAGGTACCAGGTATTGTTGTCAGATGGTTTTAGAAAAACCTGAACTTCATAAATATAGAAGAAAGGTTTATAGAGGCTCCTTAGCATAAACTAACACACATGACACTGAACAAATCCCACTGAAAATGTATGTTCTGGTCTAAGTGTTAGACTAAGCAAATGACAGAAGAGAATAAAAGATTTTCCAAGTATCATTCCTAAGGACTTGCCTGATCCTGACATGGGAGCACAGAATAAACAGCTCTTACCTGTTGTGAGCTGAGCTGCAGCAACTGGAGCAGTGGAACAAGCCCAGCACTGCCCAGGTGTGTGTTTGCAGACAGCCTGGCACACACACAGCTCCAGCACAGCCAGCTCAGGTGCCAGGTCAGCACTTGCACCCTGTTCTCCCCAACAGGAGCACCCTGGCTCCCTTTTCTCTTTCCTGGGACTATAGGTGGATGATAGCACAGATGTGCCCTTCCTGTGGCTGAAGAATCTGTAACACATGGGGGTTGTTGGCTCCATTTGAGTTCTGGGCATCTCTCAGCCCTCCTAAAAATTCTGGAGCCTCATGGGAGTGGTGATACATGACCCTGGCAGCACAGAGCTGTCTGAAAGCAGGGGCACAGTACATTTCTTCTAACACATTAATTCTGCCGAGAACTGTACCTGCACAGAAACCATTCTGATGAGAAACCAGCATTGTGGCAAGTCCAGAAACAGATTTATACTCCAGATGGTAAAATGGCAGATTTCTGCTAAATGGGCTGTGGTTTTCTGCATGGACTTGGAACATACCCATGAGACAAAAGTGAAGGTTTTTATGTACAGAATGACTTCTTTTTCTCTCCACCTGGAGGTGAGCAAGCAGATCTAATGAGTGGGAAATGCTCTTGATAGATCAACAAGCTTCACTGAACAAAAGAGGTTCTTTATGTATATTTTTTTCAGTTTTGCTAGTTTTGCTGCTGTCTGATGAAAAGTAATAAGCCCTGTGTAAGATTAAAGGATAAATAATTTTTACCTCTGTAGCTGAAGTACTGCCAATAAGTCATCTAACACATTATATATCTCTATCGAAGACTGATTGTGTACTTAAGTCTTTCCAACTGCATGAAAGACAAAAGAACTCTAAATAGCAGAATATTGCAGAGTATGCTTTTGGTAACAAAAACCTCCACTACTAGGATATCTGTCTGGTTATCTCTAAGTGGTTGAACTGAATAATACATTTGGATACTAAAACCTCTGTTTTAGGATAATATTTTTCTTAACTGGTTCTGGTCCTGAATGACTTAGATTGTCTAAAGAGATATTATGAAAGTGCCTAGGCAAAATGGATGCCTAATTTTACTTGATTACTCAAGTTAATGCTATATATTTTGAGTATTGTTATATATTTATATAAATATGAAATGACAAAAAATCCCCATAAATCAAAATATTCAATTAACAGAAGTTTTGAAACCTAGAGGTATTATTTTTCTGGGCTGTTTTCCAGTCTTTGGAACAGGATAGTGCATCTGTGTGCACAGCTGCCCATGACACATGCTGGTTTCCATTCTTCTGTGTTCCATATCAATATAATGGGGTTTATTTGATAATAATTTAAAACTATTTTTTTACATTGTGATGAATTACCACAATCCATTATTATGGCTTTCACGTTATTCATTGTTTCAAACTTCAGGTAGTTATATATAGATGGGCTTTTCTATGAGTGCTTATAAAACAAACCAAATAGAAGGAATTCAAATCTATTCAAATAGTATTAAATCCAATTCACTTTAAAGCTTTAGATTTCTGTGGCTTTTGGAGTACTATGGAGAATTTTTAAGGTTATGTGATATAACGGATATCCCAATGGGTAAAAGCACCACTCAGAATACTTGCAGCAATCACCCTTGATATTGAAACAGCATGATGTGTGAATGACACTGTTTTTTGGTCTTTGACCTTTCAAAGAGGTAGTTAGGTATAACTATTTTAAGAAAGAATTCAAATTTTTGACAGGGAGTTGTCTATCAATAAGGGGAAAGAAGGGAAGCGTGTATGCTATAGTGAGAAAGAGTTGGGAAGATGTTTTCAGCAAGGCGTGAGGTGGCTCAGGCAGTCCCTAACACAGAATAACTCAGGCACTGGGCTGTGTGATCAGTTCTGAGGAGATTCTTGTCCTCACCTTACACACACATCATGTTGTGGGAACTCTTTCTGTCTTGCCTGGTACTGCTGAGACTCTTCTACCCATTCTGGAAGAAGTGACACGGATACACTTAGCTACTGGGCGTGCTTTTAGAAGCCAAACGTAGTTTCAGCTCCCTGCTGGATGGAACTTAGGAGGAAAGAGTGAAGAGCCACGGGGTATTGAATCCCCCAAAGGCAGGCAGGTGTTTACAGATGTTTACAGGTGTTTAACAGATATGCTAGATGAAAAGATTTCCAAAACTAAACCTCCACCCCTGATTAATGATATCTTCAGGTACAGATATTAAATTTTTCAAATATTTTCCCATGACATTCTTTCTGACGACATTGTTAGAAACTTTCTTAACTGACAAAAATATTTTGTGCCAGGACTCTGGTAGGATCTGTAGTAAACTCTCTGTTTCTCTTTTTATGCCATCCAGATAATGTACGACATGAATAATGAAGTGTAAAGACTTGAAGCTTTCTCTGCTCATTGCTCAAGTGTGTGCCCAAAGCAAGTATATAGTTGATGAATTTGTAACAGATAAAATTGGTTTTTTTTAATCTTTCATATCTGTATGGTTCTTTTTTTACAAATCTTTGTTCTTGAGGATGGAAGCACCTTAATGAACCAAATATGTAATTTTGTAGGTCTTTTTACTGTTTTGATTCTTCTATATAACAGAGAAATTTTTTGACGGACAACCTCTGTGCGATGCAATTTCTCATGTTTCATATTTCCATTGGTACATTTTTACATTAAAATTGTTCAATGGGATTATAAGGTAACAAGAATTACTGCTGAACAACAACAAACAAGTGCTCAGACAGCCCCCTTCATGCTTTAAGCTTGTCATTTTAACAGTTACCCCATCCCTCAAGACCCTATAAATGGAGATTTCAGACTTTTGAAAAAAGTATTTTCATAAAAACATATAGACTGTTGATTGCTCAAGAAATTATGGCGAAACAAATGGAGTCAATTTTACAAAGTTTTAAGGCTGACGAACTTGGAGAAGGCTGAAAGAGCAGATTAGTTGGCTGACTGAAAATTGAGTTCAGAACTGAAAATTAAGCGTTCAGCCACCTGGAGAAGCATATCACTGAAAAGGAATTGCTGAATAGTTGTCTGTAGTTTGGTTTGCTGCCTACAGTTTGTTAAATGTATAAGTCACAGTAAATTTTTTTAAAAAATTATTTATGGTATTTTTTGCTGAAGAACATATGCTGCTTAGCCTTGCACAGATTGCTATTGTCAGTCTGCTATGTTTTGCCTATCTACATGAAGGAGAAATCCAGAGTGGAATTTTTTATAAGTTTCTGAAAAATTGGTTAATAGAATGGACTTCAAAATGAAGAAGATAATTTCATAACAGAAACAACATAAAAAACTAAATTAGCTTTTAAAAGACAGTGGTTTATTTTGAAAGCAGTGTAGCAAAATACTAAAAAAAAAGTGGAATTTTGTAGTTTTGAAGCTATATCATTTGTCTTTGTCTTGTTTTTGACTTTGAATGCAAGAAATAGAATATGGTAAATAGTCATCTCTCTTCCAAAATAAGTGTCATTCTTATCCTCTTCCCCCTCCTCACACTTCTAATTTTTTATTTTTATTTTTCTATTGTTAAGATTTTAAAAGAAAATGAAGATGGAAAACAACAACGCAAAAGAGAGAAGCCAAAACAAAAAACACATAATATTGGACATTTCAAGTATATTTTCAAAATTAAGTTTATCTGATTTAATGATTTTCCACCACAAAATTTAAAAGAGAACACTGAAAAATAAAAGTTCTCATGAAAATGTTAAGTTTTAAATAATTTCTAGCATTCAGTCATGCTTGTTCTGTGAAATGTGGATCTTGAACAAAGTTACTCAACAGATCTAAAAAATTTTTTTAGATAGTAATGTCTTGGTCCAGTTGAAACTAATGACAGAAATCCCATTTCCTTCAGGCTGAGATTTCCCCTCAGATATCACATTTAAAGAAGTGATCAAAGTTTCATCTGTGCACATTCTCTGACTTCATGTATGCAGTGGTTCCTTCCTCTCCAGGTAGAGGGTCATATTTAACATATTTTGGTCTCTTTAATGTGAACATAATAGGAAAACTAATAAACCCACAAGATTTTCAAGTTATCCTGTAGAAGTTTTCATCTCTGGCAAAAGGTTTACTGTAGCTCTAACAAAAACAGATAAACACCTCTTTTATTTAACGCCAAAAAAAAAAAAAAAAAGGAAAAGAAAAAATCCCAGTCACTTAAGAAGTTTATTCACATTTTTCTTTCAAAGTTTTCTTTGAAAGTCAGGGAATAATTGTAAATGCAATTCCTAAGGAAGTAGTTGTTCTTCTGGTGAGAACCAGCATGTAGCCAGGTCAGAGCCGAGTCCTTTTTGCCTCTTGAAGAAGTGATCACAGGGCTGACAGCTGGAGTTTACTCGACTGTACAATAAAGCATTCCTATAGGTATTTTTTGTTGCATTTAAAATGCCAACTGTAATCTTAATGCACTTTTTTCTTTGCCTTCCTTTTTTCCTCTGTTGAGTATTATATCTTTAACCAAGGAAATGAAAAGAAGATAAGCAAAAGAGACGTATCCCCAATTATTTAAGACAATCTCTGGGGAAATGATGTTTTTCACTTATTTATGTTTTATTCTTGTGTTTTTGGGTTAGACAGTGAAGAGAAAGTCAAGTAATTACTTCAAGTTTTGTACCACAATGATAGTTTAAATGAATAGAAATCTGTATGACCACCATATCTTTTGATGAGATTTCATGTTGTCCTTCAAATTCTGTGCATTAGCACTGCTTGAATACAGGTAGAATATACTTAATAACTGGAAAATAGGCCCTAAAATATTGAAACTCAGGAAAAAAAATCCCCAAAACAACAAAATCGCAAATGCTCTGAACAGACAAATTATATGGAGGTATTTTCTACAGTTTTGGAAATTATAGTACGTTTGAATATATTTTGAAAACCCTTTTTACTATCATTCTAGAGGATAAGTGTGTTTTCCAGTTTATATTCCCTATAGAGTTTCCAGTCACAGGACTTGCCATAATCATTGTTCATTGATCATATTTTGTTAGCAATTTTTCTCCAGAATAGGACAAACCTGTGACATCTCTCTTGCTGTTGAAACAAAACAATCTGTAGACAAGAACAGTGTTTTTTGTGATGCCCTTCTTTTATGACAAAGAAGGAAGATAGGTATGAGTGGAAGCAGGCATTTACTGCCTGGAAAATCACTATGTGAACTTCATATTTTTGAATGTGTGCTGTCACACCAGAATATTGTGGATGACAAATACTTTGCCATCATATTTCAGAGGATGCAAATCATCAACTGTGTGAAATTTAACGAGGAAGAGTGCCAGATTCTGCACCTGGAAGATTCTGGACATCTGCACAGACTGGGGAACAACAGGCTGGAGAGCAGTCCCATGGAAAGTGATCTCAGTCCTCATTGATGGCAAGTTGAACATGAGCCAGCAGTGCCCTGGAGCCAGAAGGGACAGCCCTGTCCTGGGGACATCAGGCACAGCATCACAGCCAGGCAAGGGAGGGATTGTCCTGCTCTGCTCTGTGGTGGCCTCCCCTCGAGTGCTGGGGGCAGTTCTGGGTGCCACAATACAGGAATATAGAGCTATTAGAAAGCATCCAAAGACTGGCTACAAAGACTGTGAAGGGCTTGGAGGGGACGCATGAAGGGAATGTCTGAGGTCATTCGGTCTGTTCTGCCTGGAGAGGAGAGCGAGGGCAGACCTCATTGTAGTTTAGAGCTTCCTTGCAAGGGGAAGAGGAGAGACAGGCACTGATCTCTTCTCTCTGGTGACAGTGACAGCACCAGAGGGAACAGTGTGAAGCTGAGTCAAGGGAGGTTTAGTTTGGATATCAGGAAGAGGCTCTCCACTCAGAGGGTGGTTGGGCACTGGAATGGACTCTCCAGGGAAGTAAGTGGCCATGGCACCAAATCTGACAGAGTTCCAGAAGATTTTGGACACTGCTTTTAGGCAGATGATTTGAATTTTGGAGTTGTCCTGTGCAAAGTCAGTATTTGGATTTTGTGATCCTTGTGGGTCCCCTCTGGATCATGATTTTCTATGATTCAATGTTTTATTTTCAGCTTTACTCTGGAACTTTGCTTTAGGATTAGGTAAAAAACTTCCAATGTACTTTGTACTGACTTGAGATGTTCATCACTATTTTGGATAGAGGTCACATAGGGCATAATTAAAATTCACAGGTAACATTGTTCTTGTTACCAAATGTAGTAAGTATTCATTTTTGCTTTTAGACATCAGGAAGCCAAGACTGTGCCTTGATAGACTTTGACCCCAAAAAACATAAAGAATGAAATGAAAGTTCTTGTTGAAATGCAATCACATTTTGGGTCAGCTTTTCTTCTCCATTGGCATCAGATGACAGGGTACCCTCTTGCAGGACCTTAGTCATGCAAATACAGGACTTCTCTATTTCTACCAAAGCAGTTTCATAGGTGTGAGAGGGTGCTTGTGAATGGAGAAGTGTGAATTATGTTCTTATTTATAATTCTGTTTTAAGATGGAAAGCAGAGTGGTAGTTCTTGAGCTTCAGACAGGCAAGATTCCTGCAGAATTAACTCTGCTAGTGACATAGGATGGCCAGGAAAGCTCTGCCACAAGCCCCGTAAAAACAAGTGTGTGGCTACTGAGGAAAAATGTGTGCTAAAGTCTTTCAAAAAGAGTAATGTGTTTAATTGCAAAGACACCCAATGAGGAACTCAGGTGAGTAAGGCTGTGGCAACATTTTGGACAAGTATGCCTCGCTTATGTTCCTATTCTTCAGATCAAAAGACAAATTCAAACAGTTTACTTCTAATAGAAGTGAAAAACAAAGTGACTTTGTTTCAAAAGCAGACCTGAAAAATAACTTTCACTTCTACACCCACTATTGATTGTTCAGTTTTTGAAATTTAGCCAGGAAATGTGCTATGAAAGAAGTGGACCTGAATGATCATTTAAGTGTTTGTTATCTGCAATAGCTGTTGGGGCTGGGTGAGTGTCGTGAAAGCCTCATGAGATTTTGACTGAGCCTAGCATGCAATTCTTTCATGAGCTCTAGATCATAAATATTTCACATTTCTTGACAGCTCACAAGATTCTCCTTTCTATTTGAAATGGGTACATTTTAACTTGCCCACTGAGCCCCCTTGCACTCTTAGGAAATATGGATATAAACAGGATGCAAAGGACTACCTTAAAAATTAATTTGTCAGTTGGAGTACCCTTTAGTGAGTGGCCTTTTGCATGGCCAGGACAGGCTGTGACATCTGAGAAAGAGCCCTACAAAGGAGTGGTGACTTGGAGTCCTTCTGCACCTCCATGGTACTACATTCACTGAAGCTGGCTCTAGGAGCAGGAGAGATCAGATTATAGAAAATTCTGGGTTTATCTAGTGTGCAGTGGTCAATCAGGCTGACAGAAAGTGCTAGTCTGGCATAACCTCTCTTACCATCTTGTTCAGTCTTTGGCTTAAGGCACATCTATTTTAAAAACACAAAATTCCTGTAACTTTCCTCCCTAGCTCCCATTTCTATTCAATACACTTACAGGGTTGAGAAAAAAAGCCCAGAAAATGGCATTGTGGCCAATGTTTGTCTGTTATAACCAGAGAGGAATGTCTTGAACTTAATATGTTTGGTTTGGGAGATCTGTTTTTGTCCGCTATAACCAATTGTCCATTATAACCATGTCCATCATAAGTGTAGTGTGCACTATATAATTTAACAGCAGTGGTTAGTACAGCAAAAGCCAACTGTTGAGGCTGGGTGGGAAACCTGAGATATTTTGTTAACCAAATATGTCCTAAAATAATCTTAATTTTTTGAGAAACTATCAATCTCTGCATTCTTGGCTAAGTGCTGTTGTTGAAATTTTAAAATGGTCTATTCATCCTTAAATATACGCTTCACCAAGAAAAGAAAAGAAAAGGAATTTTTTTATTCTTTCAAAAAATCAGATGCTTTATGTACTAAGCAGAACCTTGGCATCCTCAGGCTTGAGGAAAAAGGTTAAAATGGGTGGGGAACAGACTCAATTAGTTTCTGTGGAGGAAAGTGGAACCTTTAAAAATTGTAAATGTAAAAATATGTTGTATCTTATGAATAGAGAACAAATATATAGGACTAAGCTTTCTCATCACAGTTCAAATAAATTTTATGGACATTTCAAGATCTCAGTAAAAACTGTCACAGTTTAAAATTTTTAATTTATTAAGTCTTGTTGTATAAAGGGCAGGGAATAGAATAGGGATTCATTTAAAAAAAAGTGTATTGTACCCTTTTAAATGCCAATAATCTCTAAAAAATTGAAATTAGCTTGGCTTGAACTAAGTCTAAATAAACATGTCCTTGCTTTTGCTAAAATGAAATGAAATGAAATTGGTTAGAAGTAGGTTTTTGGGGTACAGAACAGGATTTTTTTTTCTATAAAAGAAAGCATTTCAATTTTACATACCAACATATCTCCATTAAAATCAAAGCCAGATAAATAGCATACTGGACTTGTACAGCATTCATAAAGCCAGCAGGTGATGCAGTCAATCTTGCAGCCAGCAATTCACTGGCTGGGGAACTTGCCTAAGGGCTGGGGAAAGAAGGCTCTCCTGCCAGTGAAGAACCCCTATCTCTACCTTCTGAGAAATATGCTGTGGAGACATGATTTTTTTTTTTTTTAATTCCTTATTACTGTAGTCCCAATTTCCACATGATACAACAAGGATTCTCCCAACTTATAAATCAGAGCTTAAGCCATTGTTTCCTTCTTGACTCTCTCCTGGCATCCTGAGACCCTCAGTTCCCTGGAGTCCACCAAAGGTCCTTGCTGGACCTCGTGGTCTGTGGATGGCCTGGGGAGGTATCATTTGGAGAGCATCATGGATGTGTCCCCATCTGAGGGAGCAGGACTGACACGGGGCTGGTGGAAGGGAGCAACTTGCACAAACTCAATTTTTGAGACATACACAGGCATCTGCATGTACCAAGCAGTTGTGGAACAGAAGAGCAAGCCTCAGGCACAATCCCTGATTGGGTGGTAGCCTGTGAATTTGGCAGTGAAGAACTGTGAGACAGCCTCTAAGAGAGCTCTGCTGTTCAGGGGTCACTAACCAATTCCTATGTAAACTCTTCCTGAGGGCTCCCTTCTGCAAAACTGAGACAAAAAACAATAGTGTCTTTTCTAATCCTCCAGTAAGCTGCACATAGCACTTTTCATTCC
>VXBI01002862.1:836542-860055 GCA_013397375.1 Toxostoma redivivum | reverse complement strand
TGTGCTGGTAAGGTAAAATGGATTACAGGCAGTTTAGTACCCAAGACCGACGTTTTTCTTCTTTTTTTTCAGTCTCTGCTGTGAATGGAACAAGACTCCTCTTCTTGCTGCAAAAATGCAGTTTCTTGATGAGAGGTATTATGCAAGTTACTGTAATTACTTAGCCAGAGCACCCTAGGGAGCCCTTCTGAACCACAGCTCTTCTGTTCTTGCAGGCAGGATAAAGTCAAACTTGCTCAGCAGTGAAAGTAAAGCTTTAGAGCTGTGAGTTCTGCCCCCATCCTGACTAAAACAACAAAAACCTCACTGCAGTAAGCTCCAGCCTGTCTCAGTCCACCCAGATATAAACTAACTCATCTACTGCAAGTTTATGACAAATGAGATGCAAACAGTTCCACTTTGGCCTTTAGGGCTGAGGAGAAGTAAAGGCCTGTCTTTGTCCAGTGATAAATGAGATGCTTATTCCAGCATTTTGCTCTGCCAGTGAATTATAGTTGGGACTGTTGGGAAAGGAAAAATTGTGGTTGGAAAAAGGAGTGTATTATGTGTGAGTGACAAAATGTTTGTGCATGTATGTGGGTGTTCTGAGCAGATCCTTATGATGCATAAAAGAAGAAGGATGAAGAATGCTTAAGTGTTGCCAAGTTGCCAAGTGTTTATCTTTTCAGATATATAGCTGTATTGACAGTGCTTCTTACTGGATGGCTCCTACAGTAAGGAGGGAGAAGGGAAAAAGTTGATAGAATCCTAGCAGAATAATATGAATTTTATTAGAATTAGAAAATAGTATAAAAAAAGTCAATAAAGAGAACTTGGTCTAGGTCATTACATGAGAGAGAATCTTGCAATTGCAACATTGTACAAGCTTGGAATTAAATTTGAGCTGAGGTTTACCTATTCAGGCAGGTTGTCTCTGTTTCTAAAGCCATCAGCATACCTTTCTTTGGTGCTGCTTTGTCAGAATTTCAGTGCTTTGGCAGCCCTAACCCTTGTTTTGCCACCTATCTTCTGTCCTTGGGTGCCTGTCTCTGGCAGGAGCACTCAACCTACTTAATTTTTTACCTTCCTGCTTCAGAGTTTCAGGTCATTTCTTCTTCTTGTTGACAGAGGTGATATTGCACCTCTGAAGATCTGCACAGCCTTATGTCTACCTAACCAAGATGAAACAACTGCATTTCCCCCCACAGAACACAAACCAGCTAAGTGCATTTGGCCATTCTGGCTTGTCTGCTGTTTGGATTTTTTGCAGACCCCAGAGGTTCTCCTCCTCATTAAGAAAAGCACTCACAATCCTTATAACTTGGCTAAAACTGGAATGCCTCCATATGGCCTACCAGACAAGGAACATACTCCTAGTTCAGTGCTCCCTGTCATTTCACATAGAACTCATGAGACCCTTCTTGGGCTCTCCTGACACAAACTGTCAGTTTGTCAAAAAATTATTGTCCCACTCTCCTGAATTTGGAAACTTGGGTAGGGTGAGCCTTCACATCCACACAGGAAGACTTCTGAGTATTGAAGGGTGGTGATTGGGACAAATTTTAAACTTTGTATGACTAATAACCAGTGTATCCTTTATAAAGTGAGCACCTGTGATGCCTTCTCCCCTTGGTAACTATCCCCTTGGCTTTTGCAGTAGGTGTGTATATGCACATAGGCACAGGCAGCAGTATGAAAGCTTCTGCTTGCTGTATTCCAGAACACGGTACAGATGGTCTTCTGGATTACAAAGGAAATGCCTCTGGCAAGCTGTGCTCTTCACTGTGATTGATGCTATGAGGTATAAGCTTAGAGGTTCTGCAAAATATCTTCTTTTCTCATCTCTCTTTTTTTCTTTCTTTTTCTTTGCTAATAGAATGGTGTAGCAGAGTATACTTCTAAACAATTACATATTGTAAACTTTTTTAGATATCTATGATGTTTGCAATTTGTAATGACTTCTTTAACAGTAACTTGAAAGGGACATCCTAAGACCATTAAATGTTTTACATTCAGGAATGAATGACTAGAGGTTATGTAATACTAAAGCAATAACATGAAATCCTCTGCTCCTGTCTTCTCCATCTCACCTCCTAACTAGCACAACATATCGTCTCCCAGTTTATTCTTTCTTCAAAACAGATTTCAGAGACTAGTGAGGCATCTTCTCTGAGCTAGAGATAAGTAACTACCTGCTTCATATTTGGGATTTGCCTTTATATGCTTCATATTTATTTTACTTGCCATTTTCATCACTTTCCAAAATGTCAGACACAGCATTCCTCACTCTTTTCTTCACAAAGATTTTCAATTTTGAATGATAAATTGGTTGTCATTCTACTTGAAGCAATATCTAAAACCCTCTCTGCAATAAACATAGGAAGGGTCAAAATAATCAGATTATGTTAGTTTTAGAGTTCAGTTTTTAGTGTAAAGTGTTAACTTTTAGATGGGAAGAAAAAGAGCTGTATTTTTCCTTTTATAAAACTGAAAAGAAATGTACTCAAACAACAAATTAATTTAGTGGTTTTTTTAGATCTCTGTATGCCAAATTATCTGACTCCCTAAATGTCATATTAGCAGTTAATGGATGCTAGTTGAGACCATGAGCGTGGAATAGAGTGGTTGACAATTATATTCATGATTTTTATTACAAAGATCCTAAAACTTCACTAATTAAGCATGTTCTTACAAAGGAAGATCTGAGAAGTAGGTGTGGAACTTTTAAGTAGGTTTTTTGCCTACTCCATCCCTGCTCCCACTGAACTGGGTGAAGATTTTTAAGAGAGTATAAATGAGATATGTGCAAGACTGCCCAGCTTTCTAAACCCCATCTTGCACTTGTTTACAAAAGAAAATTGAATGATGACATGGCATTAGTAGAACTGCAGGCAAATATGAGACACAGAGTAGAGAATATTATTTTTGAAATTACTAGTGGCAAAATTATTTTTCTTCTACTCATAGCCAAGTAATCAAAATTCCATGTATTCTTGCCAGGTGAACTCTTAAGTCAAGGACTTATTTGGGAATAGGAAGGGTTGGGTTTTTTTTTTTTTTTTGTATTGATCATTTATTTCAGAGATGGTTAAATGGACTGATTTTTATATTTGATCAAAGACCTGTTTTTTTTCTGTTGAAGTTAATGGCTATGCTCATATTGATTTCTTAGAATGCTGGATATTCTTCCAAATTAATTCTGTGCTAAAATGGGGCAATCTGTTTTTTCATATAAAGTGAGATTTGTGGTCAGGTCTAGCTCAGTATACGCTGTTGAAGCCTATGCAGGGCTTCAGCAATCGATGCAAAATAATAAAAAATTAAAAGGGAGAAGCATTCTGTCAATAGCACTCCTGTAACAAAGGGAATGCTTGTTTTATATTGATTAGGTCCTGTTAAATAATGCATCATGGCTTCACAACCATGTAGGCTCTTGCAGGGTTGTTTATTGCGAGCAGTGCAGTACAGAAATGCTCTTAGTGAGCAAGGAAATCAATACTGTATCTGTAAACACACTTGCAAATATAATCCCACAGCTCACCCTCCAATCTGCAGCTCCCCATTACACCAGAATAATGTGAAATGAGACTGGATCTTAAATTCTCTATTTCTCTTTCTGCACCTCTCTGAACAGCAATAGGCTGCTGAGGCACTTCAATTAGAACATGATCCATAAGGAACTTATTTGGTATACTTCTATTCAGTTATCAAGTGTATAAGAGTACAAATCAGCTAAACCGTTTCCAGCATGCCAGATTTTCATATAAGGACATATTTTTGGCAGCTTTCATTTGTTCATACACCAAAAGGTTCTGAGAACAATTTATTTGTAAATCTACCAAAAAATCCCAGTTAAAAATAGGGCATTTCCAAAGTAGTTCATCAACCCTCTCCAAGGAGTTAGCTACTGCAACTCTCATCGAATTAGGGTCCCAGAAGAGTGACATCACTCTGTAAATCTTCAAAAGAAATTCTTTATCACGGCTAAGGAAAATTCCCCTATTTTGTGGAAGAGTGGTGTGAGTGCCAGCTGAAGAGCCAAGTGACTGAAGGTAAAGGGGGAAGCAGTAAAATGCACACATTGTATTCACATCCTGCACTTCATGTTATTCAGTCTAACACAGCTCTGCTGAGGCTCACTGTGCTCAGGTCTGGCCCTTCCCACTGCAGATTAAGCTAAGGGCAGTACTGCAAAAGAGCTGTCAAGATGAACTTCCTGTTTAGGGAGTGGTTTACATTTATTTACCATTCATTCCAATCTGAGATCCTTTCAAGCATCACAGACCAGTCCTTCTGAACCAAACTCTCAGAAATTAGGAGATCCGTGGTGCTTTTTCCATCATGACTTTTGTTACCTTTAATAGGGTATGACTAGTCCAGTGAATAATACAAAAATATCCTGGTATTTCTTTATGCATATTAAATGCAAGACAAAATAAGCTTTGCTTCTGATTATGAGCACTCACAGTTCCCCTTAATAGTACCAGAAATAGAGTAACATTTGCAGCACTGGGCAGTTTTAAGAAATTATAAACAATAAAAAATATACTGCTAAACATAGCTGATAATTTTGGACAAACTGCATTAGAGTGAAAACTGGTTTATTTTCATAGACTGGTTCTATGAGATTGTATCTGCAGAATTTTAGGTAATGATCATTACTGTACCTTATCTGGACAAAGAATGGAATTTATATAAATGGATTTTAGGCGCTTAAAAGTCAGATGTGTAACTGATAGTCTGTATTTCCCTTGGAGTTGAAGGAGATCTACAGTCTTGTCCATGAGACAGAGACAATAATATAGCAAGGTAGAATAACAAAAGTTATTTATTTGCACCTGACTTTTTTCATTGCCTCTATAGGAAGCCTTGGTGGCTACCCTATACCAGATGACTCATTTTACAATATTAGGCTGAGGGAAATCCTATTATACAAAAAATAATGATCAGCAAAGGTGTGAGGAGAGCTGGAGAAGGAGAATTTAAAGTTAAAAATAGATGCTATGCAAGAATTAGTAAGAGTTGGAGACAAAATCTAGCACTGAACAGTGCTGGTTCACTGGTGTAATTTTGAATTCTGCCAAAAATGAAAGATTATTTTTGAGGTTAACTCTTAGTTCAGAGCCAAATTTCAGTCAGAGTTCCAACTCATTTTGCAATGACTCTAAAAGTATTGCTTCAGAGGAAACTGCTTGCCTATTTAATAGACAATACTTCACAGAAAACTGGTGGGTGGGAACTAGGGTCGGTCCGTAATACTTTAGTGAGATCCATTATTTTCTGATACCTATATAAAGTTTATTGGAAATCATTGATCTTGTTCCTTAATTTCTAATGAGGTCCATATGACAGACATAAAAAATCAGGGAAATAGGGTGAATTTTAAAGTCCTGAGATGTATCCTAAATCTCTCTTGGACTAGGTATGCTGGGAAGATCTGGCCCCGAGCCTGGTGGAACAGTGTCCAGAATAACATCCCAATGGCCCCAAGCCATGGACCGAGCAAGGGGATGACATCCATCTTCTGACCACATAGACATGCTCTATATTTTCATCTCTTCCTTAGGA
Source organism: Toxostoma redivivum (assembly GCA_013397375.1). Taxonomy (NCBI): domain Eukaryota; kingdom Metazoa; phylum Chordata; class Aves; order Passeriformes; family Mimidae; genus Toxostoma; species Toxostoma redivivum. The sequence goes on along the minus strand of VXBI01002862.1, from coordinate 854,508 downwards.
ATTTTTCCAGATGGGGTCACTGATATTTAAATTGGGTAACCAGCCGACTATGGCTGAGTGGCGAGTCAGATTGGAACCTTCTGTATAGCACTTTCATGAACATATTTTAGAAGTTTCCAAGAAGGTATCTTCCTTTAAACTCAGTAATATGCTTAATAACCATGGTGCACTTTGCTGTCATGACCAGACCTGTTCATGTTCCTGGGGGAGTTTATGTGTGACATGGCAATAGCCAAACTAGAGCTAAACAGAGTACAGAGAAGCTTTGAAACACGGGTAAAGTCTGAAACTGCAATATCACTGATACAATGAACATACAAGAAATCCTGCTTAGAAGAAAAAATATCTCCCTAAGAATAGCTTTAGCTTATCTCTGTTGTGAAAATTATGAATAATAAGGGCCAGATTTCACACAAAATCTGGGCTTTACTCTTATGCAGGCCATCCCATAGGCAAATGGAGTGAGCTGAGAGAGGGACAACATCTAGCACTGAATACATACCTCCTCTGAAGTTATTTTTCCATAACTCAACATGTAGATCAATGTATATAGCTCAATACTTAACTTTAAGGGAATTCTGCAACTAGGAAATGCACAACTGAAAACATTTTTATTATCTTTTTAATAATAACTTTAGATAAACCTCACTGTGAGTGATATATTTACAAAAGTCTATGTTAAGGTTTCATATCACTAAACAATAGACAGTAAAGCATCAGTCACTGATGTGGTTTATGCAAATAAAACTGATCCCTTGCCTTGGTCCTGCAGCAAAAATCCTTTTTTGATAGCTCTTTACAAAAAACTAATTGTAGGATTTAATCTAACAGAAAGAAAATAGCAAGTTTTCATTAAAGTATTCTATAAGAGAAGTGTGTATTGCACATTTATTTCTGAACTCATGGCTGCAAAAATGAAGTGAATTATTCATTTCCAACACAGCCTTCAAATCAAAACATTTCAGCATTCCTTACTGACTAACATCAGTGGATCGTGTGAACCAGAACACTATGTTACAATAACCTCATGATTTTTAGGCAGAAGGATCCTTGAATAATATTTCAGTCTCTGCTTTTCCCTGGAAACTTCCTTACTTTCAACAGTCCTCTACTTGCCAACAATGACCTAACTCTAAAATTATTTGCTGCATTTGAACACAGAGCAAAATTAACTCTTACAAAAATTGGTGGCCCATACCATCAGCAAAGACTGAAATAGAGTTCAAACATATGTCCCAACCAGTGCACAGGAGGGCTCATGGTCTTTGGGAAACCTCCCTGGCCAGTGAAAAAGCAGCATTTTGTCCAGAGAAGCCACCTTAACCTCATATTACTGTTATAATGTCAAGTTAACAGATTCCTTTTAATGTATTTCAAGAAATGCCAGAACTGTGCTTTGTCATTTATTTGCAAGTATAAATTTTCAGGGTGGAAACTGGTCTTAAGCATGCACAGCATGATGTGATTCTTACAGAAAGAAGCTTTAACATAAAAGACAATAATTTTTAAATGTCCCTGCTATATACACTTATCTAGTATTTGTTTTATTAGTACTGGGAAAATAGATCATTTCAGAGGAAAGGAAAGAAGAGAATTTCTTGTAGTTTGCAGGGCACATTTCTTGGGCTTGAGAGCTGCTCAGACATTCAGTCAACATCATCCTCTGAAGCTCTCAGGTTTTGGCAGGTACATTTATCCATGGAACAATACACAAAAAGAAACCCTGATGGCTTGGAAGGGGTCGGTGGAGGTCTGAAGGTTAACTTAAGCCAAAGATCCTGAGGGAAATTATTCTTAATGAAAACTGACACGTGCATGCCCCTGACAGTTTTAGAAAAAACAAACATATATTTCATCTGAATCTCAAATATTTAAGCTCTGCAACAAACCCTGAACAAATTTTGCACTGAATAANTAAAACAATGGATAAAGCTTCATTATTAAGCTTACATTTTTCTCCTATCTTGCTTAACATATTTTCCTGAGGCCTGTCTTTACACAGCTCAAAGCCCTATTGTTTCTTGCCTTTGCATCTTCAGCATCCTTGTATTTCTCCATACCAAAATTGGCTTTCACACAGCTTCCTGAGAGTTTTATACCTTTTTTATTTCCCACAATTCCCCCTCTTAGTTTAACTTTAAAGAAATCTTTTCAATGACCTTGTAGTCTATTAACTATTTTGTGCTACATAGTTTTACTACAGTGCATTTTTACTTATTTAGTAAAGTTATTAGCTTTTTAAATAAGGCGATATTAATAAACTTCATTTAATATATTGCTTTTTTGCATCTTTGCTGTTTTTTTGAACCACAGTAGTTCTAAGGTTTTGAAAGACTTGGTTGATTTAAAGAACTTAAGGTTGTCGTTTGCAGAACCTGCAAAAGGAGACACCCGCGGTGGTCACATGGCCGGGGCAGGGCCATGTGACACACGCGACTGTCATGTGACCAGGGCAGGGCCGTGTGACACCCACAGTGGTCACATGGGTGGGGCAGGGTCATTTGACACCAGTGTGGTCATATGACTGGGGCAGGGCCATGTGAACTAAAGAATGGTCATGTGGGTGGGGTCATGTGACACCAGTGTGATCACATGACTGGGGCAGGGCCATGTGACACCCCCAAAGGTCACGTGACTGGGGAGGGCCATGCGACATGGCAGTCACATGGCCACTAGCCCCGCATTGTGTTTGAACGCAAGAGCAATCATGCTTCAGCAGCAGTGAAAGCTGTGTCTGCCTCATGAGCTCCAAGTGCCATCTCTTGCTGTCATGGCTCAGTCCCACACAGCTGTCGGGACAGGGGGAGAACCAGAAGAGTAAAAGTGAGAAAATTTGAGGGTTGAGATAGAAACAGTTGAACAGGTAAAGCAAAAGCTGCGCACATGAGAAAAGCAAAACAAGGAAAATATTCAACCATTTCCCCATGCACAGGCAGGTATTCAGCCATCTCCAGGAAATTAGGGCTCACTCATGTGTAACTGTGACTTGGGAAGACAAATGTCTTCCCTCAAAACATCCCTCCATTTTCGTCCCCAGATTTACCGCTGAGCATGACACTATATGGCTTGGGCTGTCCCTTTAGTCACTTGGGGACAGCTGTCCCAGCTGTGTCCCCTCCCAGCTGCCTTCAGGCTGGGGGGGGTGGGGTGAAAAGCAGGGCCTTGATGCTGTGTAAGCACTTCTTCAGCAGGAACTAAACCATCCCTCATTATCCTCACGATTTTAGTCAAAAATCCAGAACATAGACCCATACCAGGTACTGTGAAGAAAACTAACTCAATTCTAGTCAAAACCAGCACGTTCTGTACCACTTACTCCATGCCATTTACATCATGCTTAGGTCTCACATTATCCATCAACATTAGCCATCACTTTCTTTTCCATCTTCTGGTGTAGAACACAGATATAATTCCCTTAGTCGATGGACCACTGCTGTGAAATGTCTGTAAAATGTCCATTGAGTTCATTCAGTCCATGACTTTGGGCTCCATTTCTAACGGTGATCACTCAGGACAGGGGAGGTGGTGTGTTATGTGGAGTTACTGGGCACCAAAGGCAATTAGAATTGAGTCACTACTGTATTTACACTGCTTCTTGTAAGGCTTTTCCTCCATTTGTTCAGGCAACTCCTGCCATAGTGGTTCCTAAGCATGCAACTCAAATCCCAGGTTATATCCCTTTAAACATACTTCTATTATAATCTCTACCCTTCATTCTTTTGGAGCAAACTATAGGATTTAACACTGGAATGAACCCTCTCCCCTTCAGAGGTACCAGCTGTGGCACAGACATAGCCATTTTGAGATATACCTTCCCTAATGTGGACTTATCCATGGCCACCAATGCTTTGGGGTGTCCTCCTGCTTCCACATGGACTCAGCCACAGGCTGCAGTCCCTTTGACTCATTCACTCTGCAGTTCCAGTCTGTCCAGTGCAGCAGGACAGAAAGAGCAGCGATGCTTTGGCCATGTGCCAGCCCAGGCACATCGCCATTGCTGTTATCAAAATGTTCCCAGGCACAGCAGAGTAAGATGATAAGCAGTACAACAAACACTACATCAAGCAGTGAGAACAGAAAGCAGCCACTAAAATGTGTTAGGTTCTACTACACACTGTGGCAAGCAAGCCCCATGGCATGAATAGAAGTTTCTCAATTCATGGGTAAACAGCAATAACAGCTATGAATTCAACTTAGCATATTCCAATCAAATCTCTCATTATTTTGACTGTTTCTAGCTTTACAGTGGGTGCCAGAGGACTGTGGAGGTTTAACATCAACTGACAACTAAGCCCCAGACTGCTGTTCACTCACTTTCTCCAGTGGATGGGGGAGTTAATCAGAAGAATAAACATGAGAAAACTTGTGGGTTTACATAAAGACAGTTAGATTGCTAAAGGAAAAGTTGTAAATGCAGCCAAAACAAGGAACACTTTCCCTTCTTCCCATTGGCAGGCAGGTGTTTAGCCAACTCCAGGAACGTAGCCATCTCCTGTCACGTGCACTGGTGACTTAAAAAGACAAACACTCCCATGATGCCCTATGGTGTGGGATACCCCTATGGTCATCTTGGGGTCAGCTGTCCCAGCTGTGTCCCCTCCCAGCTGCAGTAGTGGTGTAGCTCATGCTCATTGTGTAGCTCGGCAGTAACCAAAACATCCCTGTGTTGTCAACAATGTTTTCAGCACATAGACCCATGCTGGCTGCTGTGCAGAAAATTTACCCTAAACCACCCAAATTAATCCTACTCATATCCCAGTCTGAGTGTCCACACTTGCACAGTCAAATTTCCCAATGAAGTTGGTGGGCTTTATATATGTATAAAACAAGAATGGTAAATGTAAATAATTACAGGTCCATATATATTAAAATATGGTGTTCTCCACTGCAGAATTATTTAGTGTAACAAGAGGAACAACATGGAGTTTTTCAAGTACTGTACAAAGAGTTTTTGGGTGTATGCTCTCACGGAACATGAACTGGTATTGTTCTTACAAGTTTCTTAATGAGAAGTCTGTGTCTCCTATAACTAAGATGAGTCTTTATTATAAAAACAGATAAGCTAAGACAGGAAGGAGCTTGAGAAAGGCATATATGTCTTTCAGTAGGGAGCTATGGCAGAAATGACTCACTAATTAAAAGAGGTTGAGTGCTTCAGGGATGTTACAATTCAGCCCAGACCTTAAGAGATCAGATAGTCTTATGAGATGCCTATCATATTGCTCAATATGCCATTACAGACACATTAAGCAAACATGCTACTGATTAAAGCCAATGGCAGTCAGAAGGCACATTTTCATAGAGAAAGCAACAACTGTTGAGTGTGATGTCTGATAGGAGCCACACGGGTTTGTACCATTTGAGATTCTTCTTGTTATCAGCATGATTCTGGTGACTGACAACAGCATCTTAAATGGATGGGAGCTGCACAGTGTTTGCTCAGCCCAGCCTGGGTTAAAAGGAAGCACTGTTAATGTTTGCATTACAAGCATGCCCAGAGACCTATTCTAATATCAGGAGTCCATTTTTCTGCCCTATCGAAGAGTTTATTTTTTCCATGGATTTGAAAAGGGTGTGAGAAAAGCAGATCATTGTCTGCAATTGAATCACAAGTGGAAGCTGAGAGAGTTTAAAAGCTTTCTACATTTGATTACAGGAGATCAGATTCTTTCTCACTAGAAAAATAAAGAACTATTGGAGTAACTTTTCAAGACTCATCTCTTTATTTAAGAGTGCTGTGTAGCAAATATAGCAAAAGAAGGAAGAAAAAAATGGTAGGAAACTAAGGACCAAGAGAAAGAACAAGAAAGAACAGCCACTGTGCTGTTTGGAGGAAAGAATTTTTGATTTCTTGCCTATGATTATTTTTGCATTTAACATAAATTGTCCTTGCCTATGATTTTTTGTGAACTAAAATTAACCAATAGGAGTCCTGAGAAAAAAATCCAGGATTACTCATCCTGTGTGGGTCCTCTAATCACAAGACTGCATAATCAAATTCTCTTTCAGTTCTGAATTATTTTCCACATATCAATACAAATTCAGATGGAGAGGTAGAGTCCCTCCTTTACCTGTGATGAGCACTGTAACTGCACAACTACATTTTTTTTTGGATCTAACTTCAGGTCTTAAGGGGACTTGCATTCCTTTTCTGAATATGGAGAGAGTTGAGTAGTATTTCACAGCAGCATTGGAAGGACGTATCCTTTCAATTATTGACATGATTTATTTTACTCACAACAGTGCACTTTAGTGTATTTATGTATGTGACCTAGAGTAGAACTTATACTAATTCCAGATGGCACAGTGTAAATTTCTTAAAAAAATTACTATTACTTGGAATATCAGACACTGCATTTTAAACATCTAGAAATGTAAACGTATTTGTATAAGTATGTAGTGTTTCCAGAAGAAGAGATCATTAAAATAATGTTACTAATTCAAATATGTTTGACTTATTTAATCTTATTCTTAAACTCACTTTATATTCTACACATGACTGTCAGTAATTCCAGCCCAATAACAATTAAGGATATCTTCATCTGCTCTGCTAAAAATGTGAGCAGGCATACACTTCAGTCCCCTGCACTGCTGCAACCAACACAATTTCCTTGCATGTGGAAGAGCTAACTTCCATCTTGGCCCAAAGCTCTACCCATACCCACTTGGAACTGGATGATCTTTAACGTCTTTCCGACCCAAACCATTCTACGATTCTATTATTTTGTATTTGGCTGTGATAGCTCTCCCCAGGAAATGGGGACAGTGCTGGTGAATGAACTCCATCCAAAACATTTTGAGGTTTGAAATACTTTGTTCTAGTGGTGGCTTGACACATGCTAAAGAATTTTTTTTTAAATAATTTTTGTGGAACCATAGAGTGTGTATGTGATTGAGGTATTTCAGCTTTGCTGCAGACATAAAGGCTGTTTTCCTTTAAGTTGTGAAATTGGATGATGCTGTTTGCCATTGTAAATAACTTCTCAAAGCCCTTTAAACTAAATTGACTTTAAAAGTTTTTCATCTTGTCTTAGTAATATAGTCATAGAAAATAGGGCTGAAGGTGGTCAGTCAGGCCCTCTTACTTCCTGAAGAAAAAGCTGACTGCACATCAACTGTTCTTGAGAGATGTTTGGTAAACCAGTTTATAACAATGTCAGTGATTGAGTTCCCACAGCTGTTTAAGGTGCTAATGAAGAATTTCTAATTTTAGGTATCTTTATAGTTCAGACAATTGCATATCAAAAATTAAAAGTGATGGCTTAAAAGGAAGTGTTTTGGAAATGGGATAAGGACTCCTCTCAAAAAGTTTTCATTTCAATCTTGGAATGAAAAATATTACATCTGGTTTTACCACTATCAAAATATTTTTTAGGCTGTAGATCACCCAGCTACGAGGCGACAATTTTGTTCCTTACTAGATAACAACTCCAAAAAAACTATGGGGCAAATGTGATTCAAGCTGCAAGACAGAACTAGTGGAGTGTGCTCTGCCACATTGTTCTGAATGGTTATTTTGCTTTTCTGAATTCTGTAGGACCACAAGTTTCAGCGAAGCTGAATCTGAATTTTCCTTTTATTTTTTTTTTCAAGAATAAAAGACACAAATTTTCCAGTCATCTCCACTGACAACTTTCTATATAAAAAACCTGAAAAATATTTTTCAGAGTTGCATACAAGCAGGCACATAACCTGTTCACTGAAGTTGTAATCACCTATGGAAAAAAAGAAAAAAAAAACAAACACCCTGAACCAGTCCTTGTCCTCTTGGGTATCTTCCATTCTTTGGTTTGGTGTTTTTTTCTTCTTTCTCCTGCATTTGCTGCTCAAATAATACCCGTCATCAAAAGCATATGAAAAGCAGAGAATGTCAATAGTGTTGCTGGCAGTAGATTACAGACCTATATTAGAGAAAAAAACCAATGAAACAATTTATTTTGTATTAGAAAGGAGAGGTAAGAGAGAGGTGTACACAGTATCCTCAACCTTTCTACAAGTACTTTCTGTTCAGATAAGTAGGGATTGAAGATATACACCATTACCAGTTCGGATGCACTATTACTTTTTCATAAAGAACCTATCTCTATAAAAAGGTCAAGCATAATTAAGAGAGAGTGTGTTGTAGGGATTGAACCTCTTAAAACCCAGAGAGGAAGAGAAGATATGGGCCTTTGTGAATTCTCTTTTTTGTTTCTGTGTTCAGTTTTCTCTTTCATGCTAGGCATTGAGCTGCTGGTGAAGCCACGGAGCAGAAAATCAGAGAAGCAGTAACTAGCAGCCAAGTCAGCTGCTAACTCAAGTGCAAATGCAAGCCAACTAGCAAGGGCTGAATGTTGCAGCAAGAGGGGTAAGCACCCAACAACTTCATGAGAATACCAATGGGAAGCATTTGTTCTTGATTACTAGGCAGATGTTAAGGGATTAATGTGAAAGGGAACATTTAATTAGGAAAAATTCTTTGCAGAACAAGTTAGGACATATGAATTAATGAAGAAGGAAAAAACAATTCACTTTTAAGGTGTTAGTTTTATGTACTGTACGTCTATAATGTTTTAACTGTGTAAGAGTCTGAAAGAGCCAGAGAAATTAAAAATCAGGTTAAGGAAATAAATGCCACTTGAACCTCACCACCAAGGTAAAATAAGGTCTAACCTGAGAAAATTCTTACATATTTGCTTTGGCATTGCAAAATATATGAGAAAGAAATAATGGAAATTACGCACATATTTGTAGAAAGTAAAATAAATCTTAATTACAAAACCACCCTTGGAGAAGCTGTATCTTTATTGCTGCCTAGTCCAGCAGACTATTAACACATATCCATAAAAGTAGGCTTTGCTTCTCATGCCCACTCAAAGTGATAGCTCTGTGTCACTACCACTGGCCACTCCACAAGGAGCAGGCAGTGTCAGTTGTTTCATTCACGGTAGGCACCATGTACTTGGATTTTGTCACCTGGGCAACAGTGCACATATTTATCTTTCCAAGGGCACTTCAGAAAGCACTGTCTGCTGCTGTTATAAAGGACTTCCCACTGGACTTTCTCCTCCTTCTGTGTTTCACCAACCCATGCTGGTTCCTGTAATTCATATATTCTTGTCCTATATTATTTCACTCCTCTTGAAACATTTTTTGGAGGTGTAAATCAGTGAATTCTGTTCTACCCCACTTTAAAGCTGAAACAAGGAACTACAGAGCTAGGTCTGATGCAATTTAAAAATTTTGGTGATAAGTTCATGCTGAGATATTGTATGTTATGAAAAGTCCTAGAAAAATTGTCAGAAAAGAAAACAATATGCTCTGATGGAAAGAAGATTCCATAAAAAATATTGTACAGTTAAAACTGTCCAGTTCCAGTTATAGCTTCTGATGGTGCTTCTTAGCTATCTCAAAACAGATATACCCATTACACAGGACCAGTGTTAACTCCTATTATTTAGCATCATGTTCTGATAAAGCCATAAAGCCATGAAGCTGAATTTGTTTTAGGACTTATTTAAACAAATAATCTAAATTTGTAGCCCAATTTAGAATATTGAAGAAAGATTTTCATTCTCTACCACAATTAAGATAATGTCTCCATAAGTGCTTTTTATCCAGATGATGCAGAGTTTGAGGGTGAACTTTTCATCTTACCAACCTACTGCAAAGTACATTCAATGTCTCCTTACCAGACACTGAATTAAGGCTTGCAGGATTCAGCAGCTCATGCCTCCCTGCCTCTTTGTGGCTGCTGCATGCAGCTAATTCCTCCTGGGAAAAGAAGCAGGCTATCAGTTTGTTTACCATCCAGTAAAGATATCTGGCAGTTTCCCTGCACAAAATGAGCTGCTCTCTTGTCAGGAAGGTGTTTGATCCTCTCACAAGCTCTGCCATCTGTTGAATAAATATAGGCATGTGAAAGTTCAAAGTGTTACTGTGCGTAATAACAGCAATGGAACAGTGCATAGGATTGACTGGTGGAATTAAGACATATACAGTCCCCAATTATGCCATAGTTACAGTAGGAACAAGACAAACTCTTTCAAAAAGTCACCCCCTAAAATTTCTTTACAGTAGAAAATAAAAATCAATATTCTCTAATGGTTACCACATGCACTTTACACTTAACGGCCAATTTACCTCTGCCTACACCAAATTAATTCTCAGTCTGTTTAATTTACTTCAGGACTGGATTGACCTACAAAAATTCCTTAAAAATGCAAAGTTAAATAGACATAGAATTACAATGAGTAGAGTGGGATTTTTCAGTTTGTTTCTCAGAACCAGACAGACTGGGAAATTTTGCACAAACTGTTAGTTACTCTTTCAGGGGTTTGGTTTTCTCTCCATTTCAATGTACAGACAGAAAAACACATATTATTCTGCTCATAAGCTTAATTTTCTCTGACCTATATGTAAGTGATTACAAATATTCAAGTAGACTTTATGGTTGATACGAATTTATTCAGTACTATTTCCAGTAGCAAGTGGAGCAATATCATCAATGTTTAATATAGTTTACAAAAGAATTTTCAAAATTCTCCTGTGAGATTATGCTATCATATTATCAATGTTTGGTGTTCTAGGAAATGCCCATAACTTTGAAATACTAAATCAGGAAGATATTGGAACACTTCCTTTCTATACTCCGAACTGAGGACATGCAGTAGAGATCTTACTGGCCCAAAAGCTGTCATCTTTAAGCCATTATAATTTTTTTCTTATTGTATTCCGAGTACTAACAGACTAAGGTGAGACAAAAATTACTATTTGTTATGCCTCTTGAAATTAATAATATGATATACTAATGTGATTTGCATTGCCTTTTTGGTTTTTAGTTTTGCAGGAATCCTCAATTTTGGGACAGGTTTGTTGAAGAGATATGATGACAGTAGGGTCTCAGCTCTGGGAATGACTGAAAGCTCATTATTAGTCAAGAGGAAGCGGAAAGGGAAAGTTTATAACAAATGAGGTAGAAAAGTAAAACAGGAGAAAATTATTAACTGAATTACTATTTTAAGGTATGATCACACACTAGTACAAATATAATTTATATGACAATGTAGAAATCTATATGAGTAACACCTGAACAGTCCAACTGATGGAATATTTTAACTAGTCTTGGCTTTCCTCAAGAATTTTACTCATATGTATTTACATAGTTTCTAAATTAGTTGTCTTTGTGTCCTCTATTCTCAAGATAGAGAGGTACCTCCAGAGGACATTTATTCCAAGGTTAAAAAATGTGTAAAATAGGAATCATGGATTGCCTTTCAGCAGCTGCCAATCTTCTTCCTGCTCTTCCTTACGAAGAGCACAGAGGACTTATCTAAACTTATCTAACTTTAGATAAGTTACAGACAGCTCATATTGGCTCAGCAGAACCCGGCACTTAAATTGCAGCTTATTTTAGTGATCTGATGATTGAAATATCAGTGACTATTCTGTTCTCCAATTATTTCCTCGTCAGAGGAAATGGAGACCTGAGGTGTGCTTTAAGGAATAGTTCTGTCATAGCTCACACCTATGATCTCATGATAAAATACACAAGTTGTGGCCTGTGGAGCTTTATCAGTTATTTGATAATGGATAAGGAAGAGCAGACAATAAAATAACTACTAGTAAATTCAAGCAAGAAGAAAAACTTTACTGCAGTATAAATCCAGGACAGGTTTTTCTTTAGCTCAGTTCAAATTTATAAACTCTTTCCTCCAATCTATTCAACACAAATATTTCTGCAGGCACCAGAAATCCTTGGATGTCACCTGCATTCTGTCATGCTCTAAGTACTACTCATCAGAAGTTTGTGATCCCAATTTAAACCCTAGTTTGCTAAATTACTTCAGCAAGTCACTTCCCACTGCACATTTTCTGTTTTCTCACCTGCATAGAGGAAGTTAGGGGACATACTTCTGTAAGATGCCTTAAGTTTTTGAGCTAAAAAGTGCTTTTAAATGCAGCACAAATAGTAAGACAAACACCAAAAACTAATATAAGTCTTTGCTTCTCTGGTGTGACCAGTGTCAGGATGAGGCCTATGTTTTTGATTCAGGCATAAAATACTGATAGTGGTGGATTGTTAACGTAATTTGGTCAGGCAGGATTTTTTTTCTCCTCAGTTTAAAAAGCTAATGGACCAAAGAGAAAATTTTATTCCTCTGTGGACTGGCTCCAGTATTTTTCTCTTGGCCAAATTTTATTTGTCTGCTGATGGAACACATTTAAAAAAAATAAATTATTATGATGTTGATATTCTTGCAGTAAAATCTTGCGTGTTAACAAAGGAGACAAGGAGCTGGGGAAACAAGGTTAGTGTGAAGTGAAATATTATAAAATATTAAGCTGTGTTGTTTTCTGTAGTAATTTTTTTATCTGGTTCATACAACTGTCAACACAGATGACCATCCTTGTATTTTTATTGCCCAGATTGTTCAAAATGTCTTCTTGGTTTGTGGCTATTATTTTGAATCTGCACTTCATTATGCCAAATATTTGCATATGCAATTCACTGAGGTACTTATACTGACCCCAGGGAAATGCCCAGTGAACAATCACTGTGACTGAGTTTGAATGAATAATGAAATGCTAATGGAAAAATGTGGGCCCACCTGATAGCAGCTGAACCTTGTTCACCATAAAATGGGCTGGATCAAAGGTCTCGTTAAAAATTCCTTCCTATACCATAATCAGAACATATTAAGATTTGAGTGTAATTTTACATAGGTGGTACAAGTAAGTCTCCTAAAAGTGCTTTCTTCAAATTTTATCATTTGATTCTTATTCATAAGGAATAAGGGTGGTGTACAAACAATTTGGTTTCCTTCTCCTTTTATCTATAGCCTAGCAGGGGAAGTGTAGTGCCACCCTTCCCTTTCCTTATTTCTTCAAGATTTGTGAGCTGATAATAATTCAAAATTCCTATATTAAAATTCAGTTTACTCAGGGAGGATGGAATCTAAACATTTCCCAAGTGAATTTCTGACTGAAATGGCAATGATGGTTATGCACAGCCAATTTTGTAATTGTCAGTGGTATATTATTCAGACTTCTGCATAGCTTTAGAAAAAATAACTAATATATCTACACACTCTTTTGCAGCCAGCCTGTTGGTTCATACATGTGGGCTTGTCCTTCTCCCACTCTGAGTTTGCCATGGTGTCATACCTGGTTCCACACAGCTGCATTATCTGAGAGCTGCGGCCAAGCTTGCGAGTCCTGCCGTGGGGTTGTGTCCTCTGCCTGAGTGCACCAGTGTGACAGCATGGCTGCTCTATTCACACCTCCCTGGTGACCCCTTCCACGCACAGGAACAAAAAAATCTCTTCCCACCAAGAAAAATTACCCTTCAGCACTCATGGCATGAAGGAGGTGTGTATTATAGCTGCCCTTACCTCATTTCACTCTATCCCCTACAGATTGTGTTTAGGGGTGCCAATCCTCCCACTTTGGTGGGAGTCCTGGGAAGGTGACTATTGAAATATTGTTGCTTAGTGTGATAGGGAAAAGCCCTGGAATAGCCTAACATGAGATCAAAAACTTTTCAGGATGATTACAAGGAGACAAGAAAAGGAATACACCTTTTTCTGAAGGGAAAATTAACTAATATACAAAACCAAGAAGCACAAAGGGTGTTTGCTGCATGTGCCAACTACAGGCATAAAACAAGGATTGGAATGGCACAGGCGAGCACCAAATGGAGGGGAATTTGAAGGAAGGACTTTAGTTTCACATATACCAGACACTTTTCTCAGCAGACTCCCTCTGAGGCCAGGCAGGAGAGGGACAGTAATGGTGCAGGCAGCCCTACAACACCCAGGGTCAGTCGAAGTGACCTGCCATGAAATGAGTTAAAAGAATATCTGCTGCTTAGTAGCTCTTATTTGTCTTTGCCATATATTACTTAGGCTGTATTTTCTTTAACTAAGTAGCAGCTCAGTGAGCATCTGAAAACCAGGAACTCTTGAGAGAAAGCTAAACTCTGCCCTTTCTCCTCTCCTGACCCACTGGGATCTGAGCTGCTGAGCCACTCTGCCCTCTGCAGAGACACCTCCAGCAGCTTCAGGCAAGGCATAATTCAACAGTCAATTTACAGGGGAGAATAGATAAGAGGATCACTGAGCCCCACAATGGGCTTTCAGCCCTCTGAAAGTTGTATTTGGTGAATTCAAAGCATTCAGAGGATCACTTTAAACTACTGTGCCTCAGTCATGCATGAGCCAGAGTTTTTAAATATATTGTCTGTTAGGTTCTTCGGTGAAAAGGTTGACTTTTTCTGTGAAAATTATTTAAAAAAGAAAATTATGTCAATATATTTTTTCTAACAATTAATTGCAAAAGCTTCATTTCCAAACCACCAGGTCATGAATGAAGAATATTTCTGATTCCATATAATTCAATATTTCTTCTACAAAGGCTGTCAGAGATGTGTTATCATGTCATTCTGATGTCTTTTCCAGAAAATAGAGAAGGAAAGTAGTCCAAACTTATCCTGAACATTATCATATTCAACATGTAACATGTACCATACAGGTTCAGTATGTGACTGCTTCTGGTGATATCTATGAGTCATTTTTCTTCACAAGAGTTAAACAGGCTGCAGCAGCTAAGCAGGTGATCCAATGATCTCTGGGAGGTATATTTATTATTCATAAAACTCAGGAAATACAAGACCAAAACCAAGGTGCAGCTGTTTTTGACTAATTGTAATTTAGGCATTGCATAACAATAGTGTAATCTGTTTTACAAAAAATCATTAATCGTCCACTAAAAGTGTGCATTTCTATTGTACATAAGTCATCTGTCTAAATACCCGGGCTAGCAATTTCTGACTAAGGAAATTTTTGTAGGAAGTGGTATCAGGCCCAGAGTCATTCTTCTGTGTGCTCTAGACTTTGTGCCTTCCCTCATTATTACACTTAATTGAATCAAAAATCTCATTAACTGCTGTAAGCATTCCCTTAATATAGGATTCCTTATGCTCTAATTACCTTTTTCTGAACTTAAGCCTCATGAATTTACTCCTTACCTGTAAATGGCTCTTCTGCTACCCTACAAATAATTGTGAATGTTGAAGATGTCATTAGTCATCATCTGAGTAATTTTGAGTTATCTCAGTGAATTTAGATTGTTAGGGCCTTGCACAAATATCTTCTGCTTTGTCAACGTACTTCTGGCTGCTGTTGTGTTCAGCTGCATACATAGCATTCTTGTCAGTAAATTTTAGCCCTCTATGGTTGTCTTTGAGTTATTTGCAGAGCTTGGCTAAGTCTGCTAAGGCATCAAACAGCCACTCATTTGACTGCCCAGTAGAGAGTGGCCATGTGTTTTTGTTTGTTTGGTTTGGTTTATTGTGTTTGTGTTTGGTTGGTTTTTAGGTTTGTTATGTTTTGTTTTTGTTTTTGTTTTAAATCAAAGCTAGGCTACTTTGCACTTTCTTTGTATGCTGGAACAGTTGATAAAGGATGTGCAGTCTGTTAGTGGAAAGATTATTCCTTTGCAAAACTTAATATTATCTTCATTTTACTCAGTCGTTAGAGGCTCCAAACGTATCAGGTCAAACAATAATTTCAGCACCTCCTGATTGTCTGCTTTCTGCCTCTGTAAAATGTTTATATGTCATTACTTTTAATTTATGGATTTTCAGATCCTATAGTGGGTGATTGAATCAGGTTATACTAATTTTTCAATTATAATTTTATGCAGGCATTTTATTAACTCAAAGTGCATCTGGAAATCTAGGTAGTAAGTGAGATGTGACTCAAAATATCCTGCTATTCGGGAACATACATGACAAAATTATTTGATTTACCATAGCAGAATACTGCAGAACATCAATTTTATAGCACTCTTTATATATTAACAATGTCATGATAACTTTGGTTCCTTCAATTTTGAGCTTAATTTTTCTCATCTGTGTACAATGTGTATTGTATTGTGTAAGGCAGATGGTGTGACATGTAGTTATTTTTAAGCAATGTCGTGTAAGAGTAGGAGTAATTGCTATTAAATGCAATAGGAATCCAGAATGACTGACAAATTAATGTCTTTTTCCCACTTCTCTGGCCACTTGAATTACATGTGCCTTGTGCTCCAAAGTTGGGAAGTGAGAGAAGAATGTAACCCTCCTCCCTCAAATAGTGAAAATAAATGTACTCAAAGAGTAATTCTACCAGAGTGACAGGATTTTTGCTTCCAAACTAAATGAAATGCATGGTCTGTTGCCTAAGATCTGATTACAAAATGTGGTTCTCTGTTAACACCTATCTACATACAAACCATATTAAGTTTAACCTAGTTTTCTTTCTGGGACAAAGGACAAATTATACAAAGCACACTGTTGTGTAACAAATACATTATGTTCTCTAAAAGCTGCCAGTCTCCAATGCAAGCTAGGAAGAATGCCATGCAATAGTTTCTCTGGAAGAGTAATAGCATTAAGCATCCTGGATCTTCCTAATTTTTAAATACATATGACAAAAGCCCCACAGATATAAAATAAGTATAGCATCATATGAGAGGTGTATAGACACACTCTTCATTTTTTAAAAGATATATATATAAAGGTATACAAAACCTTTGGGTTTTTCAAATATATTTTTCCTTACCACTAAAGCTGAGGAAAACATCTCTGCCGTCATTTAAATTAAAAAAAAAAAAAAAAAAAAAAAAAAAAAAAAAAAGACCGTAAAAGAAAAATTTCANCATATTAAATTAAACATTAAAAAAAAAAAAAAAGAAAAAAAGAAAGAAAGACCGTGAAAGAGAAATTTCCAGCCTCATAGCTGAAAGAAAAGTTTGCAGGCATGGAATCCAAAGTCTTAAAAAACAGGACCAGTAAATAGAAAAGACCATGAAATCTCTTAGTTTTTAAAAATTCATCCTTTAAAATCACACTTCAGGAACTCATCCTTACCTGCAGTGACTTAGAAGCCCGACTCACAGCACAGGATTTGCAAACTTATGCCAGGGTATTATAGACAGAAAACAAGAAATACTCTTGATTTTATTGTAGCTGAAGAACACAGAGAAAACTTTGAGTAAGCCACCCAGTAAAAGACAATGATGTCGGAAAGTTGGCACAAGTCTACAACTGTTTCAGTCTGGAACAGTGTTAAGATCTTCTTCCATTTCCTGAAATCCTTCTCAATTTAGTGTATGGAAAGAGTTAGGGGGATTCACAGCCCAAAACAATCAAGAACTTGAGCCAGGTACTGCCTGGATGCAGGCAACAAAACTGTTGAAAAGAGCTTGCATGGCTTCTCCCCTCAAGGAGTTTAAATAATCCATCCCATGGTGCAAGAAAGTGCTGCCATATGCTTCCAATTCTATTTTAGTGGTTCAGAATCTATCTTTCAAGAAAAAGACCAGGCTACACTTCTTTACTTTGGAAAAATGTCACCAGAATTTCTACAGTGGAGAATCTTTTCCATCCAAATTCCCATTGAATTCCTTTGGCAATAAAACACTCGAAGAAAGTTTCACAGATGATGAAATACATATAACCACAATTTAAGATGATTATACAATTTAGAACTGCTAAAATGCTTACTTGCTGGTTCACTGAAATATCAAGAAGTGTGGACGATTTCCTGTAGAAATCCAGGAAGTCCAAGGAAAATTCAAAAATGTAAATACTCATCAGCTGAGGCCTTCATTTTCTCCTTTATGCTGCTGTCTTTCCCTTTTTACTTGTCACCATTTTTCTAAATCACATCAGTTTTCTCAGATGCTACAATGTTTTTAATCATAAATATTCCACTAATACATTCTTTTCATAAATCAATGTATTTCTTGACTTATGTAAGGATGGATCTCAGGGTCTTGGTTGAAATTCTGTGTACTTCCAGACTTATTCTGTCCCTTTATTTTGATAATTTGTTGGTTTTTAAATGATTAATATGACATTTCAACATTTTAAAAGAAAATCATGTTAAAATACCTGTGTAGCCTTTATAAAATAAGGGCATCCACAATTTGTTGGCTTT
>VXBI01002862.1:744694-836521 GCA_013397375.1 Toxostoma redivivum | reverse complement strand
TTTTTTTTTTTTAACAAATGGCTTAGGGAGATTATTTCCTGAGATCGAATTGGAATTCTTTGTTTTCCAAGTTTTTTTGTTACCTCTTGTCAGATCACTGTGCACTGCAAAGATGAGTGTGATCTATGTTACCTACATCCTTGCATTAGGTATTTTGCAGACATCGGTAAGATCTCCCCTTAGCCCCTTTGCCCTTCCTCTCTAAAGACTGAGCAGATCCATTTCTCCTTTCCTCCAAAGACCTCTATCTCATGACCATCTCTTGGGTTTTCAGTATTCTTGCTGTGGAATCTAGCTGGATCCTTTGTGCCACATTTCTTCCATAGAAGCTGTTCAAACTCTGAGCACAGAAATGTTCCCTGCACCTCTATTACACCTTTCCTATGAATTTCTTAATTTAGAAAATAGTTTTGCTGAAAGAAGTGACAGTGCTTGACTTGTGTACTGGTGGAAGGATTTTCTTTGCTGGAATCTTTTCTCCATCATTTCCTTCATTGAACCTGGAAAGCCTTTAGGATCAGATGGAAAAGTTCTGAAGTTAAAGGTAATAAAAATATTCAGTGAGACTTTTTCTCAGCCCGGGGAAGATAAAACTTTTCTTAAGCAGCTAGAAACAGGGAGTGCTTTTGTAAAAATACTGCATGGTATGGAATAATAACCCCCACGTAACACCCACTGTAAATTCTATCTGCTGCCAGGCTGACACTCCTGGACTTCTAGTACATTCTTTCCATTGTGACTACGTTAGACAAGTTCATTGACTATATTTTCATGAAGAATTTAACTAAATTTATTTTTATTCCCTTTTTTTTCCTTTCTGTCATCCACATACTTCTGTTATTCTACTCATCAGGGGATCATAAAGCCATAGCCTCCCATCTTATTAACAATAGAACTAGTAATTGTTAATATAGAACACTGACAGGCATAATTACACAACAAATAACTTCACATTTTAATCCTTTAACACATAATTCATCTTACTCATTTACTAATCCCCATTTCACAATACAACTTACACATTCTTTTATTAGTGAGTTATTTGGGCACAAACATTTTGGTTATTCACTTAAACAGATACCTGGCATTTAATAAGCCTTACATATCCTTTTCAACATCCATGACGAGTCTGATTATAAGAGTCTTTTACTAGGATACCACTCTTGCCAGGCTGCATTTGGGGTGTGGAATTTAGTCCATTAATCAAGCATCAATAATAGCAGTACTGACAGAACCAGAGCAAAGAGAGCATAAATATCCTAATCACTCCCTGAATTATTTAAGAACAGAAATAGGTAAGGACAATGGGAGATCTCCAAAATTAATTTTTGCCTTTTTTAAATATCTCTCATTTTTCACCACTTTTGAATACTTGTCCCAAATGATGCACCAGAAATTGTTCCAGATCTTGTACTGGAATGAACAAGACAAGTTGGAACTCGAGGAATTCAAGGTTAAGCCCAAGGCAAAGATTACAGCAGAAACTTTGCTTTTCATTTACATTTTAGCTCCATCTCAGCTGAATCAGATGGAGCAACCAAGGCAATCATCTACTTTACAGATTTAATAATCAGAAAGAATCTACTCTGCTGTGAGAATAGATTTTTCCACACCTAATCCAACAGAGGATATTTTGTAGAGGGAACCTTTTGAGGACTGGAGAAAAAAAATTGCTTTTTTCAAAGTGTGACATTAACTCTTTATATTATGAGAACTGAAAGATATAATGAAGGATATATTGCATGGCACTGTGGTTTGTAGCTAGAATGTGAAATTTCCCAGTAACTTCTAGCACAGACTGATGTCACCTGTTATTGCCTAAAAAAGTAATGACTAGGGAAATTTGGCTGTATTTTTTGCTTCTTGCTTTCCTGACAGCTAAAGATTTTAGTCTCTAGTCTGGAGCTCAGTAAAACAAGGTAATTTGTTCTTTCCCTACACAGACATCCTACATACACTCTGATGCTGTACATGCTAGCTTCCTTTCTTAGTATTCCCTAGTATGGAGAAATGCACTCACACTCCTGCAGAGTGGAACTGAGGAGCGTATGCTGTACACAATCTGCCCCTCTGTGCCCTGACCTCCTCAATGTTTTGGCCATCAGGACTGCCCAAGACTCATCCCTGTATTTATAAGTAATCAAAGTAAGGTGACACTAAAGCTGTGCATGTCTACCATCACCCAGAATTTGTGTCTGGGCTGAAGGCAGGCCACAGGAGAAGAAACCAATAGGTTTGTAGTTCTTGTCTCTGAGTAGATCTGAAGTATCCAAATTTGGATTACGCTTTTGCAAAGGCATTCTGGTTTGGATAATCTAATAATTGTCATTAACAAAGAAAGCTCCAAGAAAAAAAACCCAACCAACCAAAGTAGGGCAAGATATTTTAAATGCAATTCAGTATGACCAGCCATATGATTCACACTAGTAGCTGCATCTTCCATCATTCCAAGGACACAGAATCTAAATTTGTCAGCACTGGGCAGAAATAGTGTCCAGCCATAGCCAAGTTATTGGGAAAAGAAATATTGGCAATGTTAGAAGACCAGAACGCATTCTAGGATCTTGAGTCATGTAAATATATCCATTGGTAAGAAAGTATATAATTTTAACTAAAGATTATATATATATAGGGGAGATATGACTTTGAGTTATTTCTGTGTAGTCCAATTCTTCTTTCCTATGGATAGGATGCCAAAAAAGGATTAACTACAGAGAGTGGATTCAAGATTTCATTCCTAATATTGGTAGACATAGGGATGATAAAAGCTGATACCACCATGGCCCAGTATTATCACTTGCTGAGCTTTAATACAGTCCCTGGATGAAAGCATCTTTTATCTTTCAGTCCTAGTGAGAAACAGTATGAAAGCAAAAATCACAGAGGAGATATTCAGAATACCTCCATATGGGTTTAGACATAAGAAAAATACATAGGGCAAAGTGATTTTTTTAAGTCATGAGTGTTCTTTTAGAACCCTCCCCCCAGATTAACAGAACATTAATTGAGGCAAAACCAGTACAATCAGTATTAATATGTTATTTCAGAATATACAATATTCTTTATTCTTTATTTTTGCCATCAGTAGCAGACACTGCTGCACTGACTTGCTCTTTGCTTTGCCAATGACTCACTGTATCATCATCTGCATTCCTGCTGCTGGGGCACAGTGGTAGAAACTGTACTTAATGTTGAGATGGAAGTCCTGCACAGGTATACAACTCCACTGGGCAACCTTCATGCACATATTGAAATGATAGGAATATTTGCAGTCTGTGTAATTATAGTCTCTCAGAATATCTCTCACATATATATTTTTAGGTACACTTTAAGAATGAACCAGTCATTTTCACACACTGCATGATTTCAAATTCCCTCTACATCTCTACTAAACTAAAATGTGCATTCTGATAGGAATTCCACCAAGTTTGAGAACTCATAACTTCTCCAAATAAGTTAATTAAGCAATTTTTCTGTTGGAAAAGTATGCTTCATTTCCACTTTTAATTCCTCAGGCTGCTCACCTTTTGCCCTTGTTAAGTGTGACGGTACAAAGGTAAAAGAAGTAATGCTCTTAAAGATAGCATCAGCATTGCCAGTCAGAGTGCAGGAGGAAATTGTAGCTAGAGAAGAATTTGTGAGTAAGAGTGGTTATTAGTCAGACTGTGAAATTTAGGATACTTTACTTATTCATCTAGTTCTCAGGTAGACTTGAGAATACAATTTAACCAATTATTTGGCTTGCATTTAGCACAATTTCTTTCCTGTAAAATAATAAGTGCTCCTGAGTTCTTAATGAAAATAACATAAAAAAAATAATAACATTTAATTCCCTATTTTTAAGCAAACTGGAAAATGACTGCATACATTTTTTTTCCCTGGAATATGTGACAGTTTTGAATCTGTGGTTTTTTTTTTCCCCAATATATTAAAAAACATTTTTCATGTAATGATTTAAAGATAAAGAATTTATAACATGGTGACATGGTGTCAATTCTTAACTCTTTTTTATTTTTTTAATCTAAGGAGCTTTTTAAAACTCAACTAGATATGGAATTGAGACAGAACTTCAAAAATGTGATCAACTTGCACAACATAGCTTTGATATAGCTGAAAGACTTCTAAACTAATCCCTGGTCAAGGCTTTCCTATACTCTGCTTGTCTGTACAGATAAAATTAATGAACAGGTCTAGCACAATTGGGATCAGAAGTAGCATGATTGTCTGCACTGCCAATATGACTCTCACTCTTTAGTGTAATATTTTTTCAATTGAATTTTGAAAAGAGACCTCATTGGATTTATAAAACATGTTCCTGGAGGTGGTGATGTGTGATGATGTGACACATGTACTTGTGTCTGCAAACCCCTGAATTATACAGTAAATGAACACACTTGTATCTGAAAGTAAGGATTTTTAGGACTTTTACAGGGAGTGTCTGACTGCTGCCTTCTTCAGTGTTTGCTTTGCAAAGACATACACAACATGACCTAAAGATTCAAGGAGGAAGTTAAATTAATAACATTTTTAAATGGTTTCTGATTTTTATTTCTCAAACAAAAAATCAAGTTGCTTGTTCTTTGAACTTCCATCAATTGTCAATGTTTTAGTAAGAGTTTTCCAGGACAGTCAAAAAGGAAACCAGACCAGAACAATGGGTAACGTAAGCATTTATCTCCACTACCGTGCGTGCTGATAAGGAAAAGCCAAGTAACTGTTCTCTCTCATCTTTTTAATTTTCTGTTTATTACCTCCTGAAGTAATTTGCTCCATTTAACACAGAAAATTAGATATTTTGATCTGTAAATTTCCCCTTGTTCTCATCTTATTATGCCATCTGCTTATTCTTTGTCCTGTACAGAATAACGAAACACATTTTTAATTGGTAAAAGTTTTCTTTTAGATATTTTATATCTTTCTGACCAAATTTTTTTTGACTCAAGTGCCAATGGAAATTTCCTTACACAAAAGAAAGTAAAACTGCTTCCAAGAGAGAGTATCTCAAGTTCAACAGATATTTCATGAATTAACAGACATGGTATTTGGACACTGGCTTGTTTTAACTGAACCAGAATACAGTTGTCTTCATTTTTAATGAGTTTTGACATATAGTAATAACAGCCCTAGGTGCCTTAACTTTTAGATTTACAATGTCAGATATCATAAATGGACTTGGGTCTCAGAAAGAGGATATGCAGCACAACCTGGATAGAGGTCTCTGCAGTGCCACCCAGGCACTGATTATACTGAAATTCCATCGCTGAAGCATAAGAAAACATCTCTTCATATCCTGGAGGGGCCTTGTCCTCTCAGGTGGTCTCAGACCATATTGTCTTGACAGCCTCAAGCTTGGTTTAAAATACACCTCAGTGGGCTATCTTTGCCCATCCTCAGCATGTGTGGGCCTAAAGAGTCTTAATGGGTGAGGCCAATTTTAGTCCTCTTGAAATAACCTTAAATTCATCATGTCAGCTCTGAGATATTCAAAGTGGCTACCCTTCTCTTTGAAATAAAGAAACCAAAAATGCAGTTGTATCTCTAGATCTTTCTTTCTAATAAATGTATAGATGATGCTGGTTTTGAAACTAGGATAATTGCTATTGAAATTATTACTAAACTCCAATAGATTTCATAGGAGTCTTGTGTCTGACCCTACAGTCTTGAAGCAAACATGGCATGACAAAGAGCTGCTCACCTTTGCTGCTAAGTGCTCCTTTCTAAAATGTCTTAACTCAGTCCAGTGTTTGGGCATTTAAAGTTCATTTAACAGAATCAGTGTCAGGATTTCTGGACATCAGTTGTTTTTAAAAAGGAGTGAGGGCTGTTTAAATAAACCTGAAAGTGCTACTTTAATCAAAAATACTCTTAGAATATAAAGCTTCTGAATGCGGCAGCATCAGATTGGTATTTGCTACATCAAGCAGTGAAAAAAAATATTAAGAATTATTAAAAATTTGTGTCCTATGTACATCTGAAATAATTCTGATTATGTAAGCCTAAGCAGAGATGACAGCATATTATACATTGGGAGCATTTTATGCTTTCAGCTCTGAAATATTAGAGACACTTAAAATAGTGGCTTTTCATGCTGCATGACTCTGCTCCGCAGCATGAGGGTAGATAAGATAGATCCAAAGGGAGAAATTCTCATTAATTTCTCATCTCAAGATATCCTGTCATCCAAACTCTGTTGGACTCTTCCTCCTTTTTGTGACCACAAAAAAAGGTTAAACAGTCATTCATTAAGGTCATGAAGTAATGACACCATTTAGGCAGACTAAGCTGTTCTGAAGTCCATTGAGAATTACCTTTTAAAATAGTTGTGTCCACATTACACATGGTGTAGGCTATAGGACACTTCTCCACTGAAAAGAAACCCAAATAAAGGTTTCATTAGAAAGCCATAAACTTAACACAGGCAAACCCAACTAACTTAATAAAACAGCAGGCCATTTAAAACAAATGTATAAAGTTCTTGAGGGAATATGTGGTATGCAGTAAAATTCTAACACTTTTAATATGGAATGATTTCTAACTTTGAGGGTCACCTTAAAACACCCAAAAGTGTTTCAGGAATGCATATTCACCCAATTTGTGTGAGTGAATAAATAATGAAGGACCTCAAGAAAGGCATGGAAAGATGGTGATGTTCCAAGCCAACTTCTGCTCTTGAAGATGTTGATATAAACAATTGCAAAGTTTGCTTGGAACCCCTAGCCTTGCTCATGTTTACGTAATTTCAATCCGTGATGGAAAAAAAGAACCCACAAAACACCCTACTCCTGCAGACACCCCCTCTTCTATTGTCAGAGGTATATCTGAAATATTAAACTGAGGGCTGGAATACGCTTTCAAGCAGTCTCCCACTCTGTTAATTTGTAGTGTTCTGCCTGGCACAAAACTTTGCTAAGACTTTCTCAGACGTACTGGAGTGCAGTTCAGGGGATAGTGCAAGCCATATACTGCTTGCAGCGCACAGAGCAGGTGAAGGTGAGAGAAAAGTCTTTACTTGCACATATGTGAGCAATACCATCTTATTTTGGATGAGAGAATAGCCCTTCATGTGTTTTATTTACCCATCCAGGGACTCCCTCACATGCAGACCTGATCTGCAGGGCTCTCACCACACAATGGTAAACCTGGAATTACAGTTCTTCTGTTTGTGAGGTGCATTCTTTACCCTCGAAGTCCTGTTAAGAAGCTGAAAGAGTGAAACAGAGAGCCCTCAAAGAAATTACCTTGGGTTTTATAATGCCACTTTCCATGCCTCAAATGTGAGATGCAACAACAATTCAAAGAAAAAGGCTAAGCAGAGAGAACCTGAAGGAACCAGCCCCACCTTATTCTTTGGCTACAGAATGAGCAATTGTTGAACCGCAGTAAACAGATTGTGCTTGCCCCATCTTGCTGTAATACAGACTGTACTATGCAAATTATCTTTAGGCCCACACACATACACTAATAAGAATACAGGAAATATCATCCAGGACAATCTAATTTATTGTTTCTGAATTAGGCTAAAATTTTCACAACTTTTAAAGTTTCACAGCTGGGAAGTGATGTTGGAATATAAACTAATCTCTGATAACGTGATGTTACTTTTACCCATATATACTATTCAAATTTGCTTTTGAAAGGGTTTACATTTTATAGGTTACATGAGAAAGGTTAGAAAATAAGGGATTTCTTAGCTATTTGAATATGGATATTTTATCTTACTAATAGTGTAGTCTGCATATTGCCTGCAATATGCTAGTTTTCAAAAAATAGTTTGGCAATTAGTTAATGTAGACTCACTGAGACATTTTTACCTTTCCCTGTAAAGTCGCTCACACTCTTAACAATTCTATGAGGACTTGTTGGGGCATATTTGGTCATCACTAAGTCTGACTGAGTTTTATCCCCCACTATCCATTCATCCCTGGAGCATGGATTTGGGTGCACACAAGGGAGCAGGTGCAGCTTGACAGGGAGTGGTAAGGTGGGTGGAAGGTCTTGCCTACATGGCATGCTGGAAATGATGTAATTTTGGGTGTGTGAAATTTGCTAAATAGGTTTACTCCAGCATTAACCTAGTACTCAGGTGCCTAAATGACCATTTAAGCACATAGATTCAGGACACTTATAAAAAAAACCCGCCCACCTAATCTGTTTAGGTGCCTCACATGGCAAAGGTGCTATTTTGGATCTCAGGATAAATTCCAGCCTTTCAGACAGAAGGGAAGGCACAGAGGGAGTGAATCTCAATGTTGTGCAGCAAGAGAGATACCTCAGAGGTAATGCCAAATGCCTTATGCCAAAGTCACAAACTAGGACATACAAATTAGAAATAGATGAATATTCTTTCTCTTTCATGGTCATACTCTCATTCTCTGGCATCCATTTTCAGGCAGGAAGTTTGAGAGACATTTTTCTCACACATTTGGCTCAAATATTCCTCCTCTAGTTTTCATTCCAGTTTTTGAATGAACTTCCTCTAATTTCCACAAATCTTTGTACATCTGGAGCAAAAGAAGCTAAATGTCTAATTTTTGGTGCTAGCTTAGTGGGAAAAACCATTTATCCCATCATCAGGTAATCATCATAAAATAAATACCCTTTTGTAAGGGAAAAAACCCTTGGTAACTACATGCAGAAATCAAAATACACAGGGCCCAAATGAAAACATAGTTCTGGACCACTCTACAGTTAAAAGACATGATGGAAAGATAATTATGTGGGAGAGGAATGTTTCTTTGTAGAAATAGATTTGATAGACTAAGTTCAATAACCTAAAATTAGGACATGGCTACAGCTGGAGGAGAAAGAAGAAGAAAATTATATTAAGGACAAAATTAGAGTATGGAGAGTATTCAAAGGCACTGTGTTTATGCAGGCAGATTATTTTTTCATAGTGCAAAAAAGAAAAATAGTCAATGATTCTGTAATATCAGGGGAGAATTGAATGGAAACTACCATGGAGGGATTTTGGATACATGAAAAAGGAACAGATTATTTCTGGATTTGTGATGAAAAGAGAGGGAGAAGTACTGAAGCTTTATAACCAGGAAACTACAGCAATGTGTTGGGCTGTTTTGAGGAGCCCTTAGGTCAGATGGCACATTCAGAGGGGAGGAAGAAGGGAAATGATCTGTCTTTGCTGCAGACATTACGTTCATTTCTGGGAGTACTTATGAGATGTGAATAGACTTCAGTGACAAGTGTGTCTTTGTGTGCTCAGCTGCAGTGATATTTTTGCTATTATTTGACACTGCAAAGTAATACACACATTTAATCCCCATATATTTACACAACCTATATGTGTGTACACACCCAACAATGTATATGTACACACACAGGTACCCATACATGTCGATATATATATATATATGTAAAAACCACATAAACATAATGTGCTTTCTCTCTGGAAGATTATTTTTATAATTTAGAAGAATTTTCATCCATATATATTTTGTCTCCTTAACACATATCATCATTTTTGATTTTTGAAATCTATGTAGAAACATTTAATTCAGATATTTTGGTTCATTTCCTCTCAGTAGGTTAATGACATTTGTTCTAGTCCCCATTTGATTTATCTCTACTTACATTTACACACATTTTCACATTTCAACAATAATTAACTGATTCAGAATGTTCAATTGTTAAACAAAGTGGAATACTTGATGTGCAGGAGTATTTGAATATGCCACTCGATTTTACTTTCACCTTTGGTGAGAGAATATTCTCAGGAGTTATTTCCCTGTTACTGTTTTTTGAAAGAGTTTGGTTCAATTTAAGCTAGGTTTTCTTCATGCTGAAGAAGATATTCCTCAGTAACCACAAGTAAAACAATAAAATAAATTAAGAAAATATTCTCTAGAGTACCAGAGTCTGAGCTAACTGCTCTTGGTGAAGTGTATGAACTGTGCTGGCAGTGGGCATTTGGAGGCTGTTAGAAAGGACTTTTGAAAAGAATACACCACTTTTATTATCTATCACACTGACACAAAGCTGGATTTGGGAACTCTACAGTGTTTGTGGGTGGGCAGAGGTAGAACACTGGATGAATCAACTCCCACACTTTATGTGATGCAGTGGATTTAGGTAAGCTGCAAGTTTCTCTGTAGTGTTACATGGAGTCATGATGCCACTAGATGTAGAAGGACTTGCTCCATAGCCATGTTTCCAGGGGGAAATCTGTTCAGACCACCACACATGGCAGAGATGTCCTCTGTGGAACTTCTATGCATTCCTGTCACATGATGCTGAGAGTGACACAACCAGTCTTCTGCTGACACGGCATCATATGTAATGGTGCCCACAGTGATATGGGAAAATTATCCTTCGAGGCACTGCCACAAATGAAATTATTCACTTTGATAAGCACTCCCCCTGCATGAATGAGGGATCCACAGAACAGCCTCATATTGTGTACAATCAAAGCTAAAAAATCCAAAACCAAAACCAACCCTCTTTTATTCTGTTTGTTTTTGTCGAAGTGTTACAATACAAAAATACAAACCCTAGTAAAAATATACCACTTACCTAAGATAAAATCATTTTGGGGGACCAAAATGCATATCTGTGACTAGTACAGGAAAATTAGACTTTTGACTATTTTTTTAACAAGTGTTTAAACATAATCAATGGTTTTTCAGAAAAAAAATTGCTTTTCAACAGACAAGGACTTCCCTCTGCACTGTTTTGTATCTAATGGAACGCTCACATATTTCTATTCTTACATTAATTGTTAGGAGAAACCCTGTTTGTATTTTCACTTCTGTAACTGGAATGTCTTGTTCTTGTGTAAGAACTCCTCAGTATTGTTTGCTTGGCAGACTCTTGGGTTTTTCAGTTAATGCACAAGTAAGATAAGAATAATCAACTTAAATATTTACATTGGACATTTCCAATGGTTAGTTACATTTTACAGTTTTCCAAGAGACTGGAAAAGACACTGCACGGTGGACTGAAGTGTGTATCTTGAAAGTATTTCAGTTGTTAGTGCTCCCATACAAATTATGATACTGAAAATCCTTAAGTACTTAATGACATATCCCAAAAGGCAGGCAGACTTGTGGATCTCTATTTGCTACTAACAAAAATAGCATTGGTGAGATCAGAAGTGCTGGCAGCCCAGTGCAGCACATCCTTCTCCATTTCTAGACTATTTTCTTCCTGTGAAGGTTGGCTACATCTCCTTCTGAGCACTTTAAATGAGTTCAGTAGCAGCAGTCTTCACACCAAGCACTTTCAGAATTTCAAACTGCTTAAACTTAGACTAAAAAGACCAGAGATGCCTTAATTTTACAATTTCCCTGTTAAAGGAGAGATCACACTTTATGCTAACATTCAAATATCCCATGTATAAAGAAATCAGCTTGCAGACAGGCAGTGAGTGTGTGGCACCTAGGTCTCTGCAAAACAAAAGACTGTTTTCAGGAAACCATATAAAATCTGAAATATTTGATCTTTTCAGCATTTTGCTGAAAAACAGCACATTTCACATTGTCCTGAAATACAGGACATTTTCTCAAGGTAAAAGCTGTCAGAAAGGAAAGGAATTTAATAATCAGATAAATAGGAATTGGACACTCATTGCTAGATGGTGCATTAATGTATATTTATTGCTAAATGTATTTGAACAATTTAACCTGGGCACATAGCCCATCTCCACTCAGAAGTACTCTGTGGTAAACTCTACAGTGGAATAATTATATGACTTTTCTCAGAGAGTTGATTCCTAATACTCTTGCTCATCCTGACTGCAGGAGGGGGATGACAGTTCTCAGCCTTTCTTGAGATATTTTTCCATAATTCTTGATGCCAATTTTGTAAAATTTGGAAGAGAATGAAGTAAATGAGGGGTAGTGCTTCAGCAGAAAGAGATATCTCAATAATTACCCCAGAAATGGAGTTTGCTTCCATTAAACTTAAACCCTTCTGTGCATTCATTAATATCTTTAGCACCCTTCAAATGTGCAATTTCAAAACTACTATCTGTCAGTTATTTTCTCATGTTGCATTTTTTTCCTCTGAGAAATTAAATTTATTCTTGTATACAGCACCTCTGCTCTCATTACCTTAAAACATGCAATATATGGTCCAATCATTTGGGAGTGAATTACTCTGTATTACTGTGAAGGCTACTTGATATCCATTCCTCCCAAATTACAAGAAACAATACAGTATGTCAGTTTCAAATTATGCCTTCAAGCAAGAGCCAAATTGACCCATCACAGCAACATTTGAAGAATTTGTAGTTTTCTGACTGAATTCTGACTTAAATATCCCAGTTTGTAGTGGGTCAGATTGCACTTTGTGAATGAGATATTGGTTAGACTTTAGTGTGCCAGCAAGTCCTTTGGTGAGGTGTCATTGATGTTACTCCTCATAGTTTTAGTCTGTTTTAAAAAAGTTTAAATTTTGGTTCTTGTTTCATTATAATTTTCTTATAGTCTCTTTCTAGAGATCATATCTTATTCAAGTTGCTTCTCTCTAGTTCCTTAAAAGAGATTCTTATAATTTCTCTGTTTTAGTACTTAATTTTTTGTTTGCTCAGCAGAGTGAAATTCAGTAAAGGAACTTCCTCTCTACTATCATTTCTGCAGAACATTTGACTTATCAGATTGCTTGAATTAAATCTTATTAATTAGGTGCTCAAATATGACCGTGATAAAGGTCATGAAAAAAGCCAGAGAGAATTACAGTATCTAAGCAGTAATAACACTGGAAAAATACCTTTTAATTTTAAAAGACAGATATAAAAACAAAAATATCACTGGTAAAAGCTTGTGAGTGTTGTTGATATGATGTATCTGAGAAACCAAACATTGGACATTTGATTCAAAATCTTTGAAGACTTGCTCATTCAGTTAAAGTGATTACATTTGTTTTGAAAGAATGAGGAGAATTTCATGTAAAGTAAGGAGCAAAGCCCATTTTTGAGAGAAACCTTTCCATTAAACTTCTTCAAAAGAAAATTCTTCAGTCTGAAATAAGTTCCCATTTGTTAGACATTATAAACTGCTTACATGGGAAAGACTGCTTACCAGGCTTCTGACAAAGAATAATGCCAAACTTGTGTAGAGATAAAGACAGAATGATATTGTACTTTTTTTTTTTTTTTACCCTTTAAAATGCAAATTGTTTGATTTTGACAGAGTATGTACAGATTATAAAACCATGCAGTGACCCAAATTTACCTATTGATGTCTAATACATGTGCAGAATTTTAAAGCAGGAAGCCTAGCTATATACAGAAAATCCAACCAGCTAACCAATGAACCAAATACTTTGTTTTCAGGGCCAAAATTTTGTCTGCTGTGCTGTCTATGAATGCAGTGTTGTCTTTGCTGAAATCACTGTGGGAGATTCTTTCTCCATGTCCGAAGTTGTGATGCAGAACAGATGCTGAGACATAATATATCCACCCATAAATCCTTAAACTAAAAGCTGTGACCAGTAATACTCTCTGTGCAGGAGTCTGTGCTCATATACAGTTTCCTTACTCAGAGGCCAAATCCCATTTCTATAACCTTGTGACTGAGAGGTGGAATGCAAACCTGAAATGCTCTGTTCCAAAGGAGTTCTATAAACCCCTTGGAATTCCTCTTTGTAGCTTCCTTCTACCCTTAAATAGTGAAATCATGAGAATTCAGCTCCTTTCTGGGGATGTGGACAGTTGTGCAAGAAATACAATTACGTGAATTTGTTCCTGTTTGAATATAAAACTCTACAAATGAGGTCTATTCCCTAAGCTCAAATTCCATTATTAAAATAAGTCAGCTGGAACAGGATCCAGTGTATTAATATTAACATGAGAACACCAGGCCTTCTGTGTTGTATCCATATTCCCAGAGCTGCAGTCTGTACTCTTGGCACAACTGACAGTAAATAAAGTCCCTCCTCCCCATTTGCTACAACTAGTTAAGAAATAAGGAAAATGGCTGATGTATTTAAGGATGAACTTACATGCTGGATAATATTGAAACTACTGTCCTAGACTGTGATCTCAGTGTGAAGGACAGTTGTGTAAAAGAGGATCAACATTCATATACAATTGCATGGGATGACTGATACAGGTTCATTTGCATCAGAATGGTATTGGTACTCACATATGAGTGAGTTTCTGAAAGCCTAATCTTGTGGCTGTCTTAAAAAAAAATAAGCCTTAATATAAAGTTACGTGATCAGTATATGGTTGTCTTGGGGCGACTGTATGATGCCTGTATCCCCAAATCGTCTGTTCTGTTGGTGTTGAATATTAAATTCTGCAACTTTAAGACTGCAATAGGTCCAGGTGAAAATGGAATTAAACCACTTGGTTTAAGGTTTATGCTGCTAAGCATTAATGTTGATGATGATTTAAATGAATAATTAATTGTGAGAGAGATGAGAAAATAAACAAGAAACACTTAAAACTCAGTGAGATACCACTTGAAAAAGTGTAATTCTGAGCACATTTTCATTCAAAACAAAAGCAAATGTGAGTATTTTTCAAGAATTCAGTATGTGTGTGTGGAAGCAGATAGGTACTGCTTCAGAAAGTGGGAGAAGTATAGTTCAGGAGGAAAGGCAGAACAGAACAGAATTTTACTGGCCTCTATCACACAATCCATAGCTTTGCAGCTGCTTGTGCAAAAAAAAATCCATGTGTTAATATGTATTTACTCAAATTGAGAGTACCTGTAGTGATTGTATTACAAGGATGACATTAAGGTTTCATGTTGTTGCTAAAGAAATGTTTGCAAGGATTCTTGAAGTGCACAGCTAAAAGGTGGCATTAGCAAGGGTAGTCTCTTGCCATTATTTTTTTCTTTTAGGTTATTGCTTTACACACAACACTCCTAAATCTACCTCTTAAGATAGTTTTATGGGGTATCTCTGAATTTCGCAGATTTTAACTAAATAATTACCTATTTCAGTCCTGTTTTAATTTATCCCTTAAAACCAGTCTAATAGGTATCTAATAAATATCTGCTAAATATTAAGGCTTTTACTGACAATACTTCACCTCCTGCACACATCCAAAGCATTAATTTGACATAATCATCCAGTCTTGGTCAGAGAAAAAAGCTCAGGGGTAAAAAGCTGCTTTCCAGATCATCCAAATAATAATTACAACTCCCTTGATTTTCAGCATGGCCTCATTTTACCCTAGATCTATTCTAGAAGAGACTGTTTTCAAACCATCTTGAAATATCTGTGACCATATTTTTCAAATACTAAAAGCAGTGCAGTACTAACATAAACATGCCCTTATCTAGGACTGCTGAGGATGTATGTGATTTCCTGAGCATATCCTGAGCTTGAATCTGCTCACTCTCCAGCTGATAAAGTAACATGGCACTTTTGAAATTAAAATAGCAGCATTTAAATAGTTTCCTTTAAAACAAGAACACTAAGATATAAATTTATTTAAGATCTTTTGTTGATTTTTATCTGTGTCAAGAGCAATCCTTGTTGCATTGGAAAATCAGAATAAAAAGAAAATGATCACACAGAGTCAAATAATGCATAGACTGAGCTGAAATATCTACTGCTGGGTGAAATGACCGGCAGTGAAAGACACAGTAGCTTCACAAAATCCTGTCTAAATATTAAAAGTGGAGAGGAAATATTTAACATGGTAAGAGATGTCATAACTGGGGAGAATTGGAAAGAATTAAGAAAAGTATATATGGAACATGATATTAGTAAGAATTTGCTGATCATCATACCAAGTGTTTGATTT
The DNA here is from genome assembly GCA_013397375.1 of Toxostoma redivivum. NCBI lineage: Eukaryota > Metazoa > Chordata > Aves > Passeriformes > Mimidae > Toxostoma > Toxostoma redivivum. Next base: position 820,803 of record VXBI01002862.1, on the reverse strand, counting down.
TGCTATTTTTTCAATGGATATTTAATTAAGGTCAAGGGAATACAATGTATTTGGGTTTAGTTGCTGTATTTGCCATCCTACATTTTGTGGCAATTCCTACACAGAGGTACAGAAGACAGGAAGCATAGTCAGATAACTGTGCCTGTGGAAAATTTCAAATCAAATATGAGTGTACATATCTATTTCCACTAGGAATCTAAATCACCATTTGCATCTGAATCACTAACATTCTGCAAAGATTCTCATGCTGGCTGCTTGTCCAGCTATGCAGATTATTCAGATATTTATTATCATCTTTTTCCTACATAGATGGCAGGAGACTCAGACATATCTGCACACAGACATGAGAGGGAATATTGTTATGAAAGCAGTTTAAAGACTAAGCCTGCACATTACTACAATGTAATAATAAGTGTAATGAAACAAGGCTCTAGGATGGTGTGAAGACACTCACAAATCACTCTTCAAACATCACTAAATACAAACATGAGCACCACATGATGAGCTGCTGCTATTTATGAAGGCATATGTTGTATGCAATTTTTCCTTCTTACACTCAATATCTTGCTAGTCAGAAGCTCTTGTGAGACAGAGCCAAGCAAACCAGCTGTGGGTCTTTTAAATTCAACATATGGGGATAAGTTTGGGAGCATCTAAAATGGAAATTAGCATCTTACCTTTGCAAAGAAGTTAATATGGAAGCTGACATCAGCCTCTTGGCTAATTTACATGTCAAATTCCCAGTTAGCCTCTTTGCATGGGAAAAAGTCCTATTTCTGTTTGAAGGGCCCCTGAAGAATTCATACCTTCTGTTTTTAAGTGTTTCTGATGATTTCATGTTACAATGGAGAGAGACATAATATGGCAAATTATATCTGAAATATGAAAGTAAGATATGTTTTTGGCAGCACAATAGTATAAATATCACAGAGTAAATTATCCTTAATAAAAATTTTGGATGGTTAAATTAAATAAGTATAATGACTCATTAATTCAGACAAGAACATGACAACTGGATTTGTTTTTAGCTTATTCTGAGAGCTTTGAATCATATTTCTATTTGAAGCATATTTCACCTTTATCATATCTACTTAGCATGTTATTTTATATGTAATAATTTCTTATTTTGCTGCTTGGTATAAGCGACATTTCACAAATTGCAGGATGAAATGTTCTCTGCTTGGGAGAGTGTGCAATAATACACATCAGACCCTTCTCTTGAACAAGTCTAACTGCAAAAGGAGAGAAAAACCCAATTAGAGTGCAATAGCATTTGACTGAGGGACAAATCAGGCAGAGATATTATGGGGTAAAAGCACTGAAGATACATCAGGAAAGAATCTAGGATCTCATATATAAAGAATGCAGCTCAGAGTCTCAATGACAAAAAATCTTTAAGGGAAAAAGAACATGCAAGAGACAGACTTTTATATCTTATAATCAGTAACCTCAGAAGAGGGAGTTTAGAAAACTAGCTGAGAGAAACAGATCACTTAGTGCAAATAATAAATTCAGCCGAGGAGAAGCACTGATTGTTAGAATATGATTGACAGTGGCTCTGGAGACAGATGTCCTCCTGCCCTCCCAGCTGGAAAGGCTGACTGGGTGGAGCTTCTTTAGAAAACTGGCTGCTGCCATTGTACAGCTGAAAGAGTGGACGTGCAGAGGTAAATTTTCAAAGCAATGTGTTTATTAACTACCCATTGACAAATAGAGGCAATTGTTAGTGAACCTCCTGCATGTCCCTTTGAAAACCTACCCGGTTTGTCTGAGGTGATATCTCACCATTTATGCCAGAAAAGGTGGCTTCCAAGATAGAGGTGGGCCTTTCTTGACAATGGATAAAATGGGTGATCTCAGGAGCTCTGTGCCTTTTTAAAAAGCCATGTGAGGTCTCCCATACTACAATTCACATTCAATTTAGTTTTTTTCTCTTCTCACAAGATCAAAGAATTTTTTGTTATGTCATCACACATGACATGGGTAATGAAAGCTTTGAGAAGCTAGAACTGACAGTTTCCAGCATGGCCTCTAATTCTGTAGCTTTTCAGTATTCTCATTTATATGGGAGCAACATGGGGGAAATTATTTAGAATCCTTCACCTGGCAATCCTTGAACTCTCACCATTGTAAGCTGAGAACAAGCATAGCCTCACTATTATTATGCCTTACCCATGTATACTTACAATGAATAGGTCATCACTCTTAAATGTTTCTTCACTATAGCTTTGCAAAGTGCTGGAGCATTTGTGAGCTAGTTATAAATCAAGTAAATGTGAAGTTTTGAATCCCATGCAAAAATTTGTAAACATCACACAACAAAAAAAAAAGGATTAATTCAAGTTTTTAAACAATTCCACTGGCACGTTCTTGAACACATTGCTGTCTGAACATGTCTTGACTGTCTGTCTAGAAATTAGGTACATCAGATTGTGGCTAAATCTCACATGAAATATGACACAAGAATTGATATTATTTATTATATGTTTTTTTGTTTTTTTTAATTTTGTTTTCCTCCTTCTTTGTCTTCTGTTCATGGAAGTTTCTCTAAGGTATGCAAACAATTATACAAGACCATGCATAGCAAAACAACAGTCATCAATGAATGAAGAAGTTATAATTGTTGCTAAAGTCAAAATTGTGCACTACATTGTCACACATGGTGGAAACAACTCTCTTGCCTCTATGTGCATTCTTCTTGTTCTCAGTGTCACAGGAGAAAAAAATATGAGGTTATATATTTTCACAGCATCCAACAGCTTAAATGTGATTCAATCAATTACATTTTGGCTGTGGTTTGGAGGTGTGTGTCTAATTCTGCTGATGAGGTTTGTAGTGGCACAGGTGCTCCTTGAATTTTTACATGTGCAGTGTTAAATTGTTCTGGGCATATCTCCAGAAAAAATGGTCTTTGTGCTTCTATTACCTGGAACTGAGCCAATATGAGGTTGTGAGTGAGATGAAACTGAGAAAAAAAGACTGGGTATACTGTGCAAATACAGTAGAAATAATTCCATTCTGGACTGTGATCAATATTGTGTTGTATGTCAAGTAGGTATATGCATTTCTATTTAAATGCCTACAAATATTTAGAAATCTTTTTCGTTCATACCGAGATGGGAAATCAAATATCAAAATACTTGTTTGAAAATAAACAGAACAATCTGGGAATTATAATGGTAACAAATAGGGAATTTGAGTGCCATGACACTCAACTTTGGCTTTACCATAAAATAATAAATTATTATATACTGATATTCTGCAAGCAAAAGCTTTTGTTTTGTCTCAATTTGATATTCCTCTGTGTCTTTCACAGCTGTTGTAACATGGAAATACAGTTTAATTCCTTCATGGCTTGTTTTTATCTGCACAAGTAGTGTCAACTTCCCGTGATAGATAAATTTCTGGAAATTCTGTGAATGCAACATGTAGGAAATTTGAAACCACTAGGGAAGAGTAACAGGAAGCCTATAGAGAAGAGGTCTTTGAACAGCTGAGAGCCAACTTTGCTTAACTTTGGTTACGTATAAACATTTTTCTTGAAGGAAAAAGTTACATCCTAATTTTCCATATTTAAAAATTAGGTCCAGAAAAATATCATCTTTGGTAAGAAATATGTGAACTATTTTGGAGGATTGAGTTAAAAAGTTTAGGTTGCTTGCAATAGTATGTCAGTGCACAAAGAATGCCAATTAAAGGTTCATTAAAAGCCAAACACATCCTGTCTTTTACAAAAAAAAAAAANGGGATCTCCCTCCTTTTTTGTTTTTTAAAAAAAAAAAAAAAAAAAAAAAAAAAAAGTGATGTCCTGGGTAATTTGAAAGCATAGCATAGGAATCTTGGAATTGCAGAATTGTATTTTCAAATTAATTTCTTGCTTCAGTTAAGTCCTTCAGTGTCACAAGATTGTTGATATAGTAGATAGTTTCATATTGTTAGCAATATAGAAGATACTTTTGAGATGGAAGGAGCCCTGTGCAGTCACAGACCTTAAAAAATATCCTATTATTACATTGAAGGAAGGGATTGTTTTGTTGCAGGTTCATAGCTGAAAAGACATTGGGGGGGCTGTTTCTTAACAATCTTAGAAGACACACATGGGAGAGCAGTTGCAGAGCTGCTTAGGAAGCTGAGTATATATGATAAATTAATTTACCATATATTGTTGCCTTCTGTGATGTGAAGAAAAGAAGTATGAAGAGAGAATACTTGGTTTCTTATGTTGTTTAAGAATAGCATTATTAATTTGGGGAATTAATATAACCAGAGAATCTTAATTATCTCTTCCCCAGTTTTCATCCCATTAAGCTGCCTCCAACAACCTTCCTTAACAAGTTTAGATTTCTTTTACATAGGCTAAATTGAGAATGATTGAACAGCTCCCAAGTCCGTGTTTTTTAACACCAGTTCCTCTGTGGAAACAGTTTAGCTGCATAATTTGATATATTCTGAATGTCAGTGCAAACATACCACAAATACTGAGTGACTGTTTAACCAAAAAAAAAAACAAAAAAAACCGTGGAGTGTAGTTTGAAAAATTTATTAACAATCTTTCACTCTTGAGTATTTTTATAAACTGTTTCCCAGTGAAAATGAGATGGTCGCTTAAATTGAAAAGTGATTAATTATACAAACTATGTGACAGAAATGTTTATCATTATAAAAGGAAAACATTTACAGAGCGATTTCAGTAGTTTATAGTAAGGAAAGATATTTAATACTTTGTTGCTATTCTATGATTTTTCAGTGAGATAATCCGTAGCTGGTGGCTTGGGCCATAGTTTCTATTTTTCATCTCACCAAACATAAGAAACCTCCACTGGGTGGTTTATCTTAAAAGCAGATATATTTGTGTTTTTCATTATTCAGATGGTAAAGAGGAAAGATCTTTGTGCTCCTTAGGAAAGCCCTAATGTAGCATGTAGCATGTAGTCCTAAAGTAATAGCAGATACAGCAGACAGCTTTTACACCATTCTTATCCAGCACTTCATGCACACAGAGTTTGCAGAAAATCCCTCATAATCATGATAAGTGTTGTGAAGAAGGATTTGGCAGAAAACAGCATTGTGCTCTAAAAGCTTCAGAGGGCAGGACTGTCTTAGAAGGGACAGATCCCAGCAAGCAGAGTGCCCTGTGCTCCGAATATCTCAGCTGGCACAGTTGTCTCCAGGCAGTCCTAGCAGTCCTAGGTGTCCTGGTCCCTGTGCTGTGGAGCAAACGCCTGAGCATGCTCTGGTACTGCTGGTCAAGGTAACAGTCTAATTCAAGTCCCTGGCCCTTGCACTCCAGGTATCCAGACTCTGGTTTGAATGCTTTTTCAGAAGGAATCACCATGAGGACTCTTTCTTCAGGAAAATGGAAAGGGAAAATAGCTTTTAGTGAAAAATAGTAATGTTTTTGTCAGTATGTATCTCAGGGCAGTAATTAAAGGTTGTCCCCTCTCTTCCTTTTTCCTCCTCTAGAAATGTCACTGTGCAGTGTGATGTGATGACATGACTCTTGATCTCCTGAAAGCTATTGTATTGCTGCTTCATCTTCACTATGCCCTCTTCCGACTGTGTCTGAATTTAGTCCCACTGTGATTTCAGTTTAAACAGATGGAGTTGTCTAAAAGCCCTTTGAAGTCTGGGTTACCTGTTCTAGGTAATAATGAACATAATGAAAGGACTTGCTTAACAGCTTCAAGTGCACAGCAGCTCTGTGATGGTCAATAACTCTGTGATGTCATGTCCATTAATTTAAAAGAACGGACAAAAAATGGACAAAGTTACTTGTCAGAGATGTCAGAGAGAGAGAGCGCTCACAGAACAATAGAAAACTGTAAATCATCTGCTTTCAACTAGATGACTGACTGCAGTGCTGCCAACATTTTTGCATGCAGAAATGTATAGCAAAACAGAGTTCAGAAATGAACATCAAAAAACATAAGAGGTTCAGAAGTTTTAAACAGAAGGAAGTATTGCAAATATTGGAACTTGTTAGAAAGGTGACCAGAAAAAGGTGAAAAGGTGAGTGATGTCATATTGAGGAATTAAATTGGGAGCTCTCACTTAGTCTTTACTATAAAGTCATCTGACATAAAAGATCAAGGGGCATTTAATGAAAGGCACCAGATCTAACACTTAATAAATGAAATACCTTTTCTTTATTACCTTGTAAACACTGTTGTAACAAAATGTTACTGAGGCCGTGAGTTTAGCAGGATTCAAGGAGAAGTAGATTTCATATGGGAACATATGCCATAATGCTAGCTGGGAAGGCTTATTTTTGAAGGAAGGTAATCCTTCCACTCCTCATGAATTAAATAAAGCCATTGGAAGAAATTTTCACTTTATGGTCTGACATGGGGCAGTACTTCTGTTTCTATGTTTCAAACAAATTTGTCATGGAGTTAGCTGTTCAATCATTGATCAGGCCAGTGTGTCTCCTGAAGTTGTCACCTCTCAGATGGGTGATACTGACCTTCAGGTTACACTCAGTAACTAAACTTTGTTTGCTTCTAGTCCAGTACAAAACGTGGCTTAAGAGAAAGAGTTTTCATGTTATATTTCAGCACACCTAGGGACAGTGCTAGTCTTCCTTGCAAGTTACTTCACTTAGATGAGTGTCAGCAACTTTCCACACTGATTGAGATGTGGAAAGCTGTTTGACCCACTTCTTTCCTCTTTCAGAAACACTTTTATTTCCCCAGTGGTTTATAAGTTAAAATGTACAAAATCCAAACTGAATAATTCCGAGTCAAATAATCAAATGCAGACTTGTGAACAATATACATATAAATTATATTGTAATATATGTATATAATGTATATTCTCACAGATCTACACATAGCTATGTATATACAAATGCATATTCATTCATAGATATATATATTACATGTGCATGGGAATATGTATACACCCCAAACTTTACCTTCCCTCCAATTTCTTGCACGCCATTAATAAATACAATGAATTTATATTATATTTCAACTTCATCAATGTGAAAAATCACCTTATGACACATTGACTTTGTAAGCAACTCCTCTGAACACAGGACTGCAGATGCCAAGTGTTGTTTTACAGAGATAGGGTGTGCAACTTGAATTCAGTAATATTTTAAAAAAATAACTCTGTCCCAGAGGAAGAAATTATTTCTCTTGCAAAATCAGCAATGTCAAGAAACAAATGTTGTGAGGTGACAGTTACATAGCTGATTTGTTATGTGGTTTATTTTGAATGCCTGTCTTTTAATTTTTCTATTTCTCTAAGGCAAGTCACACTATATGCTAGCTGAGATGGAAAAACTGGTCTTTTTGGTGTAACAGTCTAAAAATAGACCTCTTTTTTACCCCCATTTTTTTTTCCACACAATTACCTACAGAATTTGTAAAGCCAGTAAGACTCAGAAAAAATTATAAACTTATTGAAGGAAGGAGAGTCCTTGCTTTGAGTTCATTTTGGGTTCAAGTCCTTATTTCCCAGGTGGATGAAATTCAACGAAACCCAAAAGAAAAAAAAGAAAAAGGTTGCTCTTAAAACAAACAAGTCTCAAGAAGCAAAACAATTTAACAGCTGGCAGGCTGGTTACACCGCAGGAGGATGTTGTTCCCATGTTCCAGCAGAAGGCCAGTGAGGCTGGGAGCAGGCACTGGGGCACAGATTATTGTCTTTCTACTCCTACAGGAGTAGTGGTGCTTGGCGCAGACCGTGGGGACCAATCCCCCCATCTCCTGTCCAGGCACTTGAAGGTGTCCCTGCATGGGCTGGGCTTGGTGGCCTCTGTCCTGTGCATCCTTCAGGACACCACGGCTGCTGCTGCAGGAGCTGAGCCCTGGCACCAGGAGCTGGGCAGGTGTCAGGGCTGTCCCCATGCCCTGCTCTGGTGTGTCCCTGCTGCCCTGCTCATCCCCCAGCAGGAGAACATGGCTTTGGCTCATCTCACACAGCCATTCTCCCCTGCTTGGCCAGAGCCTCATGCATCAGATACAGTCTGGGTTGTCAGTTTTTGAGTTTTGGCTTTTTTTATTTAGACAAACCCAGACAATTGCTCCATGCATTCTGTTCCCTTTCTCTTTCCTGTTTAAAATATGCATTAACTTGTTAAAAACCATAATTCTCTATTTTCTCTGCATGTGCATCCCTTTCCTCTCAAACTAAAAAAAAGAAAAAATATTGGGCCGAGTTGTCTTCTCCCCTGTCATTTGTGTTTTATCAGTTTGAAGAGAATAACTGAGTTGCTGTGTGATTTTCTAGCTTGAATTTACACATGTGGGTAGTGCACTGTGTCAGACACCCAACAGCCTCCTGCAAGACCACTGTACAGCCTGATTTTTAATGACTAGGGGCTACTTCAAAAGCTTTCCACAAGTCTGTCTGAGCATAGACAGTCCAGTAAAAAGCTAGATTTTCATAAGGCTCTGAAGTTCAACTCAGTGCTGAATTTAACGCTCTGTACACAGAGAAGGACCATGTGTTGGGAATGATGGAAGACCAAAAGCAGGGACAGTTGGGTCATTGTGGAGTCATGCTGGATGCTTCAGAAGCAAACCAAAATGTGTACAGCACAACAGATTTGAATTACTGAAGTTCCTGATCTTGCTTCCCAATAAATTCATGATGTAGTGGCTAGATAATGCAGAAAAGGAAAGATTACAACCTAGGGAAAGAAAGGAAAAAAGAGCATTTGCATTATCCTGGCTGCTTTATCAGCATATGAGTCAATGAGGACTGAAGGTATTGCCAGGCAATTTATTTTCTCAAGAACTTGAGGGTTTCCTAGGTTCAGGCATGTGAAAATCTCCATGTTAGAGCTGACTTTGTCTCTTCTAATGCCCAGAGTTGAAAAATGATGGTGAAAGAGGATGCTCACAAATCTACAGGGGTCCAGACCCTTTGATACCTTGGAAATTATTTTCTACAGTACTTTTAAAATTTCTTTTATTATTTTAATACCAGTAGTTTTTAGCAGTTTGTGACCCAGAGCATAAACATTTACAGTCTTCTTCTTTTGCTGATTTCTTTTAATAATCTGCACTTTTTTTTTTTTTTTTTCAGGAAAAGGCTATGTCAGTGGAATGTATGATGATATAGTGTGAGCTAAGTTTATCAAGACAAAAGATACATCAGTTTGATGTATTAACCCAGCACTGCCTCAGAGGCAGTGAATAATTAGTGTAACCTGGCAATGAACAATATAAACTGAACCACAGAGATTGTTGGTGTTATCATCTTATGTTTCTGTAATGCAGAAAGGACATCAGGTTATCATGATTATAGCAGCAGGAGAGTTTGTAGAATGAGCTCATGTGTAAATAGTTGCTCAAAAACACTGAGAACATTTATGAGGCTCATTATTTATCAATAATTATTTAACTGCAGGTCCCCATGTGGGCAGTGAAATTCTGCTGATTTACTACTTATCAGGAATAAATTACCACTTACAACTTGAGGTTTTCATGCTTTTCCTTTTGTCATCATAAATAAACTAAACTAATAAGACTGTTTCCTTCTTCATATTAAACTGACTGCAGGCAAAAGGCTTTTTGGCAAGTGACCTAATGTGAGACAAAATGTAGGATAAGTGAAAAATTGTGTATTTTTATGAAAGCTCAGATTGTTTGCAATAGATCTGGGAACTCAGCAAGGGATCAGTACTTGCTTACATTTACAGTGTTTCTACAGATTTTTGAAACTGCTCATCAGCCACAATTAAAGCCAGATATTTTTCTGAGGAGCAGTTTCAAATTTTCCAGCTAACTGAAGTTATTTTAGCACCTAATTGGCGACCAATAGAGAAATTCTTATTCTGGCATCACTCGGATTCTCAAAACTGCTGTTCAGCTGCTGTCTAACCCTTAAGGTGCACTGTTGCTGCCAGCAAGTCTCAAAAGATGCTGCTGGGGGCCACAATAGAAGTAAATCCTGATATCCTGAGATAGCTGTCAGCCCTTCTTGATGCTTCAGCCTCAGAAGGATTCAAACCCCATGTAGCCTTCAGTGCAGAACTGCTTTGGCAGTTCTCCTGACCAGGCAGGCATGACCTGAGGGATGACAGTGTTCTACAGCACCTTACCCAAGACACGGGCACCCAGAGTTGCACAGATCATTTGCTCATTTGCACATACATGCTGCATGCATGCGCACAGAAATTTGGATAATCCCAAAGCCCAGAAGCTGGTGCACTCTGCAGCCAAGAAGGCAGCTCTGATTTGCTTAGCTTGGCCAGGATGGCTCAGTAGTCAGCTCAGGGCTCAACCCTGTCAGGACTTGCATCCCACCCTGAGAGCACACCTGTGTTGCAGTAGTGTGGTGGTTTGTATAAATTTCCTGAAATAGTTCTCTGCCAAGACCTGGACAGCCTCCTTTGGACCTGACAAAGATCAATTCAGTGTCTGATTTTTAATATTGACACATTATTACACGAATGGGAAAGTTTATGTGTCTTTGTGAAACACACATGTAAAGACGAAAAAAACCCCGGAAAGCTCTTTTTCCCTTCCAGCCTCACTAGAGGTAACACCGGCCTGGGCCCCTCTGTGCAGGCCTGGCTGGGCCCGGGCAGGGGGTGGGCTCTGACGCAGGGCCTGCTTTTGGCCGGGGGCCCCGATATAAAGGGGGAAGGGAGGCCCGCATGGCTGCTGAGATCTTCGTTTCCCACCCCCCCTGGTGTGGCCAGGAAGGCTATGGCTCGGTAGAGCCCTGCCCTGCCGCTGGCCCAGAGTGGCTCTGGGCCTGCCAGGGCTGCCCTGCTGCCCATGCGGCCTGCGGGAGAGACAGCTGGGCCCTCTTCCGGCAAGGCCAAGGGCCCCCCACCCTTTACCTGCCGGGCAGCGGGGAGGGAAGACCATCAGCCCATGGCTGAAATTGAATGTAGCAAAGGCCAGGAAACAGCCATGGAGCCAGAACAACCACCACTGCTTTCTGGCTGGGCCCTTACAATCCTAGCCCAGCCCCATCATGGCCTTGAAAGACTCTATCTAAAATAGCTGAAAAATGCCACCTGGCAGAGATCACAGGCCCATCCACTGCCCGGGCAAGGTATTAACTCTTTCACTGCCCAGAATGAGACTTGCAGACACTTTGTTCCCTCTCTTGAGTGAAAAAAAAAAACACCGAGATGAAGATACACACACAAAGAGCATGAAAACACCAAGGTCAAAAAAAGGAAGAGTCAAGTCCCAAATGAGGAAAGCAGGAGAGTCGTGGACTGAAATTTCTCCTTTTTAAGCTATGGAAAAGAAACTCTTGTTTCCCTATTGCACATTGAGATATATTATGGAGTGGATGAATGTTCTAACTCTAAATATGAGCAGAGGCATTTGTGCCAGTGTAAGCAGATGTTGAGACACCTGTGATCCCATAAATTTGAATAGAAAGGAGAGAAGAAAACCCCTGCTGCCCCCAGGGAAGAGAAGAAGAAAAACTTCTATTTTCAAAGATGAGGAGAGCTTTTGTTTAAACTGTTATAATCCTTAAAGTGTGCCCCATAAGTTGATATGGTCCTTGATAACCATTGTGGGAAGACTGTTAGTCAAGGAAGGGATTTTTACATAGTGATCAAATTTCCATTCTCCCGGGTGGCTGATTCACTGTGACATCAAGGCCACGAGAAGACTGTTTCTTGTGGAGAAATCTCCATAGACTGAAGAGAAGTCTCCTCTCGCAGGTAAATTGCTGAAAGACTATTTTCAGAGATGGTAAACTGACTGATTTGTTTCTGTACATTGTCAGTGTGAAAGAAAATAAGTTGTGGGGGGAGGAGAAGTGTTCTTAAAGTTTTATTCTGAGTTTTATTACTTTTTTCTTATTGTTTCTAGTAATAGTGTGTTTCTTTATACCCTTTAAAGTTTGAGCCTGTTTTGCCTTCCTCCTAATCCTGTCTTACAGCAGGAAATAAGTAAATACTCCTAGTGGGTGCACTGGCAATTTGCCAAATGCTAAATCTGCAATATAATTGATGCGTTGGCCGGGAATCGAACCCGGGTCAACTGCTTGGAAGGCAGCTATGCTCACCACTATACCACCAACGCTGCTGTGATGGCTCATTAGACAGCTCAGGTCTGAAGCCTGTCAGGACTTGCATGCCACCCTGAGAGCACACCTGTATTGCAGTAGGAGCGCTGCTAAGGTTGGTAACATATCCCGATGTTGGAGTCAGTAAGTCAAGAGTTTCTGAATCCTTCAGAGAGAGAGATCAGAGTACAAGAACTGAATTAAAGCCTTTGGATAGATTGAAGTATGTTAAGCCACTCACATATAAAGAAGAGGTGAAAGTTTAGGTTTTAGTGTGAGCAAGTAAGTCAGTAAGTGGAATAAGTTTTAAGTGCTTTTAGTAAGTAAAAGGTCTTAGATGATTGAGAAGTAGTACATGTTCTAGTGAAGGTTGAAAAACATACTAGTGTTTCCTTTGAGGCTCTAAGAACCTAGCTTCAGACATAAAAGAGTTAAAGTTAAGATTATTGCTTACATTTTTCAGTTAGAACAAGATAGGCCATGAACGTAGTTTATACGTAGCCTGGCATGCTAAGAAACTAGAATTTTAGTAGGTTAAGAAGTAGTGGTCTGAGTTTGCATCTTAGCTTGCTTGGAAGTTTCTATAAAAAAACGTGCTAGGGGAGAGCTGGTGCTTTTTGCCATTGCTTTTGCTTTGCTTTTGTTCCTGCTCTCTTGCCGCCATCATCAACATCCAAAAAGAAGAAAAGAGCTGCCCAGCTTCACTGGCCCTGCTAGGACCACCAGGAGCTTCTGCTTCTGTTTGGGACTCTAAGCCAAAACTTAACATAGACTTTATTCTGTGACTTTTGCTTCTGAGACTGATGTGCTTCTGCAATAAGTAACTTTATAGTAACTATTAGCTACTTGGCTTTTTGAAAAACATAACCCGACAGTTGGGTACCTAAGAGCATACAGAGGTCAAAACCTCACACCCTACACCTGGCTGCAAACCTCTGCTGACCCAGAAGGGTGTTTGAACAGCTAAACCCCACCTAAATCTCTGACCCTCTACAGATAGGCTCCTCTAATATGACTGCAACCCCTTTTGATGGGGTCTTTCATACATGAAATAGGCAGGTTTTATAAAGAAGTTCAGTGTTGTCCCTGTAGAACACAAGGGTATTTTATCTGAGCCAAACATTGTGTTTGAAAATGTGATGTCATCTACAGTTATTTTCTTTTATATATAAATATGAAAAATGTGTATACCTACCATGTACACAGTATGCGTATATTTTTGCACATGCATACATTGTATATTTTCAATTACATGTACACTGACAGATACAAACACACACACACAATTGTATGAAATTATGGTCTATCAGATTTAAATCTTTGCCTGGCATGGGTGGAATACCTTTTTTATTCTACTCCAGCTTTTCTTGTATGATTTCTGTGTCAACTACTACCTATTCTGATGCAATGTTCAAAAAACCTAGGTTACAAACTCATCTCAAAAAATTTCTCTTACCTTATAGAACTTGAGAAATCAAGGAGTAAGCCAGATGTTGCATTTTAATAGTGTTATTCACACATAAATGATAAAAAGTGTATTTTCAGTTTAATAGATGTGTTAATAAATTAAATGTTCTACAGCTGACTCAGTGGCATGTTGCAACACTTAGGAGTGAAACAGCAACTCTGCAAAAATGAGTGCCTACTTATTTAGGATAACTTGAAGGATAATTGCAAAATATATTACTCAAAACAATTTTTTTTCATTTGTAGTTGGTATTTTAAAATAAAATTTAAGATATACCTGCAGGAGGAAATGGCTAGCTTTGTGTAATTGCAATAAAAATGTCATTCTTGGGATTAATTATGTGTATAAAATTGTTTGGATCTTCATCAAATATGTGTGCATAGTGTGTCATTGTGAACATTGGCAGTATTATCTTAAAAGAAAAATATGTAGCCAAATTGTACTGGAAAATGAGATTTTTTTTACCAGCAGCCTTAAAAGAGAATTTGTTATAATTTTTTGCTAAATTTCATCTATTTTCTTCATGTTGATCAGAAAGTTTTGGGGCCCTGCTTCCTTCTGCTAAATTCAAAGTGCATACATAACTAAGGGAAAGCAAAACCTGATATATGTGATTTTAGCCACTTGCAAATACAGGAGTTTTAGCCCATTCTGTACTCACATGCATGCTGATGTGGGTACCTCTTTCTTATTACCTGTGAAGACACACACAGGCCATCCCTGTAGAGTTTATCCTCCCACCACAGTCAAATTGATGTGAAAGGTCTTGCCAGTGGGTTATTTAAATCCTGATATTCTGTTCTGGCTTGTCAAGAATGCAGGGTATAAATCTCTTGGCACTTATCTTTCTACACTGCCCAGTAACATTTTCTACTGCTTCTGTCTGTCCTCATGACATTTCCTGAAGAGCTTAAACTGAAAGTGCTAATTATTAATTTAGGGCTAGATTCTGGCTCCTACAGCCAGAGGCATGCTGCAGGGAATGCAAAGGGACTCCAAATTGTTATATGCACGTTTCCTACCACTGAGATCCCCGCACATCCACTCCTTGACTCACATTAGGAAACCCTCATGATTCTTTTTAATCAAACCTTTACACACCAGTTGTTATTTAAGATTGCAAATAAAAACTCAGATTGTTAAAGTTTGAAATTATTTTTTTTCCAAACATGTAAGTACATTTGCTCAGTTTGAACAATAGATTGGATTAATCACTGGTTTTTTCACGTCACAGGGGGGATTTAGCTCTAGGAAAGAAATATTTCATCATCCTGACGCCCAGTAAAGCTCAGTGTTATTATGTCAGTATAACAGGTTAACTGAGGCATAAAGGTGAAGTGACTTGCCTAAGGTCATACGATAGATCAGTGGCAGAATTGTAAATCATAGAATCACGTACAGAGTCATTTAATTCCCTGAAAAATGCCTTGTTCCATAAGATTTTCTTACTCCCTCTTGTCAAGAATAAATAGTTTAGGCTTTCTTTGGCAAGCAGAAAGCCCTCTACTCTTTCACTTAATGGATTCCCAAGATAAAGTGTATTCACTGACCTGGCTCTAACAGAAAAAACTCTCAGGCCAAAAAGAAAGAGACTGTTTTGTTAAAAACAGTCCTTGAATTTCCTGTAACTTCACCATGGATTGACTTACATATTTTTACAAATCTACTTATTTGTTAGGTAATCAGTTCTTATTTCTCTTGTCACCAAGTCTCTTCATCCAGCAGTGTCCCTTCCTACTTCTCTGCTGTATGAATTACTCTCTTAATTGACAATTTTTTCCTATAATAGACTCTTATCTTCATTTACAGCCACATTCTTAATGCATGCTATGGTAAATCAGAGGTT
The DNA here is from genome assembly GCA_013397375.1 of Toxostoma redivivum. NCBI lineage: Eukaryota > Metazoa > Chordata > Aves > Passeriformes > Mimidae > Toxostoma > Toxostoma redivivum. The sequence goes on along the minus strand of VXBI01002862.1, from coordinate 805,495 downwards.
CTGGTTAGTCACAGCTTATGACTTGTGATGGAATAATCCCTCTAAATGCATAAAAAAAGCCCTCTGGCTTTCACCATCTCCCCCTTTAAGTCTTTCTCAAGTTCTTCCTCTGAAAACATGTCGGCTCAAGAATTGTTTGAGAGAGTGAAGATGAAGTAAGGAATCTACTGCTGAATGCTGTTAATTTTATAATACCTCAAATGCCAAATGTTTATAGTTTTATTTATTTCACTGTATTCTCTCTTGTCTCTGCCTTATGAACAAGCCAGGCATCTGCATTGGACTCACTCCTTTCTTTTTCAATTAGCTCAAAAGTTGATGCCATAAAATGGACCAATATGCGAACATGTCAGCTTTCAACAAAAATGGTTCATATTGGTAGCCAGAAGAAAGACCCAGGAGTCTTTGGTGTATAGTTATTGCCACGAATTAATGACATCTTGATGGTGTAGAGCTTTAATTTTCTCACTAGGAAAGAAAGGGGTATAAACAAAGTCTTGAGGAGGTCAAGCAAATATAAAGTAGGTATCAGAGATGTTCACCATTCTCTCTGTTGCTCTGTCCACATTCAAGGCCAGAGGCTGATGGGTCAAGGGCACCTGACAATGCCAGGCTCCACCAGAGCAGTTTTAATGAAGAGGCCCAGGTTATTTGAATGGTAAGTGTGTGTCTGGGTCAGAGGGGTTAGTGGATACTAGGGAGGAGCTAGAAGAAAGGTTTGACTACCTCTTCCCTTTGCCAAACTTCCAGTTTGATTTAGAATATGGGGATAATTTAATTTGCTTTGTAGTTTCTGACTGCTACAGAAGGAACTTTGAGTGAAACATTCTGGATTTTTCTTTGTCAGGAAAATCTGACATTTGATTTTCACCCCTGCTGTATTATCAGGCACATATTTATCTCTTCAGGATTAGTCTAATGTAATGATTTATCTTAGACAACTTGGAAAATGAAAGCACTGCAGAATGGTGATACATAGAACTTACACTGATGGCAGCAAAACAAACTGTTCGTATTTAGTGGTGTTGACCTGAATTTATGTATTCCTTAGTATTTTGAAACCTGCTTCAGGGACCACATCTCTCCTCCTGAGATAAAGCCACAGTTATGGACATTAGAACTGCTCAAACTATCATTCTTCCAGTATGAATATAAATGGGCATTTTCAACAATAATTTTTATAGTAAATTATTGACTATGGAAATTTGCCAAGACAGGTCAATCACAGAATACATTTCTTCATGCATTGGTAAAAAAAAAAAAAGGACACTTACGGAAAAGAGCCAATTATTCTTTTCTTCATGTGTGACTTGTAGGGTTGTAGGGGGAGAGAGAGAGACAGAGAAAGGGAATGCTGGCAAAAAACAGGAAGTATTTTTCAGGTGCTTAGAACATCACAGAAATAACAAATTGAGGAAATTACTCATGTTAGTAAGCTTGGCACCACATGCTTAACTGTTCTTAAAGTTGTTTATTCTCAAGCAGACAAAGAATAAAGTTTATATTGCTTCTCTTGATAATATTACAAAGGCGGGCTTTGTTCCATTCTTGCAGCCAGAGCCTTACACAATTATTACCAATGAAGCCCTAATGAAACTGTAATCCTTTATTCTGTGTGGATTTATTTGTATTAAAAGCTGCTGGTTATGGAAGAAATTAAGAAATGTCTGTGCCAGCTGAATAGGTTTGCACGAAAATACACCTTGCAGCAGACAAAGGGAAAAAATTTGGATGACTCCCCAAGAATCCGAGGAGTGGCTGAAACAGATTAGATGCCGTCATTGAGAAATTGCTCTAGGTTTAGATACAGTCAACAGCAAACTTTACAAGGCCCATGTAAAAAACTGTGCTGCTGTACATGTGCACCCATTATTTGTCATCTTGAAAGAAGCTTAAATTTTCCTGAGCTACACCAACAGAGACAGGGATTCAGAGCTCAACAAATACATATTTTAATGTTTATGAGGATCTTGAGTCCCAATTTTTTTCCTAGTGCTTAATATTTATCCATGCTGTTTAATTACTGAGGGGTTTCCCATTAAAGGAGGAAAACCCTTTTGGATCATTTTTGTTTAGACTTCAGCACTTTTAGAATAATTTGCAAAGCTAGGAGTCTATGGAGAGGAGTTCTCTGATGTGATATATTCAATTCCACCATCATTTAAAAAAATAAACATTGACCAGATTACTATTTAATCTTACACAGGGTGTACAGAATGGAGATACCTGGGTTTTTAGGAGCTATGGTGAGTCAAAAATACATTTTGACAAGACTAAATTTTTTGAAAATTCAGGCTGAATTAGAAAAATGTAACATCTGTAAAAAATTATGAAAAACCAGTTTGAATTTCTACTTTTCTGTAGCTTCTCACAAATCACTGAATATTTTAAACTGACTAGATTCTCTACCCCACCATGAAGGGAAATATTTATTTTTTACAAGAAAACTTAATAAATTAAAATTTTTGTTGACTTAAGATAGGTGTTTTATTTTTATTTAGCAATTTAACTACCAAAGGAAAGATAATAACTTATTCTCATGACTTTAAAACCTCTAAGTTTTGCACTGCTCTCCAATGTTCTGTAAAATAGTCCTTTGCTTCATGTGAGATACCAGGTATCATAATAAGCAAATAAAAAATTAATGCTCAGAATTCATGCATAATGATAAAGTTATCCAGATAGGAAATGGAGACAAGCCCCTATTTGTATCAGAACTTCAGCTTCTCATGCAGAGGGACTGACAAGTTGTTATGTCTGAAATCCCAGATGGTTTCTCTGGAGCTATGACTTGCACTAATCTTTAACAAGAGAAGAGCAGAAAAACCCCTTTAAATTTGCAGGGTTTTTTAAATTCCCAGTGGAATTACTGTAATAGAAATAGCAACAATAATAAATTAGATTCTCTTAGTGCCATGTTGGGCATTGACTGAACGTATCCTCTAGAGACACGGTGTGGTATTCGCATCATGTTGTAGTCAGAAATATGCTGGTACGTTTTCTTTAGAAAGCGAGCTCTTTTCTACATACCTATGTGTGTAATTAATATATTTTCCTCAAAAATCTTCTCAGATTAATCTGTGGTAAGGCCTAACTTGCAAAGGCCTTCTTGTTAAAGACTCATTACCGGTATATCTGGAACCCTCTCCCCAGTCTCCTTTTACCATGACATTTCTATTCACTACGTGAGAATTCTAGCTTTCTTCCAAGCCAGAGCTTTACATGTGTCAGAGCCACGGGAGGGTAAACCTCACCCTCTACCAGTCTTCCTTCCTCAGCTCCAGCTTTGCCTTTTCTTTGTTCTTGTTATGATGTCTTTGTAACTCACTCTTCTAAATGGCATGAAAGTTAAATTAGGAAGTATCCCACATTGTGCTACTCTAAAGACGCAGAGATGGTGTTGCTGTATTTAGCAACAATTTAGTTTAGCAGGTTTTTCTTAACTTTCAGTTCCTTGTACTTTCCTAGGAGTCGTGCAGGAAGAGGAGCTGTGGTCTTCACACATGTCCAAGCTGGGTGGCGCTTGCTCCTTATTATGGTTGCCATTTAAAAAATTTTACCTTGTGGTTTCTATTGCAGAGAAAAACCATTCCAATAGGATTAGTGAAGGATTTTTCTGGGATAGGATGAGGAGAAGAATAAACTGTTTTCCTTATCCTACAAAGAATAGATCAGCTGCAGTGAAGAAAGAGTCTGGAATTTCCAAAAGTAAGGTAGAGTAGGGTGTTGTCCTTTTCTGTGCCTTGAAGCTCCAGAGCAATTTTATCTTGTCAAAGCATGATAATCTCAGTTGTGCCTACACAGCATGACTGAGCCCTGATGTTCAAAGTTGCTCTAAGCGGGGAATCTGTCCTTGTTTGATATGTTAAATGTTGTGCCCGTTGTATTCTTCTATAAATAATTGACTGAGTTTTAAAAAGGAAATACTTTGCAAACTAGTGGGGATAGAAAATATAGGAAAATACTAGCAAGAGCCAAGGAGGAATTTAGAGTGGGTCTGCAAGGCTAAGATTTATGAAATGCAGTTAATAATACTACATCTTGGACAAACATGTTGTTGATTGACTGGCCTCCCTGGATCTGAGTTGGGGGCTACGGAGAGTACCTTTCTGCAGTCAATGTGAAAAATAAAGCATGTCAAATAATTATAGTAAGGATGCAAAGAGCTGGGGATGCAATGTAAAGTTTCATATTAAATCAAAGTCAAAAGTGCCTCTTGGCCTGGCCTGTTAATGCTTTCTGCAACCGTAAAATTTGGCCGCACTTGTGCAATACAATACTTGTGAGAAAACACTATGATTATTACCATGCTCTCTGAAGACAAATCCTAAAGCTGAACAACCAAGGTATGTAAAGCAATGGCAATTTATTTTCCTAACCATAGAGAAACACAAAAGAACAGAAAAAAACCCCACACTCCCAGCCTCCTATGATTAAGAAAACAAGAGAGATGTGTTTATGTAAATGGTGGAGAAATTCTAAATGTTTCACCTGGCATATGTCCCAAAGAGGAAGGGCCAGAGACCATTTCTCCTTGTCTGGTTCTTGGCAGGAAGTTCGCTGGCTTTCGTTTTGCCCCATGGAGATTATATTTCTTCATTTTAGGGGAGGCCACAGGGCAACCCTGCTGATAAAAGAAACAAATGTCAATCTCATCCTCTTGACGTAGACTACAAGATGTACACAAGTTAGAAGCCAGAGTAATGAATTCAAGGTCCCCAGCGTCCCTCTGACCTTTCTATCCCCCTTCTCTGGCTTCTCCTACAGTTCAGACAGGTAGAGTCCAAGTTTTCACTCCTCCCTCATCCACTTTTGTAAAACACAAAAACATTGTCCAGAATAGTGTGGGATTGTTTCCTCCTAAAGCCAATGCTTAAATATATAGAAAGGTTGCCTGCATCTAATCTTTTTCTGCATTTTCTAATCCTTTGCTTGCACACAGAAAGGCATACATAATGCTTTTTGGATCATAGAGTGATCCTGAAGGATACAGATTTTCAGGAAGAACTTGGTTTCAGACAGAGACAGCCTACTGCTGTACTCCCTCCATCTTCTATTCTCTGTTTTGCCTGCTATGACTGTGTTACTGTCTCAGTAAATCTAGGCAGCTGATGTAACCATAAAAGGAAACTGTTGTTTTTATTTTTTTTCCTGATAAAATTGATTAAATTAAAGTCTATGCTTTTCTGAATGATTTGAAGTTATGGAAGTCTTAGAGATCTTGTTGCTGGCATGATTGCTGTCTAAAGATTGTTCCTCTTAACTGATTGGTTTTTGCCTTAAATGTGCGGTAACTTTGAAGGCATAAATACTTGCCTGTTGTCTTGCAGACACATCCCTTTCAAGTCCAGAAGTGCTTGTCAGCCTCCCAGGAATACATTGTAATATACCTTTTCTTTCTATGCATGTTTCAACAACATATGGTCTGATTAAAACATGTGGAATTATGTCATAGTGGTTGTGAAGGGGCATGTGAACCTCCTGTGAAGTACGGTATTATTAAATGCAGCGTGTCAAAATAAGGCAATTGTGTATAGCTAGTTGGTGGTGGTATGAAAACTGAAAGATGCAACTGCTGGTTTACTCTGCATCTCTAATTAATATTTGCTGATGTGAACTCCCTTTCCAGATCTACCAAGAATTTGATATGAAAGTTGCTGCAATGAGCTGTTAATGACAGGCTCAGCAGAACAGTATAAATTGAAACATATACTGAAGTAATTGGTTCATCAGCATTTTTGTTTCATATAATTATAGATAAAGACTGATTAAGAAAGGAATGAGCTTTAAGTTATTCACATACACTATGTACAGAGACCAATATTTATTCTTTTTTGTGTGTATAGTGGGTTGCCTAACTGTCTACAGACACAAACAACCATACTTTAGTTTATCTTATAAGAAGAGAAAGGGACTTTGAGGAAAAAAATATTGAGAGGATGTTGTACCTGGTCACATCCAGGGATTGGTGATTAATGGCTCAATGTTCAGGTAAACAAAAAAGATGAGTGGCGTCCTTTGGGGGTTTGTGTTGGGAGCATTACTGTTTACTATGTTCATCAATGACACAGACAGTGGGATCGAATGTGCCCTCAGCAAGTTTGCAGATGCCAAGCTGAGTGGTGTGGCTAACTCACTGGAGGGATGCAATGCCATCCAGAGGGACCTGGGCAAGACCAAGAAGTGGGCACACATGTACTTGAGGTTCAACAAGGCCAAGTGCAAGGCCCTGAACATGGGTCAAGCAACCTCCAGTGTGAGTATAAGCTGTGGGATAAAGCGACTGAGAGCAGCCCTGCAGAGAAGGACTTGTGGAGACTTGTAAATGAAAAACTGGACTTGGGCTGGCAATGTACATTTTCACCTCAGAAAACCAACTGAGTGCACCAACTGAATGTATGCTGAATGCACCAAAAGAAGTGTGGTCATCAGGCTGAGGGAGGTGATGTTCCCCTCCTTCTTCCCTCTGCTTAGTTACTGGAGTACTGCATCCAGCTCTGGAGTCCTCAGTCTAAGAAAGACATGGACCTTTAGGAGCAAGTCTGGAAGAGGACCATGAGATGATCAGAGAGTGGGGCTGTCCATCCTCGAGCAGAGTTTGTTCTGGGGAGACCTTATAACATCCTAAAGTACCTAAAGGGGATTTATAAGAAATGAGGACAGACTTTTTAGCACAGTCTGTAGTGATAGGACAAGTTATACTGGTTTACAAATAAAGGAAGGTAGATACAGGCTAAATAAAATAAGGAAACTTTTTATTAATGAGGGTAGTGAAACATTGGAACAGGTTGTCCAGAGAGCTGCTAGAGGCTCCTTTCTTGAAAACATCCAAGATCAGGTTGGACAGGGCTTTGAGCAACATGATCTTTTGAAGATGCCTCTGCTCATTGCAGGGGGATTGGAGAAATGGTGTTTATAAGTCCATTCCAACCCAAACTATTCTACAATTCTACCTCAAAAAGGTATTCCTGACTGAGTCACTGCATGTTTACTTTTGCTGCTAAAGTGGCCTTATTAGGAAAGATCTCTAAAGTGAAATAGAGAGTGCAAAAGATCCATGTCCTGACCATGAATTTCATTAATATTGATTTTAAACCTGTTTTAATCTGAATTTGTGAACTAAATTTCCTTTAGGTGTGATTAGCTGTGATTTGTGGAACATACCTTCTCCTTTAGTTTTATCTTCAAGGAACTCAGATTGCTCTCGCTGTTAGGAGATCTCATTGAAATTAACCCATTTGGATAATTTTCAACCACTTGCTTCACTACCACTTTATTCATCTGAACTAATAAAATTATTGGACACACCTATGAAGAAATGTATGTAATATAATATAGCAATGTATACACATATGTATATAACATCTATGTATGTGTTGCCTATGTGGCAATACAGAGTGCTTTCATATTAAATATTTATCATGTGCCTGACCTTGATTTTACATTCTAATGAGCTGTGTGGCCCACAGTGTTTGCATTAGGACACTGCTTTCGACTTGCTGTCTTTTTGCTGAGACTGAATCTTTGTGGAGGACCTGTACAACCACTGCACCAGCAGAGAAGAATGATATCTGACAGATATATTTCAAACAAAGGCTGAAAGATAACTTACCCAAACAGACACCCATTTCTTCTGTCAGGCAGCAATTAGCATTGCATCCTCTTAACAACCGGCTGTTTGCAATTTTTGTATGGTTCACTGTTGTGCTCCTGGTGGGAGAGAGATCAGGCTTCCCTGGGGGGAACAGGTTGCCTTCTGACAACTGGCTTTCCAGGGGTGTTCAGGGAGAGTTAGAAGAGGCACTAGAACAAAACAAAAAAGATTAAGTCAATTACCAAAAGTGGAGACTGTGCATGTAACCAAAATACAGAACAAATGTACCAAGAAAATTGAAGCTTCCTTGAGACTTCACTCTCCATTCCAAACTTTTGTCAGCATTAACCAGAAAAAGTTGGGAAAAGTTTAGTAACTAAAAGGAAAAGCATTCAAAATTTAGATTCTGTTGGAAACCACTACCTTAGTTTTGATATTTGACAAATATCCTTAGCTTACTTCTGCTACTACTAGTCTATCTATTAATTTATAATTATATCAAACTTTGCAACTGTCCAGCAGATGTTTATGATACAGACTGTATGATACTAGACATCATATGCATATCCAGATCTTTTTCTCCTACAGAGTTTCCCTCTAAGTAGTCTGGAAAATGCACTCCCCAAATGCTAACTCTGTAATGGACACAGAAGTTAAACCTCCAGTGTCAGTAAATAATTCAATAACTCACTAAACTTTTGAAGCTATGCCATATCCCAAACATATTGTGAATTCTTACTATGGAAATATTTAATATAGTAGATTTAGTTAACTATTACAGGAAGCTGTGGGGAAGTTTTGTGACCTGCTAAATAAAATTACTTTTTTCTTATTAACTATGTGCAGTTATCATTTGGAAAAAACTTGGGGGAGTCTAAAATACAAAGCTGGATTTGAGAGAGTTTATATTAACCATGATGAGAGAACTGCAGTTGCTGATCATTGCTGTTTTAATGGATGATGATCGGCAATTTGGGAATCATCTGTCTGATGAAACAGAAAGGGAGAAAAGCCCATGGACCTATGTCTACTATATGATTACCTTCAAAAGGGTCAGCTGAAAACAAAACTTTCAGATAAGTTGCATTTAATTAAGGTTCAAATTTTTTTGGTGAGGATGGACATGATATTTTCAAAAATACTGCAGAATATTATCAAAGGACAGGTCTTGTATCTAAACACTAAACACTTATCCAAATATGCTTTAATTTCTGCTTTACATTTTTTTCAGGTGTGAGACAGTTTGTATTTCAAGTCTTAGTTTAACACCAATTTTCTTAACTAACTGAAAATTATTTCTGTTAAACTACATCTACAAGAACACTGTTGCCTTCACAGAGACTTGTGCTTCAAAATTACAACACTTAGGATAAAATGCACTCCTCCCATCATATATCTTGATTAACAAAGCAATTTATTTTAAGTTTGTCCCCAAAGACTGAAGCAATAGGATTTATGTCCTTAAGTGAAGATGAGCAGTGTTAAGTGGGGACCGCCCCTTTGTGGGTGTTTGTACAAGGCCTGTTCTAGGGATAGTTTGGTTACCATAAAAAATAGATGCCCTTTAGATTTCTTTCTAATGCCTCTTTCACAACTTTTGCAGCACCTTTGCATCACTGTGCTTAGATGTTGATGATGATCCATTATTGCACACATCCCATTAATTACCCCAACTCCAGTTAACTTGGTCAACTATTTGGTGACAACACCAAGATTATGTTTGTAGTCATAATATGGAATCAAGCCACTGAAATGCAGCAGTCTTTATTACAGACTCTGTTTAAGAAACATCTCATTAGTACATTAATGCTAATTAGCAGGAGTGAAATAGAGAGTCTAAATCATAAGTACTGAGTTAAGGGGCTGTCAATGGTTTATCTGATTACATGTCAGGAAAGATAGGATTCACTAAGTGTTGCTTCTGTATATCAAAAGTTTCCTGTAGCCAAAAGACTTAGAGAAAAATTCAAAATTAACTAGAAGACAATAACAGAAGGTTAGTTTTTTCTTATTTTTCCATTGGGAAAATTATACTAATTATTGTATAGAAGTCAAAAGCTCTTGAACCAGTAGTAAATCTTAAAATCAATAGAAATATGGGAAGAATACAGTGGAAAAATCAGAAAAAAAATCATTATTGTTTTTACTATGAAGAGATAAGTAGCCTGGCTTTAGCAGCTTCAACAACTCTAGTATATAGAACATAACTAGCAAAGAACAAATAGGGCAAATCAGCCCTTTTCTAACATATATGGAATATCAATCTTACTCCTCTGATTGCCATTCTGAAGAGTAACGTATTTCTTCAAGTTAAGAAGAAAAACATAACAATTGGTGTAATAGATCTACACAAAACACAATATGCACTTTTTCACAGGACTCAGGAACAAATTATAGAACCTGTGATGAGCCAAGAAATGACCTTGAGTAATCAAGGACCTTGTGTCAATATTAATTGAAGGAGTACAGTTAAATGAGAATGAAAAAGACAATTGTTTTCACACAGACATAGTCCAAAGTATCCAGATAAAGCTTTTCTGGCATCCTCAGTTAATTGCATTTTGTGATGTTAGTATTTTAGTTTTCAGAATTCCTTTTGTGGTCTAAATCATTGACAGGCCTTGGGAAAAGCTAAATGGGACACAAGAACTTTTGGACAGATATTACATAGTATCATTATGTCCCAGTCAATCCAAAGATCATTTCTTTTTCCAACTGCAGTCTTCCTTTGTAAAATCAAACATCTCACCTTGACTCCTGCCTTAGATTCCCTCCACTGGAGCTGGAGGCCCTGTTGCCTTACTAGGCAATTAAAGGCATTAGATTGAAAACACTGAATGCTATAGCAAGGAAGAGTTAAGACACAGACAGTAAAGCACAGCAGCAAGCTATTTTGTGCTGGAATGAAGTAAATTAAATTAATAGCTGCTACTACAAGAGTAAATACTTCCCTTGCCTGCTAAGGAAAGACACGTCCTTTTGTTGTTGGAGATTGTGACCTACTGGTCACAAAGGGATCAGGGATGTATGTGGGGCCCATGGAACAGGAAGGGTGAGCAGAATACATATTCTGTGCAAAATACTTTCATCATAGAGGAAGCCTGAGAGTACCTCATCACTAAAAGCAGTATTGCCTCATGGTTAGAACTTCCCCACATTGGCCAGCAACAAATATTTGGCTCCTGTTGTGGTAGGCATCTGTATCTTGGTCTCTACTGTAGAGTACAGATCAAGAGTCTGTGCTCTAATGGCTGAGCTACTGGGCAGGGGAATTAGGGAGGAGGGAATCGTTTTACATTGCTGATTGGGAAAATGAACTTAAAACTTCGTCCTCAGTGATCCTGGTTGGTATAAGTTTGGCACAAGATTTGACAGGTACCCAGAGTCCAAGAGCATTACATTTAGTGGTGAACACATTCAGAAATGTTATTTATAATGTTAAGTAGGTCTTATGTAATGTCATATATAATGACATAGATATAGATTTATATCTACAGCTATAGAAACCAAAATAAGGAAATACAAAGTTAGTCAAACACACCTGCTCAAAGAGTTTGACAAATTTAGATAAGCATAGTGGAAATAATCAAAACAATTTATGTGTATGTCAGCTCACGGCTGCACTTGAAACAGTGTATAAGACAATTGAACTGTGACAATACCTCTTTTTCTCTGCAGAGTTTGTTTCAAATCAATCACATTTAACCAGTGAAGAGGTATTAGTATGAACAGATGGAAATGCATGATTAATAACTAGCAAAAAACCTTGAAACAGGAAAATGATTATTCTTCTAGTGAAGAAATGAGAACTAACAATGGTCAAGCTACTTTTATAGCCAGACATGGTGGATTATATTACAATAATATTAACATGAAAAAGACAGAAAAATTCTTCATTTCTCTTGCTTTCTTTACCAGAGAGAAAATTAATTATTTTCACAAACTAGCAAAGGAAATAGTGGACCCTTCATATTTTCATGGTAGAAATGGTTGAAAGAAAAACAAAAAAATTAATCTGGATCCTTCCCTCATGTTGCTTTTATTCAAAGAGAGAGAACTGGGTCTAGGAAAGGATAATGTGTTACATCAGTCTTGAATTCCATAATAAGCTAGAACTTCTCACTCTTTAATGAAATGGGAGAAAACTTGAAAAAATTGGGAATGTTTGACACAAGCTTATTCCTGCAGTTCCTATATGAGATAATTCTTTTATATCCAGTGTTCTGAGAAAAAATACTCTTGTCTAATTGCTTTTAGAGCTTTTACTCTAGTTTCTGCTTCAGATTCTCTCATGCAAAATTGAAGATAACCTCAGTGGCACATTGTGAGCAAGTGTGCTGACCACTAAGCTAGAGAAATAAAATAAGAGAATTCACATTCCCAGTTTTTATGAGGAGCATTGATCAGCCATACTAACTCTTGGTGAATCTAGGTGAGGTTGAAATCCTTTCAACTATAGACAATTACAATTCAGAATATTACCCTTATAAAAATAATTAATCTAATATGATTATTGGTTTTAAAATCAACTTCTGTGAATCACATTTTTAGGGCAAATCTCCATGGCCGGTGAGTTACACAGAAGCTCCTTTCTCACATCCCAATTTGATCAGACATTTTCTAGCTCTAGTAAAGGATGTGAACAATCAGAAAGGCAGAAATGAGAGGCACAGATGGCATGTTGTCCCTCCTCAGAGTTGAAGGAGGCTGGCTTTTTTCTATCTGTATTTACATATTCATCTGCTTAACTATCTAAAGTCCTCATCCATCCCATATGGAAAACTTGTGATTATTTGGCAAATTCTATTCTATTTCTACCATGGTGGTAGAACTTCTGAAAGTTAAATCTTAAATTGTTGCAATTCTTTTTCAGAGGTAGGGTTAGCACAGTTTCCTCTCAAAGCAGGATTCTGATGAGCAGCTGTGTTTGAGGTCATAGGTGAATGCTCTTCACAAAACAATAATGGAAAGATGTCTGCTACCTCATTAAAAATTAGGTGTACAGCACAGGCTGGAATTGGTTCAGTAAAATTCCAGCCTAGTGTATGTCAGAAAAGAAGAAAGGACAGATCTCAGCAGGATTTCTGTAACTGAAGATGACTTAATTAAATTATTTTTTTCATAACTTCTAAGTGATCAACTAAGCTTGCTAAAAGAAACTGATCACCAGCAGAAAGCCTATTGTCAAAATTTCTACAGAAAATGTAGGTGAACTTCTTAACAATTATGGATTCATGCATAAATAAGTCTCCTTGCAAAGACCCAAATTTGGTTTCAAGGGAGGCGTGTGCAAACACAGGGTTTCCAGATGGACATTGGAAAGATCATTTCTAGGTGGAGCACAGAAGGGAAAGTGAACAGGTTTGTTTTTATAACTCTGATCAGGATTCACCTGGAGCACTATGACTACTTGTCATCCTGGATTCCAGAGTGAACTTACAAATTTGTTCCACACATATGTTTTGTTTCCTGGGATGTCCAGGCTAACCAGTGTTTTCAAAAGTCTCTCTGCTTTAAATCCTTTTTTTCTGAATTTAGGATCTCAGGAAAGGAAAGTGGTCATGATAGGATAGAATACAGTTTGCTATTCTGTGGTATTTTTTAAAGAAAGAACATAATTTTATAGCATCGTTCTTGGACACATTGCTCCTCCAAAGGCCATCCAGAAAAAGCAAAAAATGCTTAGTCTTGTAAAACATTGATCAGTCTTTCCTCTGTGAAGTAGATGAAGGTGTTTGAAAAAGGACTGCCTGTAATGTCCACTCCTGAATATGTGCATTCTCTATCCTGATTTCAGAGTTGGACTGAAGAGCATTGGTCACTTCTTGAGTAAAAGGCTTCTAAGAACTGAAATTTGTCAGAGCACAGAAAAGACCAGTTAGAATTCTCAAGCTTGCCAAGTAAAAAGACTGTTTTTGCTTGCCATCCTTTTCTGGCTTTGAATATGTATTCCTTCTTAATGTTGATTTGTTCTAGCAAAAAGTGCTTCTTGCCTGAAAGCAATCCTTTCTCTGTTTTTAGGGTTACAAGAGNAAATAAAAGAAAGTAGCAAACAGCTGAACAGACCAGTACACAGAAGTTTCCAGATCTGTTTTGCAATAGAGAACCCAAGGGGTTTTTTGACAGGGTCTAAATTTGGCAAAATCAGCTTTCCCATCCCTCCCTAACTTTATTTTTCTGGCCTCTAACTATTTTTACTCCAAGTTTCTCTCTGTCTCTTTGGATGTCGAGAAAAGATCTATGGATGGATGGGAGTCTGGGAATAGGGTAAGAAAAGTAAAACTTCCTGGAAAAATTTAATGCTGATATTCTGAAAGCAAAGCCAAGAATCTAACACTGTACATTAATATATATCAGCATAAATATATGGGGACTATATAATCCACTAATTAATGTTAGTTAATAGGTCTAATATATTGTCTAATTCACATACAAAACAAGAGCCTACCTGTCTTCTGTTATCTTAAAGAAACACTGACAGTCTAAATGTCTTCATTAAGATGTAAAAGTTAAGTTAGAAAGGGTCAGTAGTCCCCCTTTCCACTACATTTGTGCTTTGGAGATGTGTTTTTACTTGGCACTATGGTTTCCTACAGCACTGCAACATGCAACTCACATGCAATAACTTGATTTATTTAAAAAGGTTTTTATTTTTTTAAAAAGAATATTGTTATTAGCATTTACATTTGAAAAACCAACCAAGTCTCATGAGATAATAAAATAAGATGATGAAAATCAGAGTTGATGGCCACTTGCATATTTTCTTGTCCAGGTAGACTATACTTTGACTTGATTGAATATAAAATTCACAGGAAAATCTGCAAGGCCTTAAGCTGCTCAATGTGATTCTAAATGCAAATTAAAACCTTCTTTGTGTATTATGTTATTATTTTATTGAAGGGATAGATTCTACATTCATAAAAAAAGAGAGTGGCTTTCAGATGAAGTTGGAGAAGTACTTTGTCTCTTCTTAAAAATATAATGATGCTATATTTTTCATGTTATTTCTACCAATGTTTGGAAACATGTATTAGAAGTATGTGTATTTATTGCGTGATTTTGATTTATTATGTGACAGTTTTTAGAGTTCAAAAGAAATGTTATCAACAAATTTTACCTTCATACACATTTTAAAAGAGTTTCAACTTGTGATATAGATTTATTTTAGAAACCATGTTGATGTTATGACATCTTTAAAAAAAATCTTAATTTTTTTCACTGAAAGATATACAGGAAATCCATCACTACTCGATATCTCTGTAGGATTCTTGCTTGACTGGAGTCAAGTCTCCAGCTGCTGTGAGATTTAATAACACCCTGGTTATGATATCATCCAATAGGAAAACCTTCTGGACAGCTGGAACAATTTTTACACTAATGCTGTAATTAGATACATAGAATTTTCTTGGTACAGAAAATTACTTAAGGCTCAAACAAAATACAATGTACCACTTACTAGCCAAAGGTCAAAGAACTTGTTTCCAAGTCTACCAGCCTGTTCTTTAGAAGAATTGTCTGGGAAACACTGGTCCTTTAGTCAAACCTTAGTTTGACTGAATAGCGTTTATGGAAAGACAAAAATACAGTTTCCAACTGAAATTATTTTTCCTATTGTGTCACCATATTTATACCTTAAGCCATTAGGTGTTTTTCTCCTAGATGTAGATGATTGCTTTAGTTCGGATCATTCTCAGAGTGATCCAGTACTTTAATATATTTTCTTCTTTTTCTGAAAGCAAATACAGACATTTTACTGCTTGTGACCAGAAAGACTGAAGGCATATCTGCATATCTGGGCTGATTATACCCATGTGATTTGCAAACCTGATCAGTCCAAAAACTCCACAGCAACTGAGAACTAGATGAGGCCCCTGCAAGTAGGTCATGCTTCTCAAAGATTGCCATTTAGACAATTTAGTTGATTCATTGTTGAAGTACTGATAATTCCTCAAATATCTTTGATTGTTGATTCAGACTGATGGAAAGTGCTATTTGGAATGTGAATTCTTTTAAGACCAAAAGTTTTGCATAGCATTATTATTGACAAAGCTGAATTTGGCCCACAGATAAAAGATTAAATGAGAAGTCCTTGAGTGATTTGAAAAACTGAAAGCTGTAAAATTTTTCAAAACTGTTAAGTTTTTTAGGAAATAAATCTATAACTATTTGATAAAAATGGGATCTAAATTTGTTCCTTTAAATTTGGAAGAACAGAGATGGCTATGATAGTCTGAATTTTTAACTGCTATGCTAATCAGAAAGGAAACTATTAAAAGTTTTTAATGAACTACAGTACTATATTTACTTAGTCAATAGCTACTAGAATGAATGTGAAATGAGTTAAAGTGATTAGGCTGGGATTCAGTAATACATGGGAAATACTTAAGATTCAGTCAAGAAGGCTGCTATCAAAATTAATCCAAGTAAAATAAATACCCATCCCCATAAGTGGCAGAAAACTTAGTATAACAGTGAAGAAAAATATGAGTGAAAAAGATTACAGGGGGCCTTGAATCATCTAGGTGGTTTTTTGTACAAGGTGGTGTACTCAGGCTGAGGGATGGTTGACAAAAATCTAGCAGTATTTTAAAACTGACCTTTGATTCTCTCCACCCAGAGAAAAAATAACTTCACTCCAAATTAAGAATCAGTTTTCTGGAGGACAGAGAACAGGGTGATGGAAGTGAAAATGGTTGATTTCAGGGAAGATAAATTATTGTACCAAGAGAGATGATTAATTTAATAAATAAGGTAGTAAAGCATGTTTCTGAAATACTGCACAGAGGAACAAAGGGAAACATCAATGTTAGATGTGTAAAACAGAAAACTTTTGTTAGCAGATAGCCAGCATGGTGATTTGTGACATTGTTCATAATATAATGTGAAACTTTTGGGGGTTGAGAAGATTTTGTCACGATTTTATTAATTTTTCATGCACCCCTTAAATCCACTCTATCTCCCACCTTGTGTTCTATCATTGATATCATTACAGATTCTTGAGCCCTGCCTTTTTTGTGCTGCAAGTGCCAGAGGAAATGACTTCTGGGAGGATGGGGGCTCTCAGCATTACGGAGAGAGTTGGTATATGGATGTGAAGCTGGGCATTCTGTGTGGAAAACTGTGCTATGAAACCTAAATATCATGGTTTGATTTCTGACAGCTGCATAACAACCCAGCAGTTTTTTCCTTTCCCAGCCTACCAGCTGTCCAACTAAAAATGGGAATGATTTATGTTCGCCAAAAGCCTGTTGATTGACAGGCAGTTCAGGAAGGTGCACTGTGCTGTGGCACCTCCAGAGCAGTGGGAAGGGAAGTGGGCAGATCACAGGGATACTCCCTCTGCACGGATCTTACCCAAAAGTTGAGCTATGCATGCCCAGGCATGGAAGAGAGCTGGCCTGTGATTTTTAGTGAAATTCAAGAAGAAATGCACTGCCCCAAAGGGTATATATTTCCCCCATTTGTACCCAGAGGTAGATGGTGTGGTGGATTATATATGTTCACCATACAGGAAGCAATCTGATAGCTCTTTGACACAGTGTATATGTACACTAGTTTCAGGAGGGTAAAAATATAAACTCACTGGAGTCACTGATTTCCCTAGGTAATAGAGTTATTCAGAGAATATTAGTTGACAGCTACACCCACTTGCAGTCATCAATTCTGCAAAGGCTGGTATGGAAGTTTAAAATGCCAGTATTCATCTCTTTCTCTCCCCTAAGTCTTCATTATAATGTATCTCACTATTTTTTAGAAACTTTGTCTACTTTTTTGGCAGATGTGACAGGCGGCTGTAACATTGATACCATCAGTGCTGTTCATCCTCCTTTTTCTTCTTCTTACAATGATTCTTAGCACATATTAATTAAGAAAAATAGGCAAGGTACAATCAAATTATTTCATGTAGTTAATTATAAGGAACTGGTGAGCTGCTATCAGATAAAATATCGCTTGGGCAATTGCAATTTGACAAATTTTAATCAAAATAGTTTTTTCTTTTCTTTAAACATAAATGTGCTTCTCAAAGTTTTCTTTTATTAACCAAAAAATATTTTATGGCACATAGGAGGGGAGCTTGAACAAATCTTATCAAAATATAAAGACACCCTGTACATGTAGGACTTACATTTTTCAAAGTTCAATGTTTAGGCAGGGGGAGGAGCAAAGATGAAGAAAAGACTTTGAATGCTTGTAAGAAATGGGTTTCCTTTCTCTTTCATTTGCTTACCCATTAGTAGGTATTAGCAACATTTTAAAATATGTTTTATAAGATAAACTTTTGAAACATTATGTGCCATATGTGCAAATATGCCACAATTTAATTAAATCACATGTGTAATTTTACATAATTGAGCTAAGTACAGCCTGAGAGTTCAGTAAGACTCATAATGAAATCTTTAGCAGAGTATTTAATTACCTCCTTGTGCGATGCAACAGAAAAATATTTGGCCTTGCAAAGTGATCTGAAGGTCAGGAGATTAATCCTGCATTAGATGAAAGACAGTGCCAGGCAGATCAAGAAATACACATAATATACAGAGGTAGTTTAGGAAAATGAATGCTTTAGCTGATCTTATGTGGTAGGGCTGGAAGTAGGAGAAAGATGGTTGCTAATGATATAAGTGACCATTTCAAGACTTTGCAGTTCACCTGCAAACAAACTGAGGTTGGAAAGGTATATTTATATTCACCTAAAAGGAAACACACCTTGAACTGTGTGTCATAAGAGCTGATCAAAATTTCAGGTAATTTCTGTTGGGAAAAATATTTTGAAAAAGCCTAGGTCCCATTTAAAATACTGTTGTCTTAAAATTCAGAGTCCTTTTTTGTTGTTTGTTTGGGTTTTTTTTTATCATTGGAATTATGGGAATTAAAGTGACACATTAACAAACTTGGAAGAAATGATCTTTCTTGATTAAGAGGGGAAGACATGAGCAGCAGGAAATCCTCAAAGAATGGAGATTGTCTCAAATTGAAGGAAAATATTGAGTGCTTGCTGCTTTTTGAAGAGACATAATTTTCCTGGGTTTCTACCCGTTAGCAGAGGAGCATATTAATGTATCTTATTGGATCATAGACCTTATTTTCCCAGGTGTGAGAACTTCCTAATTCTGTGAGACTTAGTCCATAAATTGCTCAATGAAGGAGCAATGTCTTTGCTGAAGACATGAATCATGGAAACTTCTGAGCTGGAAGGAGCACTGAGTGCAGCTCCTGCTCTGCACAGGAATAATCCCAAAAATCACAACATTTGCCCAAGGGTGTTGTCCAAATTCTTCTTGAACTCTGTCAGGTTTGATGCTGTGACCACTTCCCTGGGGAGCCTGTTCCAGTGCTCAACCTCCCTCTGGATAAAGAACTATGAAATGATAAATTATTTGTTATCCAGTGGAGATTCTGCATAATGATAGAAATTGGAGGACTGTACCTTTTTCATCAAGGGAATATGTTCTGTATCAGGCCTTCTACTCTGCTCATTACCTCCTTTCTACCATGATCTTTGCTTTGCTTATTCCAAGTTTCATTGGGTGTTTGACTCTAGTGCAGTGGGAGTGGGTAGCAGGCCTGAAAGATGATCCTCACAGAAAAGTTATGAACTAGGATAATCATCAGTTATAAAAATGTATGCATTTTTGCATTTCATTGTTATAAGCTGGCAAAACTAAAGAAGACAAAATTATGTCTTCTATGTAATTCAGTAGATTCATAGGAGCTAAAAATTCTGTAATTGAAATTGTGCTTGTATTGTCCAGTGTAGAAGAGAACAGAGAAACTTATACTTTGTTATATCTCTGCTAGTTTTGCTACCTGCTGGTAGCTCAATGATTTTCAAAACATGCACTAGATTTTCAACCACCATAAATATAATTTCTATATACTTGTATAGTACTTAATTAGAAATAGATTTCTTTCATATTAAAATAAAAAAGGAAAAACAATGACTGCTTTATGGCACAACACAAATATTCTTCTGTTCATGCC
Organism: Toxostoma redivivum; assembly: GCA_013397375.1. Classification (NCBI taxonomy): domain Eukaryota; kingdom Metazoa; phylum Chordata; class Aves; order Passeriformes; family Mimidae; genus Toxostoma; species Toxostoma redivivum. Next base: position 785,919 of record VXBI01002862.1, on the reverse strand, counting down.
AATTAATTGCACCAAGTATGTATGAAGTGTCAGAAGTGTGGTTCAGGAAGGATTTCAGAAACAATTGATTAAAGACAAAATTTATTTAGATTCCCATAAAATGTATGGTCTATGATAATGTTGTAACATAAAACTAAAAAGAAATTATACAATTTTTATGGCACAAGTAGAACAAAATCATGGAAACAGATGAAAAGGGTTTGAATTTTTGCAGGAAAAAGTATGAGAAATTAATTCAGATGAAGATGTACACTACTTTTTTTAGAAGTTAGAAAATACTTTTTTTCTATTGAATAATGCTGAAAAATGGAAGGCAAGCAAGAAAAAGGTGAAGATGGTGAAGCAGAAATGATGAATTCATAAGCATATGGAAAGGGAAAATAAGATTAAGTGATAACAGCTTTGTTTCCTTATCTAAATTTTTAGATGTGAAATTGCTACTGAAATGGGTTTTAAAAATATATCCTTATTTTTGTTGTGCCAATAATTATTTCTTATTCTACGGAGTGGAAATTTCTAGAATTAGCAGTTTCTTTGGAAGTGCCTGGTATAAATACATGTGTGTCCGTGGGCTATTGTGGCAGGAAGGTGTTTGCCTGCAGGTATGTGGCTGCTACATTGCTGTGCTGTGTGCACCAGAGCAACTGCACTGCAATTAACAGAACTAAGCTGCTTTAAAACAGCTGAAGGCATGGTCCATATATACATAGTACAATTATGATGTCTGTAATAACATAGTCTGCTTGTTTTAGCTTAATAAACAAAGCTATGAAAGGAAATGCGAAAGTGTATTGCCATCACAGGCTTGGAACTACTGAAAGGCTGTTTTATTCCTTGCGTCATAAATATCTCTCATATACTAAGCTAATCCCTTTGGACTGATGCAGTATGGCAAAATAAAAGGACCTTTTTGCATTTAGTTTAAAAACCTTAAATACCATGCAAAAATACAGCATTAACGTTGAATTTTCTGTTTTTAGAGTCAACAAGTGAATTCTGTTTCTTAGAATTTATCCTGCTACTTTATTGCCTTTGGAAGCAATTTGAAAGTGTTGGGTGCATAATAGTCAATAAATCATATGAGGGAAGAAGAAAAGCGCCTTTGTTCTTGAACAAAAATGGTAAAGTCTGCAAAATTATGCCTTTTGTAAAGGGGGGGAAAAAAGAAAAGAGTACACTAGAAAATAAATAAAAATAAATAAAATAAATACAGATTTGAGATCTGATAGACTCAAACTGCAATAAGGTTAAAGAAGAGAAAAATTATTCAAATCTGTCTGTCATAAACTGTTGATTTCAGAAACAGATCAGGGTTATATTCACAACAGACTTCTTTCCACTTAACTCTTATCTTTACATTACATTATGTCACTGATGAAATACAGCAGCTCATGCAACAGTCATCAGGAAAGCAACATTTTAATTGCAAGTAAATGCAAGTATGTTAAATCTAATCTCCAAAGAGCAAATATTTACCAAGAATTTATGATCACAGATAGACTTGTAGAATAAACAAAGTGTACAGTATCAGCTTGTCTACATATGTACTTGACTATTTTTTATTTAAAAAGCATTAGACTACTGAATTCAAGGTACAGCACCGGCTCAATACAAACCTTCATTGCTCTCCTGCAGTGCTAAAGACCACACACAAAAATGCATTCTTATAAGGGAGAAACATTTACAAAAGAGACTTCAGGATTTGAAGACTTTATAGGGCTTTGTAATATTTTAAATAAACCATGTATGTATTTTGAGCTTTATTTCATTAGCTGTGATCTGTGGTTTGTTGTGTCTACATAGATGGATATATTAACTTCATACTACTGAAAAAATTAACAGTTCTTTTTGTCATTCAAATCAGAAAAAAGTTTTATGAAAATTATCAGCTCTTCGAGTTTGTTGAAAATTGTATGAAAATTATTAGTATTTTGAAGGTAAATTTCAGTACTGATTATCATGTATCATATCCCAGATGTTATGCAGTATCTAACTTGACGAAAAAATGAACAAAAAACAGGCACAAAGAGAATGAAATCGTATATTTGAAAAGGTTGGGCTTAAATATCTTGTACAAGCATAAAATATACACAAATTAAAATGACAGGAATTTGTCTGTCTGCATTTAAAACATTTGGAATAGAAGAAACTCTTGAGACAGCAGGAACTACATTTATCCTAATAATGATCTCATAGGATAATCATATATTTTGGGAAAGAAAATTACTTTTATAAACCCTACTGATTTACAGAATATTGAAAATATGCTATTAGAGGAAAAGGACTGATAATTTAAGAACTTAAGGGTAACTGCTGTGATGTAGTTCAGTGCTTTCTCTGAACACTTTAGGAAAAGTCTTCAAGGATGGAAAATGACAAAAAGTTGCAATTTTTTCTTTGGAAAAAAAGCTAAATCCTTATCAAGCTTCTATAATTAAGGCTATCAGATTGAAATCTTTTTCTAATGCAACTTGACATTTGAGGGACAGATGACTCAGGATCTTATTATCGTGTTGTATGGAAATAACCAAAAATACTAAATCAAATAAAAACCAGATATTTGGTAATTGATGTAAGAAAAACATCGATAACTTGGGAACGTAAAATTACATGGCCTTACTGAACTCAGCAAGACACTCAGAATAACTTTATTTATCTGGCCTCTATCTTTGATTCTTGACTTAAAATTGTGGATGAGAATAGGTAGATTTGAGAAATAAACAGGTATAATTTACATTTTCTTTTCTCCATGAGCATGTCCATCATTACTATTTTCTTCCTCATTGGATTGAGGTTTTTCTATATGCTAAAAAAGCTAAAATTCATGTAACAATGAGTAAAGAACAACTCTAACAACTTTTAACATCCATTCTCCATATAAAACAGTTAGATACTAATTTACATGCTAAGAAAAAAAAAGAGGAGTTTTAAAAGGAAACTATTCTAATGTTACAGCATCCCAAAGTGGATTTCCTTCCCCCTTGGATGCATTATATGATGAAAATGCTGAACTGTGCTCCTTTCACTCAAAAGAACACAGGGCCTTTTAACTTCAAGCTTTTCCTTCCATACCACATCCACTCCTTGGAGCAGATTGATGAGAAGGAAGAAAGTCACAAATTCTACTCCTCCTTGATAACAGTGGCAATTCTCCCTTTAGCATGATGCAGCTCCAGCCACCTCTCAAATACTGTCCTCTGTACAGGAGCTGGTGTTTTGTACAACTGAGCCCATAGTCATTGTGTGATCCAGGGAATGGCAGTGTCCAGTCTTTGCTAAAGCATGGGGTATCTCCAACAGGACTAGAAGCCTCCTAAACAAGTCATTTGCAATTTAGAAATAAACTGATGTTTGAGATCCATGCCTTTCAACCACGGGCAGTCATACTTCAAACACCACAGTGTTGCACCCACATCTTTTGTACACATCTTGTTAAAAGAGTCAAAAACACCTGCCGGTTTCTTCATGTGTGCCTAATCAGATTACCTGCTCCTAGTGAAGAAAAAGGGGGTAATACCCAGCTTAAGTTTGTTAGGAAATAGAGGCAAGACACATGCACTGTTAGTAATGCTGCAGCTATAGATAATTTGTGTTCTAGAATCCATTATGCAAGACTCCAGATTGTGCTCACAACCCAGAAAGTGATTTTAGGAAAAAGATATCAATAATAAATGTGTCAGGATCTCAGGACCTGTGGTTTTGCTGTGGTGTAATATTTTCATGATGGTGTTCTTCCAGTCAAGAAATAGGGTTATTACACAATGTACAGTTATCATAATTGAGGAGATGTCTTTTGTTACACAATCTGTTGACTGTCCTGACTCAATACTTGTGAGAGAGAGTTAATTGTTCACTTTGGCTCCTTCCACAATGGATTACTGTGGGCTGCAAGGAAAAGGACAGTGAGATTTCTACTTCTGTCTGAATTACTGCAAGCTGCAAATTTAAGCTAAAAATCCTGTCTGTTCTTACTTTACCTATTCCTAGATAAGATTCGTATTCCCTCTCATTCAAATCGCTGCTGCCTTCAGGAAATTGCTGTACCTTGTCTGTGCAACCAGGCAGCCGTGCTGGTCAGCCAGCAAGAGCAAATAAATGCCAAACAGACACTGGTGACACCGGGAATTTTTAGCCAGCTCCATGACTGCTAAAATGTATTTTCCTGCATGGTTAGTGGCTTCAAGCCCTGCAGGTCGAGACAGAGATGAGCGGAGCTGGCTCTGAGCTGCCAGCACAGAGGCACCAGGCAGTCTGCTGGGGCTGCAGCCCAAGGGTGGCAGCGGCTGCGGCACGGAATCCGTCATCCCTCTCTGTCAGGAGCTGTCACTTCAACCACACAAACTCCCAGATGATGAAAACCAGGCTGCGCCGTCCGAGGGCACGCTGTGTCTGTTACTACTCTTTATCTCCACCTGCTGGGGTTATTCCAAACCTTCCAGCTCCAACCTCTCCCCCAGAGGTGGAAGTACGGAAGGCGGAGACGTGACAAGCAAATCCTGTTGATGATTGTAACAACGCTTAACTAAAGATGCATAGAAAATTGTGGATATGGAAAAAGTGAAACTTTAGAATGTTGCAGATGGACTTCTTCTGAGCCAATACATCGTCTTGCACTTTGAAGGGGTCTTTTATCTATGTCACAAAGTAATTAGACTAGACTAGACTAGACTAGACTAGACTAGACTAGACTAGACTGGACTAGACTAGACTAGAATAGAATAATTTTTAAAAAGAAGAATCCAATTCAAAGAAAAACAGTCCAAAAAGGCAGATTTATTTTTCTGTTTGTGTTTGAGAGGGGTGCCAGTTTCTGTTAGAACTTTAAAGTAAAGTACACTTTTCTGTTATACTTTAGCGCTGTTAATTTTCTCCTTAAATGACAAAAGATAATGTTCATTTATAGAGATTTACAACATTTAAAAACAAATAGTAGAATCATAAAGTCATGGAGTGGTTTGGGTTGGAACTGATGTTAGAGATCATCTGATTCCAGTCCTCCTGTCATGGGCAGGGACACCTTCTACTAGATGAGCTCAAAGCTCCATCCAACCTGGCCTTCAGCACTTCCAATTACCTTTGAACGCATGATGGAATGTCAACAATTTCTCTGGGCAATGATATCTTAAGAAAACTATATGTTTAAAAACAGTATTTTCTTAACAATAGTTTAAGGAAGTCTGAAATTTTTGTCATATCTCAAGGCTTGGGTAACTGGATTTACAGGAGTGTCAGTATCACTATTTAAAAATAAGTAGGAGAAAGGCTTTAATTCGTTAATAAAGTATTGTATGTATGGAACTTTGTGTGGAGAAAGAGTAAATGGAAAGAATGAGTTTTTCACATACTCTGAGAGTGAGATATCTGTGGTTTATTTATCTCTTATAGAAAAATTAGTTCCATTGCAAAGGCTCAGTGCTTTTGAATTTTCCTTCTTGTTTGCTCATACATTTTTTAGAACACATTTCTATCATTGCAGCAGAAGTTACCTGCTCTGAAACATGATGGTCATAAAAGGAGAAGTGATTTAGTGTTGATGGCTGGGATGAAGAGAGCCCTTTAATCCAAGCTGCATATTTTCAGTTCGTTCAGTGGTGTGGGATTAACACCAATAGCTTCAACACTGCTTCCTGCCTGAGGAGGTGCAGGTTGTCTACTTCATGGACCCAGGCACTGTGCTGTTATCCCTGCAGGCAATATCATCCTTATTGTGTTTTCACCTTGACTGAAGTGCTCTGAGGACACAATGAAGGGCTCTCATAACTTGGAACTTGTTGATTCTGCCAGCTGTTGGGGTGGCACACTGCGAATTATGATCAGGGATGTAGATATCTTCAGAGCTGGAAAAATGATGGCACAACTAAATGTATGGATTATCAAAGTCTGAAAACATTGCAAAACAAGTATACTGAATAATCTCTTTTAGTCCTGTAAATAGTATTGGGTATCTGTGGTACCTAAATCCCATAGGAAGTGACCTGAGATTGGTGCTGAGACTGTGGTAGAATGTTGACATTGTTTGTTTTTATGAGGGGGAGAGGTTGTTTTTGTTTGTTTTGTTTATCTTGTTTGTGTTTTTGTTTGTTTTGCCTTTTCTTTTCGTCACTTAATAGGAGAGATGTCAATGAACCTGCTTAAATAAAAGCAGTTTTCCCAGGATCAGTACTTTGTCTTTGATAAGGAAACACAGAAGGCAGATACTATCAATGGTTAAGATATCAATATCAGTGAGGAGATCATTAATACAGATTTTTAAAGAAGAAATAAAGAGAATTTTCTGAACTTTTTCATCTTGTCAAAAAAAGACAAGAAAACTTGGATAGTTGAGAGACTAGAAATTAACAGAAAGTGGAAGATACTGTTTTCTCCAGAGTCACAATTTGGATTAACCCAGAGATCCAGAGTTCAGGAGAGTTTATCAAAATTTTTTGTCTCGGGATCTGAATTTGTAGTGAATTAAACTCTTTAGAGAACAAGTTCAGCTAATACAGAATAAACTATATCAATCAATCAATTTTCTGTGATCAGGAAATGTATTATATTGGAGCATTCATGCATGAGATATGCAAGTGTATTTTTCATAGCACATCATTCATACACTACAGAACACTTCATTTTGGCATGATGCATCATTTAAAAACCAGAATCTGTAACATGACGCTACAGAAATTCTATTAGCTTAGATGCATTCACAGCTGTACAAAGACTTGGAATCTTCAGAAAGAAATGTTTAAATAAGTGCAAAGTTTTCCATTGAAACCTCTTTATTCTATATAAAAATACACTCCTAATTATATTTGAATCTATAGATATTTAGAATTTCTAATAAACTCTGATGTTATAAGCTACTTTTATGGGGCATTATAAGGTACATACATTGTTTACAAAACTTTAACAGCTACTGTAGGTATACTAGCAATCTTCTTAGTTTAAATATATGGCCTCTGTAGTTTAGAACTTCTTTTTTACAAAGTCAGACCTTAAATGTGTTAATTTTATCTATAACTAAAAATAAGAATAACCAAATCTGCTCTTATTTGAATAAAAATTGGAGGATGAGTTGAGTTTCCTGCACTTATACATCCCTTTATTTAAGTTTTGTGGTGTTTCATGCCTGGTCTCCGTTAGACACTCTTGATTCCTTGTTGTGTCCCTGATGTCTTGTGTTCAGCCTGTATGATCAGATTTTACAGATGATTTAGAGACTCTCATATAGCTCTGGTGCTCATGTTTAGGCAGCTGTAGTCACTGCTGTGTGCACTGTTAGGCCATCAACCAAAGATGTATTCAGTTTAATACAGCTACACTTAGGGGATTATTTGTAATCTAAATTCCTTGTACAGTCCACAGGGATCAGTCATTCAGTTCAGTTGCCTAGAAATAATCACCTAATATCAGCATGAAATGCTTTAGGATATGTCACCTGGATTTCCCCATTTTTCTCTGGAAGAACACAGGCTTTCCATGAGTCTTATCTGTTGATCCTCCATGGATACCTTGGATTCTCCAGGGCATCTCAAATTACCCTAGAAATCTTTGTTTCAGCAAACGTATCCAGGCTTTAGTCAGGCCAGATGATAGAATCTGCAGTCACCCAGCTGACTGGATATTGTTGTCCACATTGGGCTCTCTATAGCTCTCCAGACACCTTGGAGTAGGTACTTATATTTATCTGCTTCCTGCTGTGAGCAGAGATTCATGTATATTCTTTCAGAGATTCTATTTTTCTTTCTGAGGTAATGGGAGATCAAGAGACAGTAGATCCATATGGCACTTTATCTGGAAGGAGCTTGGGTGGCTAAAACTAAGTGAAATTAATCACACTAGAAAGTTATGGCAATCACATTCCTGTTGCTATTTCTTTTCTAGCAGGAAACAAGACAAGAAAGGCAGGAAAGAGAAAGTATGTGGGGAGAGAAAGAGAAAGGAAATAAAAGAAAAAGGAAGGAAGGAAGGAAGGAAGGAAGGAAGGAAGAAAGGAAGAAAGAAAGGAAGGAAGAAAGAAAGAAAGAAAGAAAGGAAGAAAGAAAGAAAGAAAGAAAGAAAGAAAGAAAGAAAGAAAGAAAGAAAGAAAGAAAGAAAGAAAGAAAGCAGGCTTCTAACTTGCTAAGCATCTCCCCACACATTAACACTTGCATACATGTACCTGTGATGAATATGCATGTGTGAATATGAATGTGTGTGGGTATGTATGTATGTTTGTGCAAGTGTTTGAAGTCACCATTAATACAGGAATGCATCTACTGTTTAGAAAGAGAAATAAACACTGTCAAATCATTCAGGATGTGTGAAAGCACTGACCCTGTGTTTATGCCCTGGAGCTATTTATTTTGTCTTTATCCTAAGCTCTTTGTTGAATAAATGTCTTCTGCTTCCACAAGGAACTAAAGACCACTTAGCTAACTGAGATCTAAAACATTTGTGGTTTTATCTGCACCATGTTTATTAGAAGTATTTTAGTCAGGAATAAATTTATCACTTGCTACTCATACAATAGTATTCGTTAATGTTCAGGATTAACATTTTTTTTCTCATTATAACTTAAATGTATTGTTATTGAGAAGAAATAGAAATTGTTTTGGGTAATAGTGCAGATCTGCAACTAATAAGAAATCTGGGATGTCATGAACATGCTAGATACTGACTAAAACTAAGGTTTGCTGTGTTGGAACAGAAATAAGAGTAACTTTGCTGAAAAATAATCCAGAAAAGGCAGATGCAGAGAGACATACAGATATAAACTGTTCTTCAACTATGCCCATACATGAGCTTACAAGAGGGAGGCTCTGCTGTCCTATCTATGTACAGGCAATATTGACACAACTTCTTCCATCCGTAATCCAGACCAAGTAACCTTACAAAAAAATAGAAAAAAATACGATATTTTGTGTCAATATATGACAAATGGAAATCACATGTGGCTTATCAACCTTCCTTTCTTTCCTTTATCAATTACAAGCAATTATTCTTTTCAGTTATTATTGTCTTTATTTCCTTCCTTTGCTACAATGCAATTTTACTATAGGATTCAAAAGTGGCAGGTCCATGAGGAAGGTAGTAGTGAGTAAGCAGTAAAGCTGATATGGTATCACTTTTATAGCACAATTATAGTTGGGGGGAAAAAAAAGAAAAGAAACCTAAAAAATATATTTAAGAGATGCAAAGAACTAAAATTTATATCTCATAATAATCATGGGCTCTATAGAAAGATACTGATTTTAAGGCAGAGTAAATTCTCTATCCCTTTGCCTCTCTTTGCCGTGTTCCACAGGACAGTTTTCTTCCTCTTTTCCCTAGGCTGAAAGAACCTCACCATTTCTGCCTCTCTTCTGCCTTCCCCTAATTACATCTCCTCTGCTCCACAGTCACCAACTATCTTTTCTTTCAAAGTTGATCTAATTGATACATATCTAACTAAACTCTGAGTCATTGGTCTCTACTAGTATCTAGTTTTCAAAGTTCTTTCAGACCTAAAAAAGGGTCTATGTGCCTGAAAGCCTGTCTAATTTCTCCAGCCACACCAGGTGGTAGAATAAAAGGTACTGTGTCTGCCTGCAGACCTTGCCTTGCTTTGTTAGAGGCCTCCTATGGAGCACCGGTGTGAGTTCAGAATTCCCTCTACTTGAACCTGAAGTGCTGGGGAGCAATTTTTTGACAAAGCATTATGACTCATTAGTGACTCAGAAACTGAGCTGGCTCAGGCAATCCCTGGGGGATTTATATCAAGGCATTCAATATGATTGATTCCCCTAGTACTGAAAACAAGAAGTTCCTCAAGGTACCTGGCGACCCCAAGAATGGCTTAAATTGTCATCCCTTGTGGCTCAGTTCTGGCTCTTTTCTTTGAGATAGTTGGTGTCCCCTTAAATGCCAACTTCTTCCCATTTTCAGGTTGTGTTTGAGATATGGAAACTGCAGAGAGCATAACAAATAGCAACAATAAAATCTAAGACTGAAATTGCTGTCTTAAGTGAACGAGCTACAGTTCTTTGAGACCTAATGTAGAACTTCTAAAGAAAAAGTAAGGAAACTGGTAAGGAATTTATAGTAAAAATAAAATAAAACAAGGATTGCAGGATACTCTAGGTCTTCTTTCGTTAGCTTTAAAGCATAGAATAGTTGTCAAAGCCTAAATGTTTTTTGTTTTCTTTCAGAAGCCATCAGAACATCAAAATTTATTTAGGAAAGTGCTTATTTAGCAAGGAAAGAAAACTGAACTAGCTCTATAACAAGGGGAACAGTTTTACTTGCCTTGGCAATGACCTTTTTTAGCTTGTTAGTAAAGAAAAAAAAAGAGCATATGTGCATTAAGTATAATAATACTCATCCATTTCTACTTAGAGGAACAATTATTAGTCTGGAAGCCTAATCTACAGGTTTTGAGTTTCCACCATGTTTAGACCACAATTACTGCAGACTGTCTGCAGGTCTGGGGCCTCTTGTGAATCCTCTCAATCCTCATAAAGTGGCTGTGGTTTGTCTGTAGAACTGTACTGTGGATCCAGACTGAGTGTGTTCCTGGAAAATGTAGCAACTGAAATACTGCTAACTCTGTTCCGAGGGACCTGCCAAAAAGAAAGGAAACACAATCACCATTTCACAATTTCATTGCCCCTATAAACTCCACCTTTGTAATATTTAGGCTGACTTTTCTGAAAGACTTTTGTGAAGGGAAAATACAGATAGTTGAAAGGGTTTTAAACAGAATTTCTTCTCTTGTTTTGACAACAGAAAGTGGAGCAATAACTAGATTAATTTTAAAATAGATGACTGTCAGTTGTCTGTATAGATATGCATATTTAATGCATTTTTCCCGAGAAAATATCAATAAAATACATAAGCCTTCATAGAGCTCAATGTACATTGGACAGCCAGTGAATGATGATGAGTCTTATGGAAGTACAGATATATGTGGGTCCTGCTGCATGTAGGCACCAAGGTTTCCATCACAGCCCAAGATCAGTCTGAGATCTACTTGAGACTAAAGCTATAGCAGAATAAGACAAAACAAAGATTTGTTGAAATCACTGAAAAAACTGACACTGTTTTCCACACAAGTATCACCTATTTTATTATTTTTTCTTATTCTGTTCTTATTTGAAATAAATTTTAATATAGAAAATGATAATAAAAAGTTTAGCATTTTTTCAAGCAGTAAAAATATACAAATTTTTTTTCCTCACCCAAGATTAACTTTATTGTGTTGATTTTATGCCTTCTTGTTAATAGCCTGTGTTTTCATTTTAAGGTATTCCCTTAAGGAGACTGCCTGTGTTTCTCTTCACTGCATCATTGCCCTAACTCCCCTTGCCAAAATTAAATTGATGTTCCAGGTGCTCAAAGCTCTGTTGAAAGCACACGTTTTAATTCCTTGTCACCTCTGAAAATCAGATCATAAATTTAATTCTGGAAGTCAACTAGAAATAAATAAAACAAAAGAAAACTATACTATAAGATAATGAAGATTCAGACAGTATTCTTTGAAGACTGAGCTGCCTGAAAATGTGGTTCTCCTCCACCCATGCATGCCTGTGTTAATTATCTAAATGAGGTCAGGGCAAGAAACTGAGAATTTTCATACTACACAGTGTTTAATTATTCATTTTTCTTTGGCACGGTTTTGGTCGTGCTTATTAGCACTATCTCAGACAATGCCTGGGTAAGGATATGGGGACAGCATTCCCCGAGGACAAACCAGTGAAATCATCGTGTTCTGGGAGGTGGCACAGCTTGTGACACGTTTCCTTTGCCAAGAGGCGAGGGATCCTTGTGGCAGAGCGAACCCAGCTGAGTGGGATGGCAGCAGCCTGATAGGAGGGCGTTTATCCATTGGATACTTTAGGGCTTTGCAGAAGGTTTCAGTGTAATTTCCTGCCTTTCAGGAAGCTGCCCAAAACATTAAGGGGAAGATTTTGAGAAAACGAGGTTTTGAATTATTTTTTCCAGTTCAATCCATACAGGAACGGGAATTCAATGGCTGTAGAAGAACTGGGACTCCTGCCTGTTGTCTGGGGAAAATCAAAAGACTACTCTTGAGATTATTTTAATTTATGGTGTTTGTTTTTTTTTTTTCTGTACTAACTAGCTAATAGAAAATTTATATATAAAAAAATATGGAGAGGGGTTTAAAATCATATAGCTCGCCACTCAAAGTAATTTCTTACTAGACTGCCTACTTTGTTCTTGCTCTACTGTTCTTGAATACATTGCACAGTATCTCCTTTCCACCTCTTGAAATTTCCTTATGGTCTTGAAATGAAGTCTGTAAAGGGCTATTTTAATATAGAGTGTAGAAGACAAAATGAAACATAAGCAAAATGTAAACAGTTTTACTTTTCTGCAAACTCATACACATCTGGCCACTTGATTTTTGCTAAGTTAGCAGCTGGTTTATTTTCTGTATTTTATTATCTTGCCTTGTGTGCTGGATTGCTGTGCCATCTCTCTGCAACACAGGTTACTTTGTCATGTTAATATAATATTGTGTTAAAAATGTCCTGAAGATCTGCTCAGTGAGAACTCCTTGGAGAGTGGGGAGGGGGAAAAAAAAGTCACATGCCTTCACATCACTTGTGAAATGAAGTCTGCAGCTTCTAGCTCAGGGTATATTTCTCAAACAAATCTGCAATAATAATTTCCATTCTGAATGCACTCCCAAAGCAATGTAATTATTGGCACCATTTCAATATGCATTGAACACTGATGTTTAATTAATATTTTATTAAGTTTTGATGCTTAAAACCAGAGCCTGGAAAACTATTTTAATTGTGGTAGCTGTGGAAAATGTCTGAGTTTCTGAGGTCATATGATACACACTCAGACATCTCAGTGATCTGTAGTTTTGGAATGTAAAAATGCACAGTGTAATTATTTTACAAGTGGTAAATAGTGGGAAAGTTTGCCAAAGTGATTAAAAATAAAATATATATGTATATAATCAACAATACAGATACACAAACGGAGAGGGGACGGCAGTTACTCACCCAAATCTGATCAAGAACAGAGTGGTTCTGTATTGAAGAGAGTTTAGACTGTAGTATGTGTGTAAATGAATTGCCATAATTTGCCATAACCTGCTCTAAGAGTGTTTAATTTCCTTCTGTGAAATGGAGAACCTTCTTTTTCCAACTGCTACTTAATTTCTGATTTTAATATATGTACAGCATCTGTACATTTAATATAGTTCACCATGTATTGCTGTCTTGTTACTAATATAGCTGGTATTCTTTCCTATTTTAGGATGCTGCTTAGATCAAGATGGATCATGCAAACTGGATGTACATTAACTTATTTATAGATGCAGCCAATAACAAAGGTAAGAGAACCTGATGAGTCTGAAGGAGTTTAATAGGTGTCATTATCCCTGTGTATCATTTGTATTGCTGTAATACATTGATATTACACAGAACAAAATTTTAATCCAGCAACAATTTATCTTCTTAGGTGTATAGGCAAAGCAGGTTTCACATTTTTGACTGAGAATTAGAACTTCTCATATATCTAATGTATGTGAAGTTATGAAGAAAGGCCAAAAGAAATGCTGCAATGTGACTCTACAAAAGTAATAAAAGGGCTATCTGATCACTAAAACTTTTCTCTGTAAATTAGTAATGAAGTTATAAATAAATATTTTTTTAATAAAGGTATTCTCAATAAGAAATGTTTTTATTTCAAGATAGTTCCAGTTTTCAGCAAATTGCAATTTTGTTTTTCCATGCTCCCTCCTCTTAGTAAATTTCTGCTTCTCAGATGCTGTGTAAATAACAAACTACAAATATTCTTGTGGTTATATGCAGCAAACTCTCTTAAAGAAGTCTTGAACTTGTTAGTTTTATGTGTGCTACCACAGTGTAAATGCTACAGTGCATTTAAATTACTTGCTTTGTGCTTGTATGGGCACCTTTTAGATTCTCTTACCCAAAGACATTTGGTGCAGAGTTACATTTCAGGGTTTTTTTCCTGACACTGAAAAGGAGAAAATGTTTTGAAATACTAAAGGTTGCAGAGTTTGACTTATTCAAGTCCACTGAAAAAGGAGAAGGAGGATTTTTACATATAGGCCTTCACCACTGAAGTGTGTCCCCTTATGCCTATAATGTTTCTGCTGAGTTTCACTGATATTGAATTTTGAATGCTATTTTACTTTCAATGTGAGAAAATTCAAACTGTTGGACTTGATTTTAATTCAAACCCCAAATTTAAAATTAAACATTCATACAGTGTTATCTTTGTTGTCAACTGTCAGGCAAACTGGATGATGTTACACACTGGGCTGTGCTCCACACTTATTCACATTCATTGCAAAAATCACTATTTTCTCTACTTTGTGGAAAAGGGCAGAAATTCACTCTTTTATAAACAAAAGCTGAGCTTTGCAGTGCCAAACCCAGAATTAGTAGAGGCTAGAACACAGCCAGGTTATAAGAATTTTTTTTTTCTAATAGTTTTTTAAAGCCAATTAAATAAATGTGTTCAGATATTTTCATGAATCTGAGCGATTCTTTGCTAACAATTTACACTCGGAGCTTATTAGGAAAGATCCAGGTTAGGAAATACATTTTGTCTGCCCGAGAAATTGAACAGAGCTGCTGAGCAGTGCACTCAGAAGTGAGAATAGTGAGCTCTGCCACTTTATTAAATTGTTTTGCTTCCTACTCCTTCTTCCTTGTTTTAATAAGCAAATCTTGTCCAGCGTAATTCAAGTTATATAGACTGGGATTCTTAAATATTTTCACAGGACTACAGGGAGAAAGAGAAGTCAATTTTTTGATACTGTTTCAGATGCCAGAGAAGATTAGAATATGAGGAAGAATGCTGGAATGGAAAATTAATTTGAAGGCATTACAGCAGTCTTGAAGAAGAGGTTAGGGAGAAAGTACATTAATTTTGAAAATAAAGCCCTCCATCACAAGATGATGTCCTACTTTTGCCTTGATATATATTAAAAATTGACTTTGCTGCATAATTTTTAGGGTTAGAGGAATTTTTTCTGCTCCCTCTTCTATCACTTTCTAATAAAATATTAAGAAAATTAGACTTATCACTGTGGCAAATTTGACAGTTTTAATGAGGAAATATTTCTTGCCTCTAAGCTCTAATTCCAGCAAATTGAGTTTTTATATATGGTGAAGCACTGAAACAAGTTGCCTGGAGAGCTGGTGGATGCCCTATCCCCAGAAACCTTCAAGGTCAGGTTGGACTGGGATCTGAGCAACCTGATCCAGCTGAAGATGCGTGTGGTCATTGCAGAGGGAATTGGACAAGTTGACCTTTTAAAGGTCCCTTCCAGCCCAAAGTATTCTGTGATTATACAACATGTATTTTTTATTGTCATGTCCTGCATTCTTCATGGTAGTCTACTTTGCCTGCCCTCAAAAATTCCCCTTAAAATTTGCAATTGAGGATGATTTGCAGAAATACATCTTGCTTTAAATGCTGTGCTTTAAAAAATGCACAGGATTTTTGGTGTGCTGGTCACCATAACTCTTTTAATAATAAAGGGTGTTGTTGAGGGGTTTTATGAAGTATTTTACAATATATGAATATCAAGAAAATTTTTAAAGGAAAAAATAAGTTAATTTACTTGGAAAAGAATATTTGCTAAAGTGTTCAGAAAAATAAATTGCATTCTTGGTTTTGAATAAAACCAAGGTTATTTTGCTTATGTTTGCTTCCTTTATATGTATGGTCAGGACATCTACATGAAACCACTGGTGTGTTCTGTGTAAAGCAAAGATACTGCTTTGGTTCAAAGGATTCCTGATTAGAAATTCATGGAGGGGTACTGAAGTATTGGTATGTGTTCTGAACCTGGGCCTTAGGGATACAACCAGCAAAATAATTTTTGCCTAAGACTTCATCAAATGTGGGAAAACCCTCCAAATATTATTACTATTGTTGCATTCATTTTATGAAGGTAAATCATCATCATCATTACTATTACTGTCATCATTACTATTAATCCCACATACCTATATACCTTCAGCTATATCTAAGATCCCATTGGATCTCAACACTTATGTCTCTTCTGTCCTTTGAACAAGAATAATTTAAGTGTTGTTTTGCATATTAGCTCAGTCTTCCTGGTATCAAAATACAACACTTCCTAGCACAAGCAACTTATTGTTGTCGATTGCCTGAAAAAAATAAACAACAAAAGCAAAATTTTGGCAGCAGTGGTAGTAGTAGCTGGAAAGGAGCTAAAAATAAGTTTATCAGTGTATAACTAAATGGTCTGTGCACAGAGACTGTGTAGACCGTGATGAAAAACTCTGCCCCAGAGAATTAATACTTAACTAGTTTTTGACCACTTAACATCCTTTTTGCTCTGGTTTGGAGCTTTTTTAGCACTAATAAATTTCTCTAAGGTGCGTATCAGATTCAAGATGTGGACAAACATATGGCATTCTGTTTAGTTCTCTACCCCTCTTAAAATATTTTTAATATTTTCTTTTCAGTAATGCACTTTTATTTTTGTGGGCTGATCTGTCATACAGAAGGTTTTACTCTTAAATTGTAATGATCTGCTTAGAAATAATTTTATCAGCTGCAATTTTTATTTTTTTATATGCATCATTTCCTGTTTTTCTGCTTTGCACTTCATCTGTGAAATAAATGCCCAGTCACTGAATATGGATTTCTTCTAGGCTGTCCTTATTCTTACTATCCTTAGTACCTACTTATGGTTTTCAGCAAATGGCAATTTTCCTCATTTTTCCAGAACTTCAGAACCTTCAAAAGTACGGTCAATAGCAAAGTCATTGTGGTCTTTCACTTCAAGGGCAAAAAATAGCCATTAATTCCCAATTTTTGTTTCCTACCTTTAAATCAGTCTGTTGTGGTGGTATTGTTCACTCATTTTCTCCTTTGTTGTTCTTGCTGTTGTCTTTTGTCATTCTTTTATGTGTGCCTGCAGAGTATGTTTCAATGCAGTGAAGAGTTTCCTAAATTGTTCTGATTTCTCCCATGGAGCTGAAATAGCT
Organism: Toxostoma redivivum; assembly: GCA_013397375.1. Taxonomy (NCBI): domain Eukaryota; kingdom Metazoa; phylum Chordata; class Aves; order Passeriformes; family Mimidae; genus Toxostoma; species Toxostoma redivivum. The sequence continues at coordinate 768,940 of VXBI01002862.1, read as the reverse complement.
CATGTTGAGTTTAAGTTTTATAGTGTTAAAAACATAAACATTAACATTATTCTATATTAAGGTCTTCTGTTGTCATACAGCCCAAATGCTTTTCACAACAGAAGCTTTCTTTGAGCCTGTGCTTTGTCACAGGGAATCTTAAAAATGACCTCAATTAAAGTGGCAGGAAATCCTAATACCGGCTTTTGCTTTCCCCAGTTTGAAGTCATATCTAGTCTAGGATTATTTAATTCCTGTTTCAGTTCCTGACAGTCTCCCATTCTGTCAAAGGCCCAGCATTCTGGCGTAGATCATGTGTCAGAGTGAATCCAACTCCCTCCTCTATGTGTCCCCCTCAGGTCTGAGCCAGGCTGGGTTTGCTTGGCTGGACTGGTGACAGCAGGGCAAGGACACTTTGCTTTATGGCCACTTGACCTGACCTGTGCATACTTACAAAACCAGAAAAGTGCAGAAGGAAATAAATTTCTTTCTTAATAAATTACTCTACAGGATAAGAAACTAGATAATTCCTTCTTCCACACCTTTTTCTACAATTCCTTGCTGCTGTTCTTCTTTTCCATGTCTCCTTCTCAGCTCAGTCACTTTTATTTCCACAATGCCTGTCTTGTGTTTATTTTCCCTCTGCATTCATATAATTAAAAAAAAAAATAACCTTTGTTAAATTAAGCTAACACATAAATTCCTCAAAGCTGCTTTGCTCACTTGATTTCTAATTTTTAATTTTTTGCCTTTTTTAATGTTTATAGATGTCAGCATCTCTGGAGCAGTCTATCTTTTGGCATGCTTTTCTGTCTTTTGCTCTAAGAAAGAGGGGTGCTGAATGACTCCTCTATCACCAAGACTAATATGAGAAGTTATTATGTAGGACCATGTCGGCTGACAATTTGGCTGTCTGGGGAGTTAGAAAGGAAAAAGCCAATCTGAAGTTATACTAAAGAAAAAATTAATTTCAAGATTCCAGAATGGATTAGGGCTGGAATATCAATTTACTTGGATTAGAAGTAAGTGTTGTGAAAAACATGATTTTCTAAGAGGAAACCTTTGTTTACTTTTGACTAATGAGTTTCAAACGTCATTAAAACTTCATTATGGTTATTTTTAAAAGAGTGATTAGAAATTCCTGGCTAAAGAAAAACATACCAGGCCAGAAAATATCTACAAGCAATATCTGCAAAGGCACTAAGCTACTATTTCATCCACTCACTGAAATCAGAGCTGACAATTAGTTTTCCTCAGATAGGAGCACTTGAAATTAGAGACAGCATGGGGACATTGCCCTCTGACAGTGCTACTTTTGCAAGATGGGAATTTGGTCTGTAAGTAAATTTAGAATCCTTGTGAACATAACTGATGTATGATCACCCTGCAAAATTCACTGCTTAGGAGGTTCTCATACTTGCAGCCTTGCCAAAGTATGGAAAAAAAGACTAAAAGAGCCTCCAGTAAGGACCTCTGTAATGAATTTGTTGTGATCATGCACTCAGCACTTCTTTGATGAAAGTTTCTGTGGAAGTCACTTAAATTTGAACCCATAACTTCATAGGATATGGAATCAACCAGCTGTGAAACTAATTGTAATTACTGACCTGCACAGAAACGATAGTTGCATATGGCAGCAACAGTCAGGCAAGGCAAACTACATTTCTCCTTTTATGGGAAATTACTGGGAAAAGGTTGCTAGTGAATAATTATGATCAGCTGAAGACATTTTAGAAGATGGAATAACGGCTTGGTGGAAAAAAAAGGTTAAAGATTTAAAGTGAATTAAATCACTTGATATTTGCATATGAAGGTTTTAACATATAAATAAGTGTTTATCTTGATCTTGCATGTCTTTGTGTACTATGTCTAAGTAGGATAACACAGGATAAATGCATGTGGGGGCACACTGTTCTACCTCTTTTATTATAAATCTTGGTAACTTGACCGCAAGCCCCACATTTACTAGGAGGAGCCAATATGAAAGAAGGGAGAAAAACAACCTTCTCCCCCAGGTTTGGTAATAATAAATTTGGCTTGTTTGCTGCAGGTGGAATTCACCACTTGCTAAGCCAGAACAGTGCATGTCTGCCCCAAAATCTTACATTGTACCTGCCAGCCCTGAGCTTGTGTCTGTGATATCCCAGCCATGTCACAAAGAACTACATATCCCAGCAGGAATTGTTACAGGCTTGGCAAGGTGACACAATTACTTTCTTGTGAGCTTCCTGATTTCCCTATTCAAGTTTGAAAGACAAGTGGAGAATTCCTTCGTGAAACATACTGGCATTAAAGGACATCTGAGTGTCCTCTTCCTTTCCAGTTTGAGGTTTACAGAAATCACTCAAGGCTGTGGGTTAAGTATGATGTCATCAACATGAATGTTTGCACTACCATGTCCCTCAAGTAGACTAACCCTGGAATACAAGGTTCTCATTTTATTATCATTATTAATTTATCCAAGATATTTAAAAATAATTTTTCTCCCCCCCAAAATAATTGATAAGATCTTTTTTCTTCTATACTGTATCTGCATTTATAGAAATATTTACATCAAGAGTTCAATATATGCAACATGTTAGAGACTTTTTGGATCCCCCCCCTTTTATTTTTCTCTCAACCCATCAGTTTTTGTTGTGGCATATAGCAATATACATAAGTGCTTTTATTGATTTTCCAGCAAGGATTCACCCTAAACAGAAAATTTTCCTAAATGAATAACAAATGCTTTTAATTACCTCTTCTGACTTTCCAAAACTTTTCAAGAGGAGATTTTGAAGATACTCAGGGTTCAACATATCATATAAAATCTATGCTTTTGCAGTATCTGTTTAAAAACAATGAGCCCTACACACGTACCCCAAAGTGTGTCACATTTGCTGCTGCAAATCCTGAGCAAAATGAAGCAGCCAGAGCAAAAGAATTCCCAGAAACTGGCTGATATCTTGATAAAGGTGGTACCCAAAGGAGAAAGTGAAAATCAGTGATGTTTCTCATTTTCTGAAGAGAGAACAAAAGAAAACAAAAGGAGACTAAGAAGGCATGATGAGTATTAAAAATAAACCATGGCTTGATGAAGCCCTTAAAAGACAGTGACAAGCAGTGGAATGTTAAAAAAGTTAATTCAGTGAAGTACTTGACATTTTTTCTTCCTTTGAAGATGAGAGACTTGTAGAGCAAATAGGATTTAAAATGTTCTGCTGCTCACATAGAGCCTTGCCTTGTGGCATCTGTTAACAATGACTTTTTCCAGATTCAAACCCAGCCATTATTATAATAGAAATTTGTATTAGCTACTTTTTTGATTAGAACAAGGCTTTCTCAGTGACAGAGAAAACAATTGAATGCAACCTTTGATGGGACAGTGTTTCCTCTGAGAACTCCATGGGATATGATATCTCTTTCTGTAGCTTTGAGTTAATTGCACACAAAAGATTGCAGGAGATGGCATTTGTTTAAAATTTTTGCTGGCATTGCAATAGGAGCTACCATTCCTAATTAAATTGGAACATGTAATTCTGTATGGAAAACTGGTTATGGCAATGCAGATCTTAACACATCTTGGGGTGACAAATATTAGAAAGAAGACACAAGTATAAGTAGTGAATACATGAAAGAATTCTAGTTCATATCCATTAGATTTCCAAGAATACATTTTCTGAAATAGCTACAATTTTATGCACCCTTAATTAAAAAGACAAGTTGTTTGACCTTACATTTAAGCAGATCTGAACATTCTTGGCTATATTCAGCTTTGGTAAAATGACCTAGATTTCCCAAGAAATTAATAAAGCAAGTAATTTGTGTCCTATAGGCATCTATGAATGAATGCCCAAAATCACTATCAAAATTTACAGCTGCAAACTTAACGACCAGTACTGTTATTTTAAGAAAAACTTATATATTCTCCAGCCTGCAGCATAAGTAGACAAAGTTCTTTGGTAACTGATACTAAATCAAAGAGCAAAATTCACAATTAAGGTCGGTTGTATCTAGTCTAAAAGCAACACATTAACTTTCACATCTAAACGTTTTCTTTTTGTAATAAAGGAATTGAAAAGAATTAACAGAACATATCTTTTACAGTCAGAGCACTTATACTCTAAATTTTTAAAAGAAATTGTGTTCCTTCAGCCAAATAAGAGAAATTACCCTGCTCCTGAAAATATAGCAGGCCAGAAGCTGTCCTTGTACATGAATAGACAATGTAAGGGTCTAAAGTGAAGTATAAAGGAAAGGTAAACACAGAAATTATTTCATAACATTTTGTCAACACATCAGTAGAAAGTTTCTCACAAGAGCTCAGAAACCAGCCTCCAAGTTTTTTGAGGGTCTGATCAAATTGACAGCAGTCATCACTGTCATCAAAAACTTTCATGATTTCCTAAAACATGCAGGAAACTTTGTTGACAATACAGAAGGGGACTAATAGTAATAGAAGTAGTAGTAATAATAATAATAATAGTAAAGCAATGCATAAGAAAAACTATTTAGATGCAAGAAAAAACAATCTCCATTTTGCTATACAGGGAAAATGGTTTGTATATACCATCTCAGGATGTTTTCTGTTCCTGGAACCCATTTAGCTGCTAAATTTAATAAATATACAACAAACTTCCATCTAAGCTTTCCACCTGGAACTCAGTCTTTCCTTCACAATCTTTTTGTTCCATATATTATTTCCCTCTTGCACCTGGTGTAAGCTCCTCAGCAGTTCACTGTGCTCCTGGACTCTAATCTGTTTTGTTTCTATGAAGTGACATTTTCAAGAAACGAAAAAATCTCAATTAACATAATCCAAGATGCCATTACTTATTATACTTTGACAATCCACTGCAAGGCTTAGCAAAAGAAAACAGATTAGTGAACTCACATCAACTTTAAAAAATGTTAAATTATTGTTTCCTCTGTAGTTTGCAAATGGTCGTGATCTATTTCACCATTTTCCATATTAATACCACTTTAATTAAAAGAAAATGCTCTCCTAAGCATTGTGAGACCTGCTTATGTAGTCTTCATACTGTGTGTGCTGCACTTCTGAGATGATAATCATGAGACAGTATTTATTTGGGCTAAATTTTTTGACAGAACAAACTTTGAAATGGAGATTAAATCTTCTAGGTTCTCCTCATCCCTTAAATCCCCCCCACTAGCCAATATTATGTACTGTCCCATCTTAAAGTCAGGGCAAAATGTGCCTCATTAATTATCTCACTTTAATAAATAATGAACACATTTCTATAATGTTCTATTTAAAATCACATCTTTTCTACCTCCTAACTTGTTATGTGAGAGTGACCTGGAGTTCAGTCCCATGGATATTTGTCTATTCCTTATTGCAGCTGCCATCCCTTCCAGTCAAGGTCTCTGTGCTTTGCAGATCCATTTTATTCATCTTCATTCATTACTGTGGTGTACAGACTTCTCTGTGCTGAGTCTTGCACCTTTCTTTCAGTATTATGTTTTTCCATATCTTGCCTCTAAATATTGAACATCAAACTTCTAAAACACAGAGCCTTGATGATAGTTCTAAAGACCCTTTATGAAAACCCAAAATTTAGCAAATTAACTCTGCAGGAAGCTTTAAAAGTTGCAGGCTGGACCTGCCAATAATCCTGAACTTCCATTGGTCCTTTCAGTAAAAACAGCTCAAATTACTTAATTTTGTGGGTCTTACCTCCTCCTTCTCCTCACCAAATCTGTGAGAACAGATAGGTCAGAAAGCATGTGTTGGAAGTAGGTTTTAAGTATGTTTTCAGTCTGTCTCCTGAGCAGCCACACTGAGAAGGAGATCCTATACCTGTCTAGCTCCATTCTGAGAGTGCCCTGTGACAAACCAGTTCCAACATCTATCCAGACCTGGGGAGAGTTAAAAAGCATCATCTCTGGAAAGTGTCAAAGAAAGAGTGAGAAAAGGTTTACTGTGATAATGCTCATTATAAAATCAGTGGGACTTTTACTATCTCCTGGACCCTGCCAGGGTGCCTTTGCTTCCTTCAGTTCCCATTAGAAATCAGTGACAGCCAAATTAATTCATTCATCATTACACTTGTAATAGGTGGAAATGCACAGAGTATATTTGCCAAAGGCTTTTATAGGGAAAAATCTTTTGTCAAATGATTTTTTATTTTGACAAAACGTTTTCATCAGTTTAACAAAAGAGAGAAGAAATAAAAATTCTTTGGACCAACTAGAAAGACAATTACTGTTCCTTCAGGAATGTGTTTTATGTAAAAAACATTTTTACAATAAACCACTTTTATCTGATAAGATGGTGATAGACATATATGCTTTCTTCAAAAATTCTACATTTTTTTCTAAAACAATTTGGGTTTTTTTTCTCCAATTCATGGAAAATCCATTTTTAGACCACCTGTCATGACCACAAATTTGATGTTTACCTGTATTTTCCTTTATTAGATAGATTATAATAGAATTAATATTTCTTATTTACTTTTCTTTTTTCTCAACAATTAACAGACTTCTTGTTTCAGGCATTGTGAGAAGACAAGTCTCTCTAAGAAGACTCTGTACAAGTATATCACAATTCATTTTGTCAAAGAGTTAAAAGTTTCCAATTATACTACTGTATGGCTCTCAGAATTCAGTGTCAAAGCACAAGAATCCCTATTCTTTGGATGGTTTAATATTGCTGAAATAAATAACCGCACAGAATAATCTAAGAGTAGTAAAAAAAGAAAATCAATACAAATCTCTGTGCACATGTGTAATTAATACCTCTGCCAGTTTCGTGAGAGTTGCAATGTACAATATCATCTTGTAAGTAAGAACAACCTTTCCCTATGGATAATCACATTTACTCACACTTTAACAGTTTATAAATTAAAATCTGCCTCAGGATTGTCCTCTACAGGACACATCACTGTCACAAGCCTGCATCTTTTGAAAATATAATTTCTGTGAAAAAATACTGTTGGATTTTAATTTATCTTGATTTGAGTTTCTCTTGAAAAAAGCTTCTGTGGTCTCAAGTGCTTATGTGCATTTCCTAAATAAATAAACAAATGCAATCACAAAATGACTTCTCATGAGCCAAATCATCATCTTTTTGAGAGTGCTCATAAAAAGAGAAACATGGGTAGAGTTGAATCACCATAAATTAATAGCACACAAACAAAAAAAAAAAATTGTGCAAACAGAAGACTGGTTAAAATGCACTCTTTGGAGCTTTGCAGAATATATTATGGCCAGCAGCATAGTGGCTTCTGCTTTAGGTATTTTACAGTACAGCACAATATATACTGGTGAGGCAGGAAAATGCTAATGATGGACACATATATACTGAATTAATTTCTCAAGGGACAAGTCTGTTGAGCCCAGCACACTCAGGCATCATTCCTTCTAGACTTTGGCTAATTAATGTAGTGCAATTTAAGGGAAGGTGGAAAGAATCATATTGATAAGTGTCAATAGAGTACATTCAAAACATCTATTATTTCTCTTCTATGTCCTTGGAGGCCTGAAAAAAACTGAAGTCCAGCAATCACTTATAGTTAATTGCTGAGCAGAACACAATTAAAACAAAAATAGTAAACCCCCTTTTCTCTTTTGTTGTTTTATCCCTTCCCCCCCCTCAGTCTATCAGAAGCATACAGAGAACCAGGACACACTATTGTTAATGTATTAATTGCAAAATTGTTTCTTCAGGAGCTGGAGCATCATCTAATCCATTTAGATGTTTGAAGAATTGTTGTTTTCAACTAAGTGTTTTGTGTATCTGATTGAAGGATGCTGTTGAAAGCAATGGTTTCAAGTAGAAAACACTTTACAAAATTAGGACATCCAGGAACAAAAAACTGCATAGTTGTTCTAAATCTTTCTACAGACTCAGATCCTATGGAAAAAGAAACTTTACTTGAGACCTAACATCTAGATTTTTTTTTTTCTCCAAGGTTAAAGAGTCTCCTTTTGTCCTTTACTTTTACTGTGGAGATTTGTAATGCTTTTTGTTTAATTAAGTGACAGAATAAATTGACCAAGGCGATCAGGAAGTGTTTTGATCCAGATTATTGGAATGGAAACTATACTCAGCTTTCCCAGTAACTTGTAAGCCAGCATCCTTCTCCATTAGATGTGACAACTACAATTTGCTCTGGAGCTCCTGATGCAGCTTGTCACTACCAACAGGCCAGTATGTACATGGCCAGGGGTTACAACACACTGATTCATTAGGCTGCAACCACCAATCTGCCACTTCAGAGAAAAGGCCCATCCATCTCCCTACATTTAGCTGTCATTCCTACCATGAATGTAATGCTATTACTGAGACAGCCAAGTCCATTGCTCATGCCAGATGTTGTTAGGAATTCAATCCATCCTATCTGTGAACACTGGTCCCTTCAAACAACATGATGTTGAGTGAATTACATATTGAGTGGTGAGGTTTTTTGGCATTTAATTATCCAGCTGAAAGGAACATGCTTAATTGTTACTGCAGTTACTGGTCAGCAACTAAATAGAGGAATTTTATGAAGCAATGGTGGAGCAATGGCAGCTGAATAAATGTTTCACAGCACTGCAGTGGCTATGACAAAAAAAAAAAACCTGTGTGTCTTTACTGAACACAGATGCCTCTCTTGTTGGGAAAAATGAACATGTTTTATTTTGTTTTAAAGTGAGAACACATGCCATTATTTCAATAAGGCAAATTCGTGCTGCTCAACCTCCAGTTTTTGCCCTTCAAGCAGGATCACTGCCAGAGTGAACAGGGGTAGTAGCACAGTGCCAGTTATTCAATACCTTCAGAAAGCTGTGCTTGGATATTCATGAAAAAGTCTGTGGGACTGCTGTGTACAGCAGAAGGGGTATATAATACACTTGGAGATGAGCTGGTCCTACACAAGTCCAGAGGAATAAGACACCAGTCATCTCTGCTTGAGTTTGCAAGGCAGGAAAACCCAAGACCACTTCACACTCCACTTCAAAGCAGAACTCTGAAACTGAAGCATAGTTAAGCTTCATCCTTTCCTTAGGATGATTGAAATTGTCCACATTAGAAAAATATTTTTGTGCTTCTGTACTTGGCTCAAGCTGAAGAAAGAAAAATTACAAATATATGTGATATTTTCAGTCCAGGCAAAAATGCTGTGTATCTCTGTGAATGTTCAGTCCTGTAATACACCCAGCTACATTTCAACAAAAAAACTTTGAGGAAATTGCATCAGGGCTTGTGACTTTCTCAATTTCCCTATGTGAAGATTCATTCTTATTTAGAAATGCAAGAAAGCAAAATAAGCAGCTGAAAAAGCAAGAGTTTATTCTCCTGGATTTTAACTGGGAAATAAGACACATGAACTATGACAGAAGCTAAGAATAAAGCTAAGATTTTCTAAGAGTAAACATGTACATTGCCTTTGGTTTGTTTTTGTCATCTTTTTCTTTTTTAATCTGGCTTAATGATATAGTTTGGAATCCAGGAAGTACTTCTCCCATTCATTCATTAACAAGTAAGTGATGACTTTTTCATTTATCAACTTTACTTTGTTGCCACATAGAAAGAAATTATTGATGATCTTCATATTCCTTTGATGAGGCCAGTTTGTCTAACATTGTTGAAATGACCATAATTAAAGGAGAAAAATAAGTGCTCCAACTGACTACATCTGAAGATCTTTTGAGAGTATTTGAACCAACATTATACTATATTTAGTGATGATTTATCATAGCTTGTCAGAGCTTAGACTGAAGAGGACCAAGCATCTGGTGGAAGATTTATATATATATTTGTATATCAATATCATTACTTACAAGGACAGTGTCATGTAACTTGATCTACTGCAGGAGAGAACTTTTACCACTCCTGCTTTTTATTTGCTGAGAGTAACAGCCTTCAAAACTCAAGGACTCCAATTAGAGCAATACTTGCCTCTGTTAGATTGGTGCTCTTGCACATTCTGACCTAGACTTAAATAATTTCAGATTCCAGTGGATGTCACTCACACTAGGGAATGCTATTGTTTCTTCTACCCTGACACTTCTTTCAGAATCTTTGTCCTAACAATAGCATTGTAGTCAGCTGTGTCTGATACTCTTGTATAATTCAATTCTTCTAATTATTCTCATTTTAAGCCAAAGCAATAAATGCTTGAGACTGGCCACTTCTAGGGGCTCTGGTTGCCATATGTCACTTCACTACAGTTTTGTAAATACTAAAACACTTGACAACTGACTCACAGGTCCCCTGCTAAGTATTAAGACTTAATCTGTTGACAGCCTGATCCCTGACAAAAGAGCGGGAACAGGTATTAATAAAGGTAACTATTTGGGGTTAATAATCCATTTATACAATGCCTTCTGCAAAAACTGATCTTGCAAGCTGGAAAGCAGCCTTAAACTTTTTTTTGCTTGATGAGATTTAGACCTATCAGTTGCTGAACCATGACACCCTTTTACTCTACACAATACAGTCCACAGTGCTAACTTTATATTTCTGTTTTAAAAATCCAGAACAAAAATCACACCTTAAAAGAATTTGGGTACCTTATATAACTACAGCTACTAAATGAAGTGGACACAACTATTTCCACAGATTCCTCATTGTATAAAGTACAGCAGTAATATCCACTATGATCTGACCTGGAATTTGACTTTACTAAGGGTCACATAAACATATTTGCATATTTCATATTTAAGATAGAGACAATCACAGGGACACAGAGTTCCAGTTCACAGCAAAAAATTATGAAAGAAATTAATAATTGTTTCACTTTCACCTCAATACTTTTTCTGCACGGTAACTATTAAAACAAACAAACAAACAAACAAACAAAAAAAAACCAAACAAAAAAAACCCAAAAACCCCAAAAAAACCAACCAAACAAAAAAAACCTAAACCAACGAAAACAAAAACAAAAAAACCCCAAAAAACCCAAAAGACAAAACCCAAACCAAAATGTTTTTGGGCATTTCTTCAATTTTCTTTTTCTTAGTAACTCTTTCAATTGTTTAATTTTTGTGTAAAATCTGTTTTCTCTCCTGTACTGTATCAGGTATTCTGTTAGCAATTCACAAACAATTGGAAATAATAATTCCCCCAATAAGCAGAAATATAATCAAGTAATTTTAATATAATAAGGCAAATATTGACAAAAATGTCCCACAAGTAAACAAACAAAGACTAAAGAAATTGAATGGGACAACTATATAAGAAATGCAGGTAATGAGCCTTAGCTGGAATCTAAACATGATTTATGAGAGTGGTACCACTAAAGGGAGAGGGGATGTCCTTAATCTGTGAACAGATTCTGCCAATTAGGTCTAACTGGTTTCCATGGGGCTCAAAGTGCTAAGTTTCCTAAGTTATTCTTGCATCCAATAAATTGTTTACAAACTCTTCCCTCTATTCCAATTTATCTCCCAAATAGAAATAGAAATTAACTAATAGTAGTGTCATTTGAAACTGGTTTTAGGAAGCTTGAGATTTAAATTTTAAAATAAGACAATTGATGATTAGCCATACCATTTTTTATAGCTGAGGTATTTTCAATCAACTGCTAAAAAAATTTGGATTAATCTGATCAGGTTTGAATAGTTCTCAGGGAAAATATTAAAGCAAGATTTTATTAATCTGTGTTACCTTACTTCATGCAAGATTTTATTTTCTGGTTACCAAGAAAAAACTCTTGAACGTTATCAATTCTTGAATATGAGGCCATGGAGAAATTTATCCTGTCATATCTTTAGTTGACACTAAGGAATTATGAGGGAAGAGAGAAGGATTTTGTCCTATTTCTTAAAACCAGTGTGGAAATAGCTGATGTTATTCCTGAGAAATGACCTTAGACCTTGCCTGTGTGGGATGTATGGATCCATGTGGAACACATGGCAAGCCTATAGGAACCTGGTTTAGGAGCAGAGCCTCTGCAGGAGCACTGAGGGCAGCCCTGATCCAGCAGAACTCTGTCTCACCTTGAACACTGATCATGCTTTAGGTTTAGTGAAATGCTTACACTCTTTCAGGGCCAAGTCTGTGGTCTGATACAAAGCTCTGAGGTGAACATGCAAATTTAATTGGCTCTGAAGGTTCATGTTAGATCCCAGAAACCTGGGATTTTTGAGCTTTCTGTGCTTTCTGACACTGACCCCCTGGAGAACACTGCTTTTGACCTGAGGCCTTGGAGAAGGCTTCCAAATTTGAGTGATGGAGTTAGAGTCAGGGGTGTGTAGTTACATAGAAGTGTGTGATTTCCCATGGTGAATGGTTTCAAATTTGATGTTTTAATAATATAGTAATAGGCATGGAACAAGATGGAGGATTTTGGGAGGTGTCTCTTTCGGTGTTCATCTTCCTTCTTCATGATTTCAGGTGGTAGCTTCTGGTTGGACAGTTAGTGCTGCACTGTGGGTCACAGGAGTTTGGTTATTGGGTCAAAACTATAAATAAAAGTATAAATAATATAGGTGTTAATTCTCTATTGGACTGTTTAGCTTTAAGAGACCTTGTAGCTAGCTGGATTTCTCTCCATTTTGCCTTCTACTAGCTGGTGGCCTAGAAGTGTTGCTGAATGTTCTGTACTTTTGATAAGATTTAATAAACAACCAAGCGTGAACATGAGAAAATCCATTTCCTTCGTGTGGTTTTTAATCCTGGCTCTGAGTGAAGGCAGAAGAGACCGAGGCAAACCATTAATTCAGAGGTGCAAAACACCACCACTGAGCTTTAAGCATAGTCACCACTGGTATTATGTGTATTGAATAATCTGACTATTCTTCTCCAGGTACTTGGGACTGATGCTTAGACTGCAGCTTACTAAATGAAATCTGTCCCTGTTGACAGCTGCTGGTATAAGTAGCAGAGGGAAGACTTATTTTGGGAAAGGCTGCTCCATCATAAGACATTCCTCTTGGCCATTTACCAGGTCTCTGCAACTACTGGAGGAAGTATCTTTAATGAAGCATTGGAATTAGCACCTCAAGTGGAATGTCACAAGTGGAATGTGTCTGTTCAGTAAACCTTTTTTAGCTGTTTAATTCTGGAATATTTGGTTTATTTTCTTTTTACTGCAATGTGTAGGGGCTAAGGTTCCATCTATTAATTAGAAATAGGCCAGTGCATGAAGACATAAATGAGAAAAATTGGTGATTAACCTCAGTCCTACAGTTATGCATTTAGGTGAGAAAACTGAGTTTGTATATTCCATTAATAATACCACTTGGTGTTAATCATGATGTCAGTTTAACTCTCAGCCATTTGTCACTTCATTAAGGCTGCAGTAGAAATACAGTTATGGTTTTCCATAGTCTGACAGCACTGTGGCAATTAAAACAGGCTTGTGGTGGAAAAAGCCTGTATTTGCTTTTTGTTATAGAGTTCATATTAGCAAGAAATTGTTGAAAAAAGAGCAGGAGGGTGGGCGGGTAGTGAGTGAGTCTGAGGGCACAAAGGAAAGAAACCTTTCAGAGAATTTGCAAGGAGTGAGAAAATATATTCAAATATATTCAAGGTAGCAGTGGCTAAATGGCTACAGCCCAGATGACAGGACTGCAAGTGGTTCCCTTGGAAACATCCTAGTATTCAGAGAAGTAGAAGAGTGTAACTGGCTTTTAGGTCATGCAGACCATCTTTCCACTAATGCAAAAATATAGCTGAAAAACTAAAAAAAATTTAATATAATCTAAAATTAAATTAATGGATAAACACAATGTTTTCCCATTTTAAATCCCAAGGTCTTGCATCATAGGATGAATTCTGATTCTGCCCTCCCTACTTGGTGCTGTATGTTACATAAAATTAGAACATAAAGACTATTTTGAATCAGGAACTCTTATCTCCCCTTTGGAAATGTGGGGGTTCACATTAACATAGGCTCTGTTCCTCTGGTCTGTGGATTGTACCAAATATGTTCTTTTTCTATTTATCAGCTACAGTGTTTAAATAGTCATAATACAGAAATTTAAAATATATCTCAGATGATATGTTTCTGAATTTGGCCCTGTATATATATATTTAATAAAGGATTCTAACACTTAGACAAAGTTGCAAGCTGAGATAGAAGAAAAACCCTTGTGTTTGCTGAGGTATGTTTGCTTTGAACAATCTTCCAGCGTTTTCTTCAGGGCTCTATGAATGCACCTCAGTTCTAAATGAAGTGTTACTCATTGAACAGGATATTTATTGAAAATTATTCCTACCTTTTTTAGTAAAAAAATATTAATAATCACAAATATTTCATAAATAAGGTAAACTTCTTGTGTGTGTGTGTGGCAAGTTGCTGTTATCGATTTGGTTTTATTGTTTCTGAAAAGATCCATCCTCTGGGTGCAACAGAGGGCAGGAAAACAAAAAAAAAAGATTCAACTCTCTGATATCCTGGATGTATACAGTAAGTTTCTCTAGACAGGATGAGGTACCTGAGGATAGGCTAAATTAGCCACTATGGAATTCTTTGTGGATGCATCTGGGCTGCTGCAACAGATGCCTGAATTAGGTCAGGCACCTTCCCCATCATTGCTGGCTGATAACTTACTCTTCAGCACCTGAAGTGTCATTATATTTTTCATTTTGAGTCTTTAAGTCTCACTATAGCTGTGTAGACTGAAGGAGGATTGTTTTCCACTGTATTATATGACTTCATTGAAGTCTCACATCACTTATTTATACTTGACTTCCTAATAATTTCTTTTCATATTTGAATTATCATCAAACTAGACCTCATTTCTGCTACCTTTACTTTATCTGAGCATGTGGTTTGCTAAGAACAGAAAACACCTGTGCTTCTTTCAGAATGTTATGCCTTTGATTTTTTCTTGCCTGAGTACATTGACTTGAGTGATTATTTATCTTGGCTCAGTAAAGCTTTCTATTGATATAAAATTCATCCAGAGCATACTGCAAAGCAGAAGGATAAATTCCAATTACAGCATATCCTTCACCAGTTTTTTCTCCCCATCACCATTTGACAACCACTATGTTTCAGGTCTAATTTCTTTTTCATGAGGAGTGAATTGTGTATGGGTAACAAAACCAAGGTCCATCAAAAGCTAAACATGGGTTGAGTTGAACAAAATGGATACTACCCACACTTAAGTAAAAAGTGACAGTTTCATTCATGTTTCAAACATGTCAAGACAGCAAAGTAGTAGCTCGGAAATGACAAATAAATATAAATGTCATACGTGGTAGAAAAGAAGGTAATCAGTGTCTGTCCCAGGATGAAAAAGGATTTATGCTGGTGTCTGTCTTGCCATTGTCCGTGAAAATGTGTGCTGGCCACAATGATCTGAAATTTCCTGGCCTCTCTTCTCTGCAGCCACTTGTTCCCAGCCTTCACTGCAGTCTGCTCAGCTCCTTTAATGCAACTGTGTGGCACCACTGTGTAGATTGGATAAATGATCTGATCTGAGACTGCTTTTTGAGGGACAAAGTACAGGGCAGGAAGAAAGAAAAATAACCAATAAGAGAAATAATTAAATTTAACCCTCTTATAAAATGGAATTGCATCTTGACACAGAAGCAGAATTCTGTAAATATATGAAAATTTAAAGAAACAGTCGCTTGCTAGTGAAGTTGCAAGATTGCAGAGCTGAATAATGCTCATGATCTAGAAATGTCCTTCCAGAGCTGGCAATGAGAAAGGTCAAATGTGGTGCCATTAAAGGTTAAGATGGCTTCACAGTGAAAAAGATATTTTAATACTGAGCCAGTAAAAAGAGAACAGATTTTCTTTTCTCAGGCTGTGACTTAATATAAGCATTTGTAGATTCTTGCTGGGTGAAATCTTAAATTCCATCTAAATGAAACATTCATCTACTTGACAGTTTGTGGTGAATTGCGGCTTCTGTTTTCTGTCAGTATGAATTATGCATGTTTGGAAAAAAGCTTCCAAATTTCAATTAGTGAATCTTAATTTTCTTTCTATGACCAGATGGACTTTGTTAACAAAAGGATTGTATCTATATCTAATGGAACCTCAAATTGTTTTAATCAATTTCAATTGAGATAAATATTTGAAGCATTAGACCTGTCTCAACCATTTTTTTAACAAAGTCATTTTGGATATCAACAGCACACTGCTCAGTTTATTACTTTTTTATCCAATTAGAAAGCAGAATCCCCATGCACTAATTGGCAAGTGCATAAAAGAATCTACATGTTGCTTAAGCAGCAGAGACGCAAGGAAGTTTAATTAACTTGTAACAGGCAATTTGTAACTAATTACATTTGGTGTTAGATGGTGCTGGTTTACTGGCTTAGAGGGGGGAAAATTCTTGTACAGCTTATTCCAAGTCCTAAAATAGATAAACCATTTTTCCTGCAGTAATGCCATAAGTCTTAATAGTGAATATTTTATAGCCTTTTTGACCTGGTTAATGTCTTTGAAACACTACAGTACTGTACATACTGGGGATTCTAGGTTTGCATCAATTCTCATTGCATTCAACAGGAGTCAAATATTTATTTTCCAACTGAGGACTTTTATTACAGAATTCAGTTACTTCAGTTTGTTCAGTAGCCTCAACACCTTTAGCAGTTCTCTCTCTTGCTTGTGAAATACCATTTAGCAGATGTGTATGGTGTTGTGAGTAATTTAACATGCATACCTAAATTGTGGACATTTTGTTAAAGCACAGAATGTGTTTTATTTTCCAGAATTCATTCAGCAGATACAGAAGGTTATAAAGATTTTGCTGGTGCTTCATTAGTCAGAATAAAGAAGTATTCATTTTAACTGGATATATACTTTTAACATATAGCTTGATGGTACTTCTTAGATTTATACAGAGTCACTCAAAATGATATTTTAATGTGAATTTTTAAACTTAGACATTAAAATTCTTCATTCATTCATTGCCCAGAAATTTTTTTTTTGTTATGGACAAGCGTAAAATTAAATATCTTTGTGAAACATTCGTGTGTGTAAGTGACCAGATAAATATTTACTGCATTCTTTTGGTAAGACTGCAGAGTTTAAACATAGGCTCAAAGAGATGCAATGATTCTCATGTTCAGTAGTGGCCTTAGCAAAATGGGTTCATGAATCCAATACAGCTCCTTGTGTTCCCATTACGTAGATAATACGTCTATAAAGGACATGAATGACAGATCAGAGAAATCAGAATAATAAAGGTAACAGATATATCCAGGAAATAAATCAGACCAACTGACAGTTTCTTAAACAGTAAGAGTATTACTTAGCATCTATAAACCACATCCATGAGATTAAAAGATTCCTTCTCAGATAGTTCCCTTCAGCCCCACTGAAATAGTGCAGCAGATGAAGAGGGATGTTTGCACTGCCAAGGCTGAGCACTTTTAGGCTCCCTACACAGGTAACAGAGCCTGTTAACACAGTTAACGTGTCCCTGCAGTGGGGCTGAGTGGATGGAGTTCACAGGGCTGTGCTTTGCACTGGTAGCTAGAAAGGTGGTGATAACACACCAGTTATGCTTAGAGGTGATTCAAAGAATTGAAGTGAGAATCCTAATTGCGGCCTAGTTCAGGTATTCTGAATAGCCCCTTGAAAATATCCACCTTTCTTCACAGACTGTAGGGAACTGAATCACTGAGGTCAAGCTCCTAAAGTCAAGGGATGTGATTTCTTCCACCTATTCCTTATAACTACCCACTGTGACAAATACTATAGTGAACAGATAACAGAAAGATTTCTCTGGCTGCACAGCAGATGTTAGAACATTATTTCTCATCAGAAGAATGGTAAAACCACGAAGAAATACTTGTCTGTAAAACATGTAGGTCATCTTTTTAGTATTTATTTTCTATATGCATGTATGATTAATCAATAACTGCATCTATTCCCCTCTGTTTTTCATGGCTGTATGGTTCACTTTGGTTTCTTAATGGGTTGTTGCCCAGACTAGTGTAGTATTTTTGTCTATGGTGAGAAAAATTCTCTAATCCTTTCTGAAGATTAATAACATCTGTTACAGTTTGGGATTATATGGAAAGATATTAATGGATTCCCAGCATGAATTCCAGTTAAGTATCAGTTTGTGTAAACAAAATTGTGACAAAAATAAAAGGAACACCAAGAGCAACACATCTGTTTATACAGCTAATGCAAACGACAAGTACTTTAGAACAGTAATTTAGGCTATTTTTCAACATTTCCTGCTTGACACAGAACCATATAAGACATGACAAGAGCTCAATCCAGTTGGTGTGACATACACCAGCCCGTTCTTTAGGGACAAAAAAGCCATGAAGCACAATCTTTCAAGTTCAGGGGGGCAGTGAAAGGCTCAGTATTGGCTGTTAATTGTGATACATTACTTCTCTCATCTGCACACAGGTTCTGAATGTATTAACAGGTTCTTACAGTATTAACCACTCTTTTATTTGCTCAGTATACATCACCTCAGAAATAAAAAGTGATCTGAAATCGCTGATGAAGAATACTTCTCCTACTGACTGGAATATCAAATGGTAATCCCCCCCGAGTGTGCTGCTGTAACAGAAGCAATTACAGGTTGCATGGCCATAACAGATACAACCCAGTCAGAAATAAAAGTACTCGTGTGTGTGTTTTATTTTACATTCCTAATACACATAATAGTAATCAATCTTTTAATTGTGCATTTCTAAGAGAAAAATGAGTGTGCAGAAATGCTTCTAATCATATTTTTTCTCCTTTGTATATTAGAACATTTTGTGTATCCAGATCTCTTAAAATTAAAATCTGAAGGGTTTATCATTTGGATGTCCAAGGTAAATTTACAGTAAATCTAAGATGAAAGGTATCATCTATCTTTGGCTTTATTAATGTTACTATTGTTATTGTTGTTTTGTTTATTCAAGTACCAAGTTTGTATTTGTGCAGCAAATTAGTAAGCATAAGTTAGATCAAAAAGAGAAAATATTTATTGGGTAAGTACAGTAAATGAAAATGGTGATATTAAAATACCTCTTATTTCTATCCAGCATGAAGCCAGGCCACTTTATGAACCTGCCGACTCAGAGTTCTTTCATGTGTATGGAAGAACAAAAAAATCCCAATTCCTGGTCATTAAAAATCTTGATTATCTATAACAGTGATGCCAGGTTTCTAGATGAGCCCCTTAGCTGTGGCTGAGGAGCATTTCCCTCTTTTCTCCTGTAATTTACAGGAAGGACAGAGGTCAGGCTGCCTGGGTGTGTGCACTGTGCACTCAGAACGTGTCTGAGCATCCTGTGCAGAACAGGTGTGCTGCACCTAACCAATAAAGCTCCATCTGGGAAGGCCTCATAGGATATGGTATCCACAGTGTTGAAACTAGGGTGTGGTTTTGACTGCAGGTTGTCCATAACAAAAATACCCTACTGATTTAAGACCATAGCTCTGTTGATAAAACACTACATCAAAATTTCAGACAGAGAGCTTTCTTTCCTTAGCCACGGGCATTATGTGTGACTTTACTTCTCAAATTTACTTCCTTTTTTTCCTTTTGTTCCTGCATTTAACTATTGACTCAGGATATAGAATCACTTAATTGAAATAGTTCATATAAATCTCTCTTTTAATACAAGTCTGCTTATAATTCTCTTGTAATACAAATCTGGTCTTGATTAGAATTTCTAGACACTACCATAGTGTAAATAAATAGTACAAGGAAAAGTTAGGATTTAATTGATTACAGCTTCTAAACCCATTTTTTGCAACTAAATTTTGCCAGGATCAACATAAGGTAGTGGTGCCAAATCCATCAAAAGTTCTGAAATTAATTAGAAGCAGATTTTATTTTTTAATTTCTGGAAAGAGAGAACCATGGTTTATTGCACATTTTGTATCAAATGACCAGCATATCTATTTTCATTATGAAATCATCAGATAAGCATAAGATGTGAGCAAAGTTGAAAAAACACATTGAATGTATTTAAGTTAACTATTATTGAATAAAATAACAATATCAGAGCTGGAATGGCTGATCAAGTTCTGGCCTCTTGGTAATATAAAAATCAGCCTAGTACAGAATTTAATATTAGCCAGTAGCTTGGGGTATTGGTAATGTTAACTGCTAGGAGTCTTGTTAAATATTGGCAATCATCTGAATTTTCACACAGGCTAAACTGCAGAGAGCATTATGCATTTATTTTACCCAAAACTAAGCTAAAAAAAAAATTCTTTTAGGGAAATTCATCTCCTTGGGAAATGGAAAATGACGAGAAGGGAAGCTGTGATGAAGTTTGGTGTGCTTCTCTGCCCTTCTTTGACAGTGTTTATCATATTGTCTCCTTGGGAAGGAAAACTGTTAAAGGGCAAACAGGGTTTACCAGCAAGAATAAAAATACTTATAAAAGTTATTACATGTGCTAACATTAGCACAGAACATGATTATATTTTCATTAAAACAGGAACAACTTTGAAGGATCTGTCAGACAATGAATCTCATACACAGCAAAAGTAATAGAGAAGCTCACATTTTTACCCAGCCAAGAGCACATCTTACTAAGTTTTTAGGCAACAGCAGACTGAGACCTTCATTTTGTTTGAAAAGCAGGAGATAAAGGGTAAGGATAGAGAAAATAGCTCTTTGTGGGCTTTCTGTGCCCACAGGAGCTTCCCAAAGATGTAAACCTTCAATATCTCAACTTCTGCCTCTTCCTTAATCAGCCATGGAAAGGGGCAACTTGAAAGGTTTATCCTACCTGAGGAGATTCCTCTGCTGTAAACTCAGAACTTCATGGAGCTCCAAAATGCTGTTTTGACAGATGTCTTTTAAAGTAAGGCACTTTCTCACAGACTGTTACGAATTAAAGAGATCTTGATTCACGGGAGCTTCAAGAAAGACAGCAAGAGTGAGATGTGTGTATTTTATTAAGCTTTCAATATATTGGTTACAAGACTTGCTATAGCCACTATGTCCAATTTCAAAACAAAGCAGAACCACAGTAACACTGTCTACCAAGTGTTGAGAATTATAGAAATGGAAGAGCCAAACCCACAAAGATCCCTCAGGCAATACAACATCCAGGACAGACAGGTACACAGACATCTGGAAACTTTAGGAAACATGCCTTCAAATTTTATGAGTTNATAATAATAATAATAATAATATCAGCAACAACAACTTTGTCTTACATTGAATATATTTATATTCTACTGCAAATGAGTGCGATGTCCAATTGTTAGTTGGGAAAAAAAAAAATCAATCTAGAAGTAATTTTACCCCTAATCTATTGAAAGTTTTATCTCTTCATGGAAGAACTGTCCACATTTGTGAACATAAGTGGACAAAATATTGTAAATGTTTATTCCTTGCAAATGAGTTCTTCCTGTAGAGATATTCAGTTTTAACTCTCCATTAGATTGTATGTATTTGATTAGGCACTTTAAAAGGGTCAAATCACTTACCAAATTACTTACCCTGAATGGATACACAAGTGATACCAGTAAGGGCAAACCTGAACTAAACTAACTGCTCTCACTGTGTTGGGCAATGTGGAATGTTTAAAAAATCTCAGTGATTACTCAGAGCTAGTGATTATAAGAATGAACGAGAAAACAAACCCCAAGCAACTGGGTTTTAAGTCAGCTAGTGTATTTTTGTCAACAATAATTTTAAGTAGAACTTTGTATGGATAAATATATGTGGGTTGTGTTTCAGTAGCCTCCTTGTGGGCAGTCCTAAAGTGGAGAGGTCTCATATCCTCTTCTGGAATAATCAAGAATTAGTCAACATAAACAAATCTGCATCATAGAAGCTAGTTCAATATGCTGTAATAAATGTGATTTTTCTTAATCCATTAAAGTTTTTCAAAACAGTAGATAAAATCCTCTGAAATTAATAAAAAATGTTTTAAGAAAAGCTGAGTGTAACCCAACATTTGCCAAAAACTACTCAACTTTTTGTATGAGTGTGCATAAAATGGTGTAAAGCAATGATTTATCTTGTTCTCAGGAAATGTAATATATGCAAGATAATTAAATGTGTTCCTTTTATAACTAAATTTATCAATCTGAAATATCTGTTCTTGAGTTGTTGCTAAAATAGAGCCTGTGCAAGGAGTTGCTTTCTTCAGTTGTATGGCCTTTTTCTACATGCAGATAAAGATATTCAACTTGGCTAAATGGAAACACAACAGCCCTTGATCTTTCCACAAATGAGTTACCTGGAGTAATTTCTTATTTATATCTTACTTGGCAATTGTCAACAAAGACAGCAATAAACATTAATTATCTTACCATGCTTGCTTACTCCTGCTGGAAGGTTTTACATTCTTTAGAGAGTCCACAAGTCTTGGCACAGATTTCTGGGTTTATTTATATGGGATTATGAAAACTGGTAACTCACTTGTCAGAAAAAGTGTAAGTGACCATATTTTATCTTGTTTAACAGGCTTGCTGTGTCTTCAGATTCACTGTGGGCTATGCTAAAGATGATTAAAGAAACATTTTAATTACAGCTTGAAGTTATGCCACTTCTTCCTTGAGATACACAGTAAAAATTCACTGCTTAAATGTAAATGTAAAAATTGTGAATTACCTGAAAAGGTCTTTCTCTCTAAGCACAAAATGCAGCCAGAGACAATGCACATTATTTACTCTGTAAATCCATCAGTTTGGGTATTGAAGGAACACCCTGGCTATGGAATTTGAAAATGACATGTTCCATCAGTTTTTCTCAGGCTTTTGTCAGCAGTTGGACTCATGACCCCTTACTGCTGGCATGTAGGCTTTGTAAAGAGGATGAGGAATGACCAGCAAGCCTTTGGCAAGATTCATTAAACACTGGGACTTCAGGACAGCTGCAGTGAATCCAGGAAGCCCAGTTTAAGAGGAAGAGATTAATATTAATTTCACCTATACTTGGCTAGGATAGATATAAAATTTTTTCTGCCTTAATTGAAGCATTTCATACAAATTCCATGGAAACTTCCATTTGGTACAGTAGGGAAACTTGCAGAAAAACCCTGTTATTGAGAACTCCTTGAAGTCTCTTGTAAACAGTAAAGTGAGAAATGAAGAATCTCCAAGCATAGTTTATTTCACTTTTGAAGCCTAGTGGATGATTTACTTTTGAAGAAACTAAAGAAAATTTCGCAACCAAATATTTTGTCATAAGAGAGACTTCATGTCCCCTATTATACATGAAAAATCAGAATAATTTCTGAATAATCATTACTTTTGTTCCTTGCAGTGTTTATGATCTTGTAAAATTTGAACTATCTCTTGGAATTGTCAGTAAAGGGAAAAATTTCAGTAATTAAAAATTGATAATAAATTTTGAAAATGGAACTTCCCCAAACCTAAATGAATTTTCCAAAATATTTTGAAAGTGAATGAGTAAAATTGGCTGAATTGTAAAGACCAGAAATAATTAATCAAAAAGATTGTAACAATTTGCTGACTCTACTGTTCATGACAAGCATCCTAGAATTAACATTAGATTTCAGGATATAGCAAAGGAACAGCTGGATAACACTTGGAACACTGAATTAGTCCTTTTTCATTGCTTAAGGATTTAATTTTTTTTCTTTGCCATATTATGTCTGGAACTCTACAGCCTTAGTTGATGTTCAAACATTCTGTAATATAACAGATAATTTCTTGTATTAGTATGGCTATGGGGAACTTGAATTATAGATGAATATCCAACCAACATCTGGTCCAAGTGATACAGAGAACCGTATTTTATAATCCACACGGTGCTAATACCTGCTAAGTTGCATTTTCTGCTGTGCAAATTATATTTAGTTTTAGATTACCTCATAACTTTAATATATACTTTTGGTTTTGTTCACTTGAAACTGGGGAAAAAATGTTTGTACTCTAAGTCTCATTTTCATCACCTAACATATTCTTTAACTTTGTTTATTCAATCTTATAGGCCATATGGCTTAGTTACAAAAAACTCACACTGTTACCTTTTCCTCATGATTTTGCCAACCTAATNTATTAAGCTTTCAATATATTGGTTACAAGACTTGCTATAGCCACTATGTCCAATTTCAAAACAAAGCAGAACCACAGTAACACTGTCTACCAAGTGTTGAGAATTATAGAAATGGAAGAGCCAAACCCACAAAGATCCCTCAGGCAATACAACATCCAGGACAGACAGGTACACAGACATCTGGAAACTTTAGGAAACATGCCTTCAAA
The DNA here is from genome assembly GCA_013397375.1 of Toxostoma redivivum. Lineage (NCBI taxonomy): Eukaryota > Metazoa > Chordata > Aves > Passeriformes > Mimidae > Toxostoma > Toxostoma redivivum. The sequence continues at coordinate 744,902 of VXBI01002862.1, read as the reverse complement.
TTTTATGAGTTTACCACCAGATTAAAAAAAAAAAAACAGAGTAATCTATCTATTTATAGTTTGAACAAATTGAAATATGTTTGAGCCCAGCCTGAAAAATTGTTAAGTAGCTTCATCCTTAAAAATGAATGAATGAAAATTAATGTTTTTTAGATTTGTTGGAAGATTGGCAGCAGTAATAATAATAATAATAATAATAATAATAATA